>JAJOZX010002894.1:365000-407500 GCA_023014485.1 Bathynomus jamesi | reverse complement strand
TTGAAGGAAAAGATACGTGAGGGTGTTAGAAAAGTTCAGTATGATATGCTGCAAAATGTATGAAGAGAAACACAATACCGCTTTGATGTCTTCATAGCCACAAAAGGAGTTCATATTGAACTTCAGTAGCTTGTAAATAAAACGTTCGAGTTCTTCTTTTCTTCTTTATTTGTATATCTTGCTTTTCGCTGTAGCTTTGTTAGTTTTCCATAATAAATGTTTAAGTTCGAGAAGATCATTTGTAATCACGCACTATATACGGGCTATTCAAAGTGATTCATCCGATTTCAACTGAGAATACTTCTGTACCTATCAACCGTGCATCAACTGGGCATACAACACATGAAAGAGGAAATCTCCAAGTTTTACAAGATCACCGCGAGAGGGCTCCAAAGTCACGCCGTGGCCTAGCCTACCAACAAACAGTCAGTGTGAAAATGGCGTCCGCACAGCAGAATTGGTCGTTGGATTGGTCGCAGTGGGCCCCATCATGACTTGATGCTCCACAGCTGGCCCCCTAGGTCGCCGGATTTTACACCGTGCGACTTCTTCCTTTGGGGGTACGTTAAGGATACTGTCTACGTGCCACCGTTGCCCACATCTTTGGATGAGCTCCGAACTCGCATTGTTACTGCCGTAGAGTCAGTGACAACGGACATGCTGGAGCGAGTATGGGAGGAATTCGACTATCGTGTCGACGTTGCTCGTGTAACTAGTGGAAGTCACATAGAGCATTTATGAGGTGAGAAACAAAATTTGGACAGTTTTTCTTTTGGTTGATGTATCACAAATCACTCTGTATTTGTAACATTAAAAAATATTCTCATTTGAAATCAGGTGAATCATTTTGAATAGCCCTGTATATATATATATATATATATATATATATATATATATATATATATATATATACAGGGCTATTCAAAATGATTCACCTGATTTCAAATGAGAATATTTTTTAATATTACAAATACAGAGTGATTTGTGATACATCAACCAAAAGAAAAACTGTCCAAATTTTGTTTCTCACCTCATAAATGCTCTATGTGACTTCCCCTAGTTACACGAGCAACGTCGACACGATAGTCGAATTCCTCCCATACTCGCTCCAGCATGTCCGTTGTCACTGACTCTACGTCGAAAATGGGAAATTCTTTTATTTCTTAAAAAGCCCACTATGAGAGAAGTTTTATTTTATCATCTTAACAAAATATTAAAATATCAAGCATGTGCTACCCCTCCTATCCCTATTTTACCCTCATATTTGCATATATTTAAATGGGAAAAAATGTTATTTCTTAAAAAGTACACTGTGTGAGAAGGTTTTTTTATCACTAACAAAATATTAAAAATCAAGCATGTGCTATCCCTGCTACACCTAGCACATGCCCCTCCTCCCATTTTTACCTTCATATTTGCATATGTTTAATGTTGTTATATGTTACATGATAAGTTGTTTGTTTAATGCTTGATATTTTTATGTTTCAGATAAATAGCAATAATTTTTCAGATAAATAGAAATAATTTGTATTTGCTTTAATTATAATTTGAATTATCATAAATTATAAATTACATATAATTTGATTTTACTTCTGAATATAAACTATGACTACTAGAAGTAAGTCCTCAAATGCAGCCTTTGGATATCCTACGGAATTCCCAGCAGCCATGACTCCTTCAAAAGCAGATGTTGTGAGACACTACCTTTTTGTGCGCCGTCGTGAAGAAGCTAAATCAAAAGGATCAGCAACTGCTAATGATTGTTACAGGGTTGTTGTAAAAGATATTGAAGATATTTGGATGAAATTTTCTTTTCTTACGATTAACACCAAAGGTATCTATCGTAAAGTCAGTCGATTAATAGAAGAAGCTTCAAAATTTAACAAGGTGCCGTTACATCGAAGAAATGAAAGTTTTGCCTTGAAAGTAGCTCAGTATGATGAAATGTTTGATATATCTTCTTGTGAATTCTATGATAAGGGAATTGATAGGAAATCTTGCAGGTATAAGGATAAAATACCAAATGGCAGAATGAGAGTCTTTTGTGGGTCAAAAACAAAGAAAAAAATCAGTTAGGATCAATTGATCGCATGGCTAGTTCAACAAAGAAGAGAGCTTTAGCAAGAGCCCAAGAAGCACAAAACCGTCAACTAAAAGCACAAGAAGAAATGACTGAAGCCACCAATGTTTTATCATTGGAATTTATAGAAAATATCGAAGACATGGATGTAGATTCAGAGAGTCAGGATGTAGATTATGAGGCCGATTTAGAATTGACTGAGAATATTCAGAACAGACACTCCTATAAAAACCTAGCATTAACAGCAGATCGTTATCGTGTAAGTTGTAGAGCTGCAGCTGCAATAGTTAATGCAGCTTTAAAAGATATGGGGATCCTTAACCACACCAACATGCTTGACGAAAGAAATTAGAAAGAGAAAGAAATCGCATGGGTGAAACAAATACTTTTAGGTCTAAATTCGAAAATCTGAAGATGGAGTGCCTTGGATTTGATGGTAGGAAAGATAACACATTAGCTAAAAGTGGAAAGATAAAAGAAGAACACTATGTTATTGTGAAAGAACCTGGAAGCATCTATGTAGACCATGTCACACCAGATAATGGAACTGCTCGCTGCATAGCAGAAGAGTTGATAACTATTATTACAGACTCGAACAGCACAGATACTCCTGTAAATACAGGAAAAATTGGTGGAGCCATAAAACTGGTTGAAATTCATCTTAACAGACTAGTGCAGTGGTTGGTGTGCCTCTTGCATTTGAATGAGCTGCCTTTTATGCACGTCTACAAAGCCATTGATGGTAAAACAACAGGTCCAAATACTTTTGTGGGTTCAATTGGAAATAAACTGAAAACAAATTTAATAAAATTGGAGGTAGTCAAATATTCTCGCGTAAAGGAAGACATTAAAGAAATTCAAGCAAATGTTGTGAAGGAGCTAAGCAGTAATCAAAGATATCTCTATGATATGTGTCTGGCAGTGCAAACTGGAGACACTTCTCAAGATCTGTCCACTCGATCCCCAGATATCCTTCACCATGCTCTCTGGCTAACTCTAGCCAACAGGGTCCTTCGATTATATATCTCAACGCCAAATTCCAATAAAAACCTTCAAGATATAGTCAAGATTATTATGAAGTTCTATGCTCCAGGATGGTTTTCGATAAAATCTCATCCTAATGCAACTGATGGTGCATATAACTTTTGGCATTTAATGTGCTTGCTTCGAAATTTAGATGAACAACATAGATCAATCATAGAACCAGTATTAAAGAATAACGCCTACTACAGGCTCGATGTAAGCCACTGGAGATAGCTTCTTTTCCATGCCACAGTCAAAGTGCGGAAAGGGCAGTGAACCTAGTAACAAAGGCATGTCAGGAAAAAATAGGATATGACAACCGTCAAAAGTTTATCTTAAACTCATTAGAATCAAGGAGAAAACTGCCTAATTTTGAATGGAAGGCCCAATGGAATGAGTAAGAAACATATGAAATAAAATTTCCTAATGATATTGAAAATTTCTTCCCTTTTGATGTGATAAGGAACAATGAAAAAGTTAATTGAATTTTAGCACATTTATTATGCCTCTAATTTTTTCTTCTGAATATATTGTTGTACTTAATTAATTTTCCTAATACTGTACATTATTAAATAAAATATTATACGTTAATAACGATTTATGTCATCAAAAAACCTGAATGTAGACAGTAAGTCTCGTATAAATGGAATATTCTTCAATACAGGTCAAAAAGTGAAAAATTGTGCCAGGAGTAGGTGGCTTTAAACAGCGAAAATAATTTATGAGGGGATTAATATGTGCCATTCAAACTCCTCACAATATGTACCTTTTCAATATACAATTTCGACCCTGCCTAATATATATATATATATATATATATATATAATATATATATATATATATATATATATACACGAGGGTAATTCAATAAGTATCCGCACTTTTTATTTTCACAATTTTATTTTCACATCTGATAGATTATATACACATCACTTCTCAAATAGTCTCCCTGTTTCTCAGTACACTTGGTCCAGCGACCTACAAGCTTCCTAATGCCATCACAAAAGAATGTTTTTGGCTGTGTGCGTATCCAGTCATGCACCGCCTCCTTCAGGTCATCATCGCCTTGGAATCGCTGACCTCTGAAAGCGTCTTTTAGTGGTCCAAACAGGTAAAAATCCGAAGGTGCCAGGTCTTGACTGGATTTTGTTACGGATGTTTATAATAATACAAAAACATCTTATTAATTTGCTAAACCAATAATAATCTTATTTTGTTTACGCTTCAATCAGTTTGTATTTTGGGATTTATTGTAATTTTTTAATAAAGAGAAAAAAAAGCCATTAAGGCATAGTTATAGCCACTAAGTAACCTGATGAGTCATGTGGTGGTGACGAAATGCCTTGTTTATCAATCTCCATTGGCCTAATAAAGCTAATCGTAATCAATTTGGCCTTAACATTCCATCGGAGTCGGAGTCGGAGTCGTAATTATGCAAGTCAGATTTCTGGAGTCGGAGTCGGAATGTTAAAATTTTTGGAGTCGGAGTCGGAGTTGGAGTCGGCAAATTTTATCACCGACTCCACAGCCCTGGTCTTAACTCACCATCATACCATGCAAACTACAGACATGCAAGTAAGGAGAGGATAAGGAAAAAAAAAAAAAGTAGGTAAAGTAAAACAAAAAGTGGGTTAGTTTACGCTACGAGCTACATCTACGATCGTGTTAGTCTAATTTTTTTTTTTTTTTTTTTTTGCTGGTATCACACACTGGCATGTCACAAGCTAGCATTATTGTCAACAGACTCATCCTCGATCACCACCCTTAGAGCTCCTATTGCTAATTGTTTTATTATATTAAACAACGTTAATAATTTTAACGAGGGAGAGGGAAAAGGGTGAGGCTGAGAGGGAAAAGGGTGAGGCTGAGAGGGAAATGGGGGAGGCTAAGAGGGAAAAGGGGAAGGCCGAGAGGGAAAAGGGGGATTGTTTTATTATTATATTAAACAATGTTAATATTTTTAAAATGCCTATCTAAACGGTTCTTAAACATATTAACGCTGGTAGAATTCACGACTGACCTGGGAAGATTATTCCATTTATCAGTTACTTTAAACGTAAAGAAGTTTTTAGCGATATTAGTGATGAAACGTCTGCCACGCAACTTAAATCCGTTATTACGAGTATTATTATCATCGAAAGTGAACAATTTGTTAAAATTTACGTTATCGATATTATTAACGATTTTGAAAACTTCAATAAGCTCCCCCCTTAATCTCCTAGTTTCGAGTGAATACAGGTCTAACTCTTTAATCCTATCTTCATAAGGCTTGTTGCGCAATGACGGAATCAGTTTCGTGGCACGATGCTGAACCCTTTCTAACCTATCAATATCCTCACGCAAGTACGGGCACCAAAACTGAACGGCATATTCTAAATGAGGCCTGACTAGGGACTTGTAAAGGGGCAATATAATATCGTTCGATTAAATTCGAAATTACTCGCTATGAAGCCTAACATCCTATTAGCTTTTGCGCAAGACTCCAGGCACTGGTTCCTAACTTTTAAATCCTTAGATACGCGTACGCTTAAATCTACTTCCTCGTCAACGCTCGCTAACTCCCTATCATCCATCGTGTACGTGTAATTATTGTTACGAGAACCTATATGCAAAACTTTACATTTGTCTACGTTAAATTGCATCTGTCACTTATCCGTCCACTCCATAATCCTATTTACATCGTCTTGGAGCCTATTTCTATCGTCCTCGTTAACAACCTTACCGCTATTTTAGTATCGTCCGCGAATTTTGACACGTTAGTCAATCCTACATCTATGTCGTTAATGTAAATTATGAATAGCAATGGGCCTAACAATGAACCCTGTGGGACACCGCTACCTACATCCAACCACCCCGATTCACCACCATTAACTACGACCCTCTGCCTCCTAGCACGAAGCCATTCTTCTAACCAGTTAGCTACCTGACCGCATATACCGTGCGTTTTGACCTTCGCAATTAATCTCCTATGCGGAACTGTATCGAACGCCTTTTTAAAATCTAAATAAGTAACGTTAGCCGCTCTATGCCTATCGTATTCGCGCACTATTTCGTTATAAAATTCTAACAAATTAGTTAAACAAGACCTATGGCGTCGAAACCCATGCTGACTACTATTAATCAAATCTCTACTTTCTAAGTGATCGATGATACGATCCCTAACTACGGATTCCCAAAGTTTACCGACAATTGACGTTAAGCTAATGGGCCTATACTTGCTAGCTAGTGTGCGGTCGCCTTTTTTAAAAATAGGCGTATTGTTAGCTAATTTGAAGTCTTCAGGAATAATCCCCGTTTCGAGTGACTGATTAAAAATCTTCGTTAAGGGGCCTACGATAACGTCTTTCAAATCTTTCAATTGTCTGGGATAAAAAGCGTCAGGGCCTGGAGCCTTGCTAACTTTTAGCCTATCGACATAATGCGCAATCTCACCCTCGTAAACAGTTATTTCATCTAAAATAGTCTCGCTACTAAATGGAACGATATCGTCCACGTCGGGGACATTATTTACGTCTTCTACGGTAAAAACTGTCGCAAAAAAATTATTGAAAATACCCGCCATCGCCTGAGCGTCAGAAGCCAAAGCGCCATTAACATCCACTAGAGGGCTAGAAATTACAAGAAAGCTGATTGGGAACAGTTCAAAATACAGACTGAGGAACAATTCACCACATTAAACAGCACACCCATCATAAACATCAATACAACACTCAAGACATTTAATCAGGTCATCAATAATGCAAACAAATACATACCCAAGGGCAACATTAGGAAATACAACCCAAATTACACTAGAGAAATAGCCCACCTCATAAGGCAACGTAACAACCTCAACTATAACACACAAACACCACACACAGAAGCCATAAAACAGCAGATACAACAGCTCAACACAGAAATAAACAACAAACTCAAAGAAAAACAAACAGAAACATTCAGGGAATTCATAACAACACTAAACCACTTCACAGATACATCCAGGCTATACAAGACTATAAACAGTATTACCCACTCTAACAGCGGCATTCACACCTCACACGCGGCTATCTGTCGCAGCCGAAATAATATCCCAACATACACGCAACAAGCTAACATTCTAGTTAATCACTACGCAAAGATAAGTCACTTAAACAGAGACAAGAACCAGAAACACGCAGACAGACAAACAGCCAGACACAAGAAAACCTACAGACTCAACACGACCATTACACCCTTCAATACAGACCAGACCACCAAGATCATCAAAAACATTAAGAATTCGAAGGCTACTGGACCAGACAACATATCTAACATACACCTTAAACACTTGGGCCCACAAGGAATACTAGCTCTCACAAATATCAGCACATATTCATACCAACACTGTATTATTCCTGACATATGGAAACAAGGTAAAATTATTACACTACTCAAACCAAACAAAAATCCAACAGAACCAGCTTCCTATAGACCCATTACTTTACTATGCACACCTTCCAAAGTAACAGAAAGACTAATCTTACAAATCACCAACCCACACATTCCACTATCGCCTACTCAACATGGATTCAGACCTCACCACTCAACCACGACATTACTCACTAACTCACGCAGCACATCATGGATGGCATCAACTCCAGACGACCAGCTCAACGTACACTATTAGCAACAATAGACATTAGTAAAGCATTTGATGCTATCCCACGCTTCCCTCATAAACAAAATACTCAACACAAACATGCACAATAACACCAAAAGATGGCTGAGCAACTATCTTTCAGGAAGATACTCACATGTCACATTTAATGGCAAGTCATCCAAAAACAAGTTTTTTCCGAACGGGGTCCCTGAAGGCTCTGTTCTCTCACCAACACTCTTCAACTTATACATGCATGACATTCCAACACCCATAGATAACAAGCTTACCTTATCATCATATGCAGATGACATCACTCTAACATCCACTTACAACAACATCGACACCGCTACAAATAACCTACAAACATACATAAACAGTATACAAGACTGGCACATACACAATAGACTCAAAGTAGCGCCCACAAAATCAACCATCACCTTGCTTACAAGCAACACAAAAGAACACCAGGTAATTCCACAGTTTACACTAAACAACATCAACATTCCACACACTCACAGGACCAAAATACTTGGGGTCACATACAACACATCATTATCTTTTGCAAACCACATTCAGGACATTAAAAACAAATGTACGTCAAGACTTAACACGCTTAGGATACTAACAGGCACAAACTTTGGACACCAGCAGGAAACAACATCACTCATATACAAACAATATATTCGCTCAGTTATGGACTATGCTAGTCCATGCTGGGCACCCATTATCTCAAACACAAACATAAACACCTTACAGACAATACAAAACAACGCACTTCGTATCATTACAGGATGCACTCAAACAACACCAATAGAACACCTGCACACAGAAACAAAAATACTGAAAGTTAGGGAACATTTAGACATGAGGGGAACACAATTCATGGCAGCAGCGACAACTAACCCACAACACCCTTGCCACTACATGTACAATCATGCACCAACACCTCGCACCATTAAGGTAACACCAGAGAGACATTATAACCAAATACTCCATTCCATACCACGCCCCATTAACAGGTCAGAGATCAGCCTGAGCAGATCGGATCGAGTTAATTTAGCACGATGCCGATGTGGACATCACCCCAACTTACGGACAAATAAACACAGACTAGACAACTCCATAGACGACACCTGCCACCTGTGCCAGGACACACCACAAACAATTGAACACATTATGACAGACTGTACCGCTCTAACACACAACGAACACAACACAACATCACTAGTGCGCTGAACCTCTGGTCCACTCCAGAGAGGGTGATCGGTTACCTGCGTGCCGCCGGCTTGCTCGATCAGGGTGAGCTGATCGGCTAAACAACAACAACAACTAGAGGGCCTATGTTATCTTTTATCGGCTTACGATTATTAACGTAATGAAAAAACTTTTTTGGATTATGTTTACTATCCGCAGCTATAAGTATCTCTAAATTACGCTTAGCATTCCTAACTGATCTTTTAACCTGACGTCTAAGCTCGATATATCTACTAAAGTTAAAAGCTCGGTATATCTATTAAAGTTAACTCGATATATCTATTAAAGTTAAGCTCGATATATCTATTAAAGTTAAAAGCTCGATATATCTATTAAAGTTGTTTAGTGATTACAGACTGTTGATAATTCTGAAATATAGAATTTTCTCTGTGAATCTTCATGGAAGAGGGATGACTTAGAAGCCATTTATAAGCAATGGGTTGTCGTGATAAAGAGCTGTCTATAGATTTTAAGAGATCTGTTTCTGCTGCGAACAAGTCTAGAAATAGTTATAGGGAAACAGGGGAAGAACTTCGAATTCATTTTACGACGGATGCTGCAGTTATAAAGAAATGGAAAGATTTTAGAATAAGCAAAACTCAACCAAGTTGTGGACGAACTTTCAAGATTTCAGAACGTACAGGTAGGCGAATTGAAAGAATGGGTGCTGCGAATCCACCAGTGACTGCAGGTGATATTTGCCAAATATTAAAATTGTTTAAGATCGATGTACAGTGCTTACAATAAGTCTCGCGCCTCTGTCTCGTCCCAAGCTAGTCTGTTAGGTATAAAATGGGCGGTCCTTATGGCAGCGGAGGTGCGTTCGGATTGGTGCACATAACACTGGTCAACAAAGATTTCATCAGAGTAAAATTTGTGGTGGCTGGATAGCATTTTTCACGCTGATTCCAAAACTGCATTCAGATTTTTTCTAGCACGTATAGTTTTCAAGATGAAGGCATATATATAACTACACAGATTTAACCATTTTAAATAGGCAAAATACTAATATTTCAACATTTGATTGTGTTTATTTTATTGTGTTTTTTTAGTTTATTCATCTTATTTATTTCAATTATCTTAATTATACATCTTATGTATTTCAGGTGTGAGCTTTACGTCTAGCAGCATTGTGATTCAGGCAACAACGCCGTGCTTTGTGTGTCAAAAGATCAGTCCAGTCCAAGAACTTGTTGTGTCAAGTTGGTGTACATTTTTTTTTAATTTATAGTTTGCTCAGGTCAGTCAACATGCCTCGACAATGTAAGAATGACCCCGACAAGTTCTGTTTCGTATGCGGCCAGTTGACAACTAAAACACAGCGACGAAGTATTACAACCGACATTAAGAAAATATACAAGCTATACTTTGGTTGCCATCTAGGTGACCAAGATAAACCATGGGCGCCACATCAAATCTGTTCTGGCTGTTCAAATGGATTACGTGATTGGCTTAAAAAGAAAGCTTCAATGCCATTTGCCATACCCATGATATGGAGGGAGCCGAGAGATCATCATGAAGACTGTTATTTTTGTAGTGTGAACTTAATGGGGTTTTCTGCCAAGAACAAACACCAGATTGTATATCCAAACTTGGATTCAGCACGTAGACCAGTAAAACATAATGAAACATTGCCCATTCCAATTCCCCCAAGTATAGGCTAGATTCTATCATAGATGACATGGAAAGTGATGAAGGTGCAACTGGCGTTTCCGGACCATCTACAGAACCAGAGTACACTTTTGAAGGTAGACATTTAGAGCCTAAAAAGTTAACCCAAGGACAGTTGAATGATCTTGTTAGAGACTTATCGCTGTCTAAAGAGAAATCAGAGCTTCTCGCCTCAAGACTAAAGGAGAACAATTTACTTGAGAACAATGTTCGTATTAGTTACTACCGAAAGCGGAATTTTGAATTAACAGCATTCTTTTCAGTAGACGGTCCTCTCTGTTATTGCCATGACATCAATGGACTATTTACAGCCATATCTCAGACGTATGTGGCATCTGAGTGGCGCCTCTTTATTGATTCGTCGCAGAGAAGCCTGAAAGCAGTTCTTTTGCATAATGGTAATATAATGCCATCCATCCCCATTGCCCATTCCGTCCATCTAAAAGAGACATATGACAATTGGATTACTACTTAAGGCAATCAAATACGACAGTCATCAATGGAATGTTTGTGGAGATCTAAAAGTTATAGGAATGCTTATGGGTATGCAGTCAGGATTCACAAAATTTTGTTGTTTCCTTTGCCTGTGGGACAGTCGCGCCACTATAGAACATTACACCAAAAGTGACTGGCCACTTAGGTATACATATATCCCAGGGATAAGCAATGTCCAGTCTGTCCCTTTAGTGGATCCCCAAAAGATCTATCTGCCACCTCTTCACATTAAATTTGGTTTAATGAAGAATTTTCTTAAAGCAATGGGTAAAGTCAATTCTGAAGGGTTCCAATACCTTTCAAGGAAATTTCCGAAGGTTACTGCAGCAAATTGAAGGAAGGAATTTTTGTTGGGCCACAAATAAGGGAGTTTTGAATGACACTGAATTTGAAAAAGTCCTAAGTCCGCTGGAATTGAAGGCTTGGCTGGCGTTCAAATGGATATGTGAAAACTTTCTTGGAAGCAACAAGTCACCTGCGTATAAGGATGGAGTCAAGAACCTCCTTGATGCCTTCAAAGAAATGGAGTGTCGAATGTCGTTAAAAATTCACTTCCTGCATTCCCACTTAGATTTCTTTCCTGAAAACCTTGTTGCAGTGAGTGACGAGCAAGGAGAGCACTTCCATCAAGATATTCAGATGATGGAGAAGCGCTACCAAGGATATTGGAATGAAAGCATGATGGCGGACCATTGTTGGATGCTGTATCGTGACAATCCAGGCCAAATTTACAAAATGAAATCACACTCACAGCGCTTTTAATAAGATAATGTATATACACTGTATTCTTTATTTATAAGTACATTGAATAAGGTATATGATGTATTTGTTGTTTAGCAATATCAAAAACTTAAAAATATCAAAACCAGTGTATCTATATAACTATACGTGCTAGAAAAGAAATAAAACCAGATTCGGAATCAGCGCGAAAAATGCATTAAGAAAAGTGTGATTATGTTTGTGATGAGAAAAAAAAGTTTATTTTGTTGGCCAGTGTAATTGCTCTAACCCCATCAATGACGTCCACATTATCATTGTGTCGATCACTCTATCTATTTATATATACAGACATACTGTATATAGATATATATAGAGTATGCAGGGGATAACGTGTCTCAGTCCCAGCTATGGTAGTTGTCTTACAATTAACAGTCCCAAGTGCAAGTTACGTTAACACCTCCATAAACTACCCTGGACTAAAATAACATACATGAAGTCCTTACCCACAAACCATTTAAAAAGTGTGATTTAAAAGCTCTCTCTCTCTCTCTCTCTCTCTCATCTCTCTCTCTCTCTCTCTCTCTCTCTCTCTAGCATCAGAATACCAGGATATCGTTGCTATCACCGAGTCCTGGATTCATACTGAATCGTAGGGACTACGTTAGGGAGTTCGAAAGTCCCGGGTATAGAATGTTTCGCAAAGACCGCACCCGTGGGGAGGGGGGTGGGGTACTAACATACGTCAGAGACACATTGAGTCCGGTTGACTGCCAGTTCCGGTCGGAACGGGAGCTGCTTGGCGTCGATCTGAACGTGGGAGGGACGAACTATAGGTTAATCTTGGTGTACAGACCTCCGCATGTCCTCCTCGAGGAGGATACAGCCCTGTACACCGAACTCAGTAGCCTGCTAGGGGATAGGGTGTGTGTAGTTTTAGGAGACTTCAACTGTCGCGGCATAAAGTGGGAAAACAGGACTGCCGATGCTGAAGGGAGGAGACTAGTTGACTTTGCTGATGAGAACTTCCTCACTTAGTGGGTCCACGAGCCTACACGAGGCGAAAGCGTTCTAGACTTAGTATTCAAGACCGAAGACAACCTCGTCACTGGCCTCACCGTTGACGAATCATTGGGCTGGAGTGATCACGGTCTTATTAGGTTTCGTGTGTGCGTCCCTCGGGTGAAACGTAGTAACTCGAGAGGCAGTAAGCTCGATCTCCGGCGGGCGAACTTTGTTAGCCTCAGGGATAGCGTAGGAGAGATGGGGTTAGAGGTTGGCGGCGATGTTGAGGGAGTGTGGAGTGCATTCCTGGGACGAGTTTATGGTGCTGCAGTCTGCTGCCATACCCTCAAAACCGGTCATCCCTGCTTCAATGCAGCCTAAGTGGTTCAATCGTGATATCGCTTCGGCTATCCGAAATAGGAAAGTAGCGTATAGGAGGGCAAAGGCCAATCGTTCCCACGAGAACACTGAAGCGTATGTCCGCCTGTGTAGGGAAGTGAAGGCGAAGGTTAGGCTAGCGAAACGTAACGAAGAACTACGGGTGGCAAGCCTCTGCAAGGGGAACCCTAATGTGCTTAATGAGTACTTTGCGGGAGTGTTCACCAGGGAGGATACCCGCGTCATCCCCGAGCCAGGCGTGAGGCACGAAGGTGCTGGCCTGGATAGTGTTAGATGTACCGCGACAGTCGTTGCCGATAGAATAGACAAACTGAGCTCGTTTAAGGCTCCTGGGCCAGACCAGTTTCTCCCCAGAGTGTTGCGAGAAGTGCGCGACCAGGTGGCTCCCCACCTGGCTACAGTCTTCAACAAATCGTTGGAGATGGGCCAGGTGCCTGGTGACTGGAGGGAAGCCAACGTGACCCCTATCTTTAAGAAAAGGGATCATGAAAGTCCAGGGAACTATCGTCCGATTAGTCTCACTTCAGTTGTAGGTAAATTATTAGAAGGGATAATAGCTGATAGGATCGTTGACCATTTGGATTCCTACAAGCTGCTTGGGGACTCCCAACATGGGTTTAGACGGCATAGGTCGTGTCTCACCAACTTGCTCGAGGTTTTCCACGTCATGTTGAGTGAGTACGATAAGAGTAGGGCGATTGATATACTTTATCTCGACTTTCAGAAAGCCTTTGATAAGGTACCTCACCGCCGGCTAATGGCGAAAGTGCGCGCGCTGGGTATCGGTGGGGAAATAGGTAGGTGGATTGAAAACTGGCTGAGGAATAGGCGGCAGAGGGTGGTAATTAAAGGGGCTAGTTCGGGTTGGGCCTCGGTCACTAGTGGGGTTCCTCAGGGTTCCGTTTTGGGGCCACTGTTGTTTATCATTTACATAAATGATATCGACGGTGGCATCGTCAGTCGGATCGCCAAATTCGCTGATGACACCAAGCTTGGGGCCAATGTTGGGACGCCCGAAGCGATCGAGGAACTGCGTGCGGACCTAGGTAGGATAGGAGAGTGGTCCGAAAAATGGCAAATGCCGTTTAACTTGGGTAAATGCAAAGTGATGCACATTGGCTACGCCAATCCCAAGTCGGACTACTCGATGTTGGGTAGTAATATCGAGGTGACTGATTTAGAAAAGGACTTGGGTGTGCTAATTAGCAGCGACCTTAAGTTTACGAAACAGTGTGTAGAGGTGGAAAAGAAAGCCCAGAAACTATTGGGTTACATCAGGAGGCAATTTCAGTTTCGGAACAAGGAGATTGTGCTCTCACTGTACAATTCCCTTGTTCGGCCGCACCTGGAGTATGCTGTGCAGTTCTGGTCGCCCACCCTCAGGAAAGATATTGAGAGGCTGGACCGAGTGCAGGCGAGGGCCACAAAGTTAATCCCTTCCGTTAGGCATATGGGCTACAATCGACGGTTACGCGCCCTGAACTTGTTTTCGCTTGAAACTCGGAAGCTGCGCGGTCAACTGATCGAGGTTTTCAAGCTCTTACGCGGGTTGAACGATGTCGATTTTAGAAGTATGTTTAGTTTAAATGATAACCCAACTTGCAACAATGGTTGGAAGTTGGATTTGAAACGGTTTAGGACTAGTGTGTGAGGGAATTACTTTACGTATAAGATCTGTGACACATGGAACAGGTTACCTTCGGAAGTTGTGAACAGTTCCTCTGTGGATCAGTTCAAGAAAAGGTTAGACCAAATCTTGCACACTATTTGAGTGTGTACAAAATTTTCCGTGGCACCCGTTGCCATTGGTACCTCCTCGGTATGGGCCGCAAGGCCTTTTGAGGTACTTCTTTTCCTTGTAACTCCTTGTAACTCTCTCTCTCTCTCTCTCTCAGCCCCCCTCCCTCAGCAGTTAGCCTCCTCCCTCAGCAGTTAGCCCCCCTCCCCCAGCAGTTAGCCCCCCTCCCCCAGCAGTTAGTCCCCCTCAAACAGCAGTTAGTCCCACTCCCCCAGTAGTTAGTTCAACTGCGTCGGGAAACGACTCAGGCCAGTTAGGAAAAACCACAACTTAAAATCACTCAAAACTGTGCTCTTCAATGCTAGGTCAATTAGAAACAAACTAATGGAATTTATAGCGCTTGTCAAAACTGAGAACTTTGACATCATCGGAATAACGGAATCCTTGATTCATTCTGAATCAAGGGATTTTGTAGGAGAATTTGAAATGGTAGGTTACAAAATGTTTCACAAAGATAGGAACGGAAGGGAAGGCGGCGGTGTACTTTTGTATGCTCGGGACTCCCTGCACCCAGTAAACAGTTATATCGTATCTGCTCATGAAATGTTGGGAATTGATCTAAACCTAAATAATAAAGTAGTGCAGCTACTTCTAGTATATAGACCACCTCACTACCCCGTGGATAAGGATATAAACTTGTATAACCAATTAAGCAGAATAGTGAATAATAAGATCAGTGTGATTTTTGGTGATTTTAATTGTGGTAATGTAAATTGGGAAAACAAAACAGCTGATGCTGAGGGCTCAAGACTGTTGAAATTTGCCGATGATAACTTATTAAGTCAATGGGTTGATGGGCCTGCTAGGGGTAATAATAAACTAGACCTCATATTCACGAACGAAGATGACCTAGTCTCTAACCTGACTATTGGTGAAAATTTAAGTAACAGCGATCATAATTTGATTAGGTTTGACCTCAAGGTTCCAGTCAATACACGCGAAAAGACTCGTGAAAGACTGGATTTCTCGTGAGCAAATTTTGAAAGCTTCCGAAGTAGTTTAGATACACTTGAAGTTCTAATAAGTGAGGATGTCAGTGTCACCTGGAGCTCATATAGGGATCAATTTAGAATATTACAGAACACTTTTATACCCACTAAAATGGTTTCCTTGTCAACAAAGTCACCGAAATGGTTTAACAACGAAATTAGGAGGGCTATTACGGGAAGAAATAGAGCCTACAAACTACTTAAGTCGCATTTCAACCACACTAATTCAGAAAACTATAAAACCTACGTAGGAGGGTTAAGTCCTTAATTAGATCAGCCAAACGTGATGAAGAAGCTAGAGTTGCCTCACTCTGTAAAGTTAACCCTAAAGAATTTTTTGCCCATGTTAACAGCAGAAAGCCAATTAAAAATTCTGTAGGCCCCTTAAAAGATAGAAATGGCGTACTGAAATTCGGTGATAAAGATATAGCTGATACGTTAAACGAGTTCTTCGTTACAGTCTTCAAGGAGGAAGACACAATAGAAGTGCCAAGTCCTCGGATTACATATGATGGTGACAATCCTGTAGAGACCATAAGTTTTACGAGAAATGAGGTACAGCAATTAATTGATAAGATGAATAAATACAAATCACCTGGTCCTGACTTATTTCTTCCAAGGGTATTAAAAGAGGTTAGCCACAATGTTGTTGACGACTTAGTAACCATATTCAAACAATCAATCGAGTTAGGGAAAGTTCCAACCGACTGGAAGTTAGAAAATGTAACACCTATCTTTAAAAAGGGTGATAGGGAAAATCCTTGTAATTATCGCCCAATCAGTTTAACATCAGTTGTCGGCAAACTGTTGGAATCCATCATTACAAAACGTATTGTGTATCACTTTGAATCTAACAATCTAATTTTTTATTCTCAACATGGATTTATGCGACATAGATCTAACAATCTAATTTTTTATTCTCAACATGGATTTATGCGACATAGATCCTGTCTGACAAACCTGTTAGAGTTTTTCCATAATATGCATACACTGTACGATGCAAGTAGGGCAATAGATATAGTGTATCTCGACTTTCAAAAAGCCTTTGACAAAGTCCCTCACGCTAGATTGGTAGCTAAAGTCAAAGGACTAGGAATCACCGGGCTCGTTTCCAACTGGATTGAGGATTGGTTAAAGGATAGAAAGCAGAGAGTGGTAATAAATGGAGTGGCTTCGGAGTGGGTGCCCGTCACCAGTGGTGTCCCACAGGGTTCCGTGCTGGGTCCTTTACTTTTTATCATCTATATTAATGATATAGACGTCGGGCTTCTAAGTGCAATCTCCAAATTTGCAGACGATACGAAATTAGGAAGTAGTGTAGGTACTGAGGAGGGCGTAAGAATGCTTCAGAACGATCTAGACAGGTTGGGCGAATGGTGTGCTACTTGGCAGATGCCATTCAACTTGGACAAATGTAAGGTAATGCACATAGGTTATAAAAACCCGAAGACCGATTACTCTCTCTTGGGAAGGAACTTGACTGAGACCGATCTAGAGAAAGACTTAGGAGTCTATATCAGCAACGATCTGAAACCGTCGAAGCACTGTGCAGAAGTCGAAAAGAGGGCCTTAAAATTATTAGGTTATAATAAAAGACAGTTCCAGTTTCGGAACGAGGAGACTGTAATGTGTCTTTATAATTCACTAGTCAGACCTCAACTGGAATATTGTGCGCAGTTTTGGTCTCCGTCCTTCAGGAAGGACATAGAAAGGTTAGAAAGAGTACAAGCAAGGGCTACAAAATTGATCCCTTCAATGAGAATGCAAAGCTACCAACGGAGATTGGAGCGCCTAAATCTGTTTAGCTTAGAGACGAGGAGGTTGCGGGGTCAGTTTATTCAAGTCTTCAAGATGCTCAAAGGAATAGACAGGGTAGATTACAGACACTTATTCTCACTTAATGCCAATCCGACAAGAAATAATGGGTTTAAACTGGAACTAAAGACATTTAGGACCTATGTCTGCGGAAATTTCTTTTCCTATAAAATCGTTAATATGTGGAACCAACTTCCCTCAGAGGTTGTTTCCAGTCAAAGTGTAAATGTGTTTAAAAATAGGCTAGACAAAGTACTGAATACACTCATAGTTTAAGATTAAAACATAAGAAAACTCTGCAGGAGTTCGCTTGCACAGTGTGTCTGTGAGCAAGCTAATATAGAGCTATTTATATATTCTCCACTTTCCTGTAAAATTTCCTTGGCTACTTTTCCAGGTTCAAGGTATTTTCTTCAACCTTTTTCTGTACCTGCCTCTGGCAGGGAGGGAGCGGAGGGTGGGGAGAGAGCCTTCTACTTTTCTATCCAGTTTTCTACTACTGCTAGGATAGTTGAAAGAAAAATAAACTTTTAATAACAGGAACCTCCCAGAGTGGACCAAAAGGTCTTTGAGGCTTCCTCTTGTCCTTGTAACTCCTTGTAACTCTCTCTCTCTCTCTCTCTCTCTCTCGGCGGCAGCGAGGGCGGCGATGTTGAGCGGGTGTGGAGTGCATTCCGGGACGAGTTTATGGTGCTGCAGTCTGCTGCCATACCCTCAAAACCGGTCACACCTGCTTCAACGCAGCCTAAGTGGTTCAATCGTGACATCGCTTTGGCTATCCGAAATAGGAAAGTGGCGTTTAGGAGGGCGAAGGCCAATCGTTCACACGAGAACACTGAAGCGTATGTCCGCCTGTGTAGGGAAGTGAAGGCGAAGGTTAGACTAGCGAAACGTAACGAAGAACTACGGGTGGCAAGCCTCTGCAAGGGGAACCCTAAGGAGTTCTTCAGTTATGTTAATAGTAGAAGCGGCGTTCTACGGACCTCCGACGCGGACATCGCTAATGTGCTTAATGAGTACTTTGCGGGAGTGTTCACCAAGGAGGATACCCGCGTCATCCCCGAGCCAGGCGTGAGGCACGAAGGTGCTGGCCTGGATAGTGTTAGATGTACCGCGACAGTCGTTGCCGATAGAATAGACAAACTGAGCGCGTTTAAGGCTCCTGGGCCAGACCAGTTTCTCCCCAGAGTGTTGCGAGAAGTGCGCGACCAGGTGGCTCCCCACCTGGCTACAGTCTTCAACAAATCGTTGGAGATGGGCCAGGTGCCTGGTGACTGGAGGGAAGCCAACGTGACCCCTATCTTTAAGAAAGGGGATCACGAAAGTCCAGGGAACTATCGACCCATTAGTCTCACTTCAGTTGTAGGTAAATTATTAGAAGGGATAATAGCTGATAGGATCGTTGACCATTTGGATTCCTACAAGCTGCTTGGGGACTCCCAACATGGGTTTAGACGGCATAGGTCGTGTCTCACCAACTTGCTCGAGTTTTTCCACGTCATGTTGAGTGAGTACGATAAGAGTAGGGCGATTGATATACTTTATCTCGACTTTCAGAAAGCCTTTGATAAGGTACCTCACCGCCGGCTAATGGCGAAAGTGCGCGCGCTGGGTATCGGTGGGGAAATAGGTAGGTGGATTGAAAACTGGCTGAGGAATAGGCGGTAGAGGGTGGTAATTAAAGGGGCTAGTTCGGGTTGGGCCTCGGTCACTAGTGGGGTTCCTCAGGGTTCCGTTTTGGAGCCACTGTTGTTTATCATTTACATAAATGATATCGACGGTGGCATCGTCAGTCGGATCGCCAAATTCGCTGATGACACCAAGCTTGGGGCCAATGTTGGGACGCCCGAAGCGATCGAGGAACTGCGTGCGGACCTAGGTAGGATAGGAGAGTGGTCCGAAAAATGGCAAATGCCGTTTAACTTGGGTAAATGCAAAGTGATGCACATTGGCTACGCCAATCCCAAGTCGGACTACTCGATGTTGGGTAGTAATATCGAGGTGACTGATTTAGAAAAGGACTTGGGTGTGCTAATTAGCAGCGACCTTAAGTTTACGAAACAGTGTGTAGAGGTGGAAAAGAAAGCCCAGAAACTATTGGGTTATATCAGGAGGCAATTTCAGTTTCGGAACAAGGAGATTGTGCTCTCACTGTACAATTCCCTTGTTCGGCCGCACCAGGAGTATGCTGTGCAGTTCTGGTCGCCCGCCCTCAGGAAAGATATTGAGAGGCTGGAGCGAGTGCAGGCGAGGGCCACAAAGTTAATCCTTTCCGTTAGGCATATGGGCTACAATCGACGGTTACGCGCCCTGAACTTGTTTACGCTTGAAACTCGGAGGCTGCGCGGTCAACTGATCGAGGTTTTCAAGCTCTTACGCGGGTTGAACGATGTCGATTTTAGAAGTATGTTTAGTTTAAATGATAACCCAACTCGCAACAATGGTTGGAAGTTGGATTTGAAACGGTTTAGGACTAGTGTGTGTGGGAATTACTTTACGTATAAGATCTGTGACACATGGAACAGGTTACCTTCGGAAGTTGTGAACAGTTCCTCTGTGGATCAGTTCAAGAAAAGGTTAGACCAAATCTTGCACACTATTTGAGTGTGTACAAAATTTTCCGTGGCACCCGTTGCCATTGGTACCTCCTCGGTATGGGCCGCAATGCCTTTTGAGGTACTTCTTTTCCTTGTAACTCCTTGTAACTCTCTCTCTCTCTCTTGATCACACCGCATGGCAATGTATCCATATAACGTTAATAATAACCGAAACTCGAGAAAATATACTCTCTGCCTTCCGCTCTATCCCAAATCTTTTCTCTTAGTAACCTCTTAATACAAACTAATCTATCATATTTGCGACGTTTTAACTCTGGTAGGATTCAATTCCATTCCTATAGTGTAAGATACTTAAATTCATGTGTGTATTATGCCATATGATGTGCGTAATAAATAATCATTTTTAAATAGTTGGAGCGTTCAAGGTCATCTGTAATAATCTATAGACTACCCCTCAAGCCTACTGTCAACACTTAGATTCCCCTAACACACAGGCGTCTTCAAGTAACATGAATGCGTAGAGATCTAAGGAGTTAGATTCCATATTATATAATTTATGTGCTAGGCTTAAGAACGCTGGCATTGAAGGATGGAAGGAAGGGACAGTAAAAGCGATAATAGGTTTAATGAAGGAAGTGGAATGAGGATGGAGGTAAGCGTTGCTATGTCGAAGGAAACGAGGTTGGGTGGGGAATTACGAAGGGAGGAGGAAAGGGAGCCAGAGATTATTAATCTAATTCTGCCACCACGTTCTCCTGATATGAATCCGATTGAAAACCTTTGGGCAATAATGATTAACGAATGGGAGCAACGCAATGAAAGAACATTTTAAGCACTTTTAGCTCACACGAGGAATAGTTGGGAGAGCTTACGTCGAACACCAAACATTCCTTACAATCTGGCCTCTTCTATGCCGCAACGATTGCAAGAAATATTGATGCCGGAGGAAGCTATAGGAAATACGGATGTTAAAGCCATGACGTAAATGTGTATCGAATATATATTTATGTTAATACAGAATTTTATTACATTTTTATGTTTGACATCTATAAAAGTATATATTGTGACCATGAAAGAACTTTACTTATCCTTAGTTAGAATCTTTTCTTGCAATGTCTACGCTCGTGGAAATGATAATATATGCATTGTTGAAACAAACTATGAGAAGGTAATAGTTTCAGGAAAAAAATAAAAACTGGCAACATCGAGGCCATCACATGTTTATGGGAATTGTCATATGATATGCTACCAATAAACTCTTATATACTACTATATACAGTACACTCTATTACGTAATAATTACGATGAACAAATCAAATGCAAATTTCTCTGATTCACGGCCCACCAGTCTTGCTTTAGACTAATGACTTTCATAAGATGGAATAGGTTACCACTTAAAACAATGGATAAACTATCTATTAGTGAGACGACCGTGACTTCCTCGAAATGCGAGCGCGTGAGAGGTTCACTGAGGAATTTGGTCATTAGATTCTTCAAGTAGGATATGTATCACAAACAACAATATTGACAACAATTCCCAACAATTACTTAATATCAATCATTGCATTTGAGCAAATAATTTAGACCTGCGTCAAAATAACTTAGGTATCATGCCATGATTTGGGATATTTGCCGAATTAGTCGTTTTCTATAGTCTACAGTATATATTGAGACGGTATAATGTAATGCCCAGCTAATATTATGATGACTAGGATTGCTCCATAACCATCCCAACATCCCGAAACTTGGTTATTCTGCTTCTTAATCATTTGTATTTTAAACACTAAAATGTAGCAGAAGTGACGTAATAATAGACGTCATTGATAGGGTTAGAGCAATTATGTGCACCAATCCGAACACACCTCCGCTGCCATAAGGACCGCCCATTTTATACCTAACAGACTAGCTTGGGACGAGACAGAGGCGCGAGACTTATTGTAAGCACTGTACATCCCTCTACTCTATGTCATACATTGAGAAAGAATGGTCAACATGGAAGAGTTGCACGAAAAATACCTCTGCTACAAAAAGCGCACAAACAATCTCGTTTAAAGTACGCCAAGGATCATCAAAATGATGGATTTGCATTCTGTAAGAAAGTTATTTGGGCACATGACACCAAAATTGAATTATTCGAGAACAACGAGCAGCGGTATGTTTGGTGAAAATCAAATACTGCATTCGAGTAAACAAACATGCTTCCTACGATTAAACATGGTGATGGTAGTTTTCTTTGGGGGTGCTTTAGTGGTTCTGGGCCAGGAAAGTTTGTTGTCATCAATGGAATCATGAATTCAAAGAAATATCAGGAAATTTTAGAAGAAAATGTATTGCCTTCAGTTCGGAGTTTGAAATGGGTAACAACTGGGTACTGTAACAAGCTAATGATCCAAAACATAAAAGTAAAAGCACCATGAAATGGCTTCAACAAAAGAATTTGAAGCTTCTCGGGTGCCCCAGTCAAATCCCAGATCTCAATTTAATCGGTAATTTATGGTTTGATTTGTAAAATGCTGTCCGCAAGAGAAACCTTTTGAATCTGAATGAATTGCAACAATTTTCTTCAGAAGAATGTGCTAAAATTTCTACAGAGATATCGAAACCTTGTAGAAAAATACCTAAAACGAATCAGTGACGCCATTCAAGCAAAAGATGGACGCTAAAAGTATTAAATAATTTTGTAAGTAAATGTGCGAAAACTTTTGCATTTTAACTTTTTTTCATTTTCCTCAAATTCTTTGGTGTTTTACATTATATGTTGGAGTTAAACTAATTTTTTTTACTTGTTACATTTTTCCAAACGAACGGTAAACTTTTCATGGTACAAAAATAAGGACAACTATAACTTAAATATTTCTCTGTGCGAATATTTATGAACGCCACTGTATATGGAAGAGTACATATTTATGGATAATAGGGTGGTCTATAAAATAAAAATTTGTAAAGTTGAATGTCTTACCCCGTGATATTGTTCTCCATGATAAAAAAATTATCCTACACCAAATTTTAGCCCAATTTGATAATTGTAAGACGTATCACATGGAACCTGAAGATTTATCTTATAAGCCTATTATAAAGAAAATCTTAATTTTTAAATTTTCCGCCCTAATTGAGTCGCCCACTTTTTTCTAGTGGATGGCATAATAGGTGTCATATGTCACCAGCAACTCTCATAAGCTCAGCAAAAGCGTCAGAGGGCAACCTCAGTTCCCCATAGATAACCTTGACAGAAGGACGTGATGTTTTGAAAACTTTTCTTGTTCACATATAAGTTTCAGTGCAATGGCTGCTTCAAGAGCAGTAACTCGCAAAGTGACCGAAGTTTGGCTCATTGGCTTTGGCTCATGTGGCATCACCTGACCAAATTTGTGGTAGGAAGCGCCCATCGAAAGGAAATGTTCTTAGTCGCTTATTCTTCCTTATGAAGATGCAGAAGAAACCCTTGAAGGAGGCCTCGAGCATCGTACTCAAGGTAGTGAAGGAGTTTTGGGAGATTGCCCGAATCCCGACCATGGCTGACGACAACGCCATCCCGAAGATGAAGAAAGAGTATGATCACTGGTGTGCACTACTGAAGGGTAGATTACGGTGATATGCAAAGGAAAAGGCCTTTCAGGAGGGATTGGTCGACCTCTTCGACATCGCTCACACCGACGCACTCCGACTGATCAACACCGACAAGGACAAAGCATTCCTCCTGGCCCAGCGAGAGAAGGGGAGAAGGGGATGTATGGCCGGTGAAGATCAGCAGTTGGCAGCTCGTGAGGCCTGCCAGAAGCAGAGGAAGCAGGCGAACGAACGTTTTCTTTAGCGAGACCAAGAACGGGGGAAAAGGACATTTATGGTAGAACTGGCCTCCTCGAACAGTAGCAGCAGTAGCATGGAAGAGGCAGAGCTGGCAACACCGTCTCCATCGAAGAGTAAAAGGTTTATCGGTGGTGCAGCACTGTTACACTGAATCTGTCTGCTTCGCTGAACTGTACCCACGTGAGCGATCGAGAGGCGGTCTATGTTCTTTCACCAGTGGACTCCAGTCTCGAGCATAACGTCCAGGATCTCTCGATCAGTCGAAGCACCATACGCCAGATGAGCATCTCCATGCCCGAGCGCAACGCTGCCCCGATCAAAGAGTCCTTCGCCCCCGAAATTCCTGTCATCGTCCACTGGGATGGGAAAATTCTTCTTGATTCCACTAGGAAAAAGCATGTCGATCGGCTCTCTGTCCTTATCTCTGGGGAGGAAAGGTCGAAGCTCCTTGGCGTTCCGATGCTTCCCTCTGGAACAGGCAAAGCGATGGCGAAGTCAGTAGTTGACTGCTTGGAAGACTGGGATATCAAGGATCACGTCCAGGGGATGTCCTTCGACACCACTGCAAGCAACACCGGCCATAGAAACAGGGCTTGTACTCTCATCAAGCAGAAGCTTGGGAGAGGGCTTCTAAATCTCGCATGCCGCCACCACGTCATAGAGATTGTGGAGTGAAAGGGCTTCGCTGCATGCTAGGGTCCCTCCTCTCTCCCCGATATCCTCCTGTTCAAGCGTTTCCTACAGAACTGGAACATTATCGACATGGGGCACTTCGAAGCGGGCCGGGGGAAACTTAGCCGACTACGTTGGCCCTCGACGACTACCAGAAGCTGCTTGAGTTGACCATTATCTACCTTGGTAGTATTCCTCCAAGAGGAGTCCGATTCCTCTAGCCCGGAGCCTTTCACCGTGCCAGATAAATGGCTCGCGACATCCACGCCTTCAAAAATCAATATCTTCTAGTCTCAGTTCGCGCTGATGGCAAGCAAGGCAGCTTACATGAAAAAATTCGCCACCTTTTCGTTCGTTCTCTACGTCCGAGCATGGTTTGTGGCCCCCCTCGCGGGTGCCGCTCCAGCCAACGACCTCTCCTTCCCGACCACGTTCCTGGAAGTCGATCCGCAGGAGTGGGAAAGCCGGGCAGGCTACCGGGCCGCCTCCCCGTTCGTTCAGACCATGAAAGTCGTTAACGACTTCGACGAGCGAGAAGTGGCATTCTTGTAAGACTTCAACACTGTACTCACAAACTATGAAGACCAGAAGCAATACGTACTACAGGTAGTGGAGGAGCACCGACCGTTTTTTCTGGATGCCCGGAAGGTAACGGTGGTGCATCGATTGAAAAATCAGGCAACAATGACTGGGAGATGGGCACCCATGATACCCGACTAGTCAGTCACTAAAATAATACAGAAGTATTTACTAGATGAGGGGAACCTGGTATGACCTCACAATAACTATCACTTATTAAGTAAGCCTAGAAAAATTAAAAACTTACGAGTTTCGCTATTATAGGCTTATTGGGTAAATCTTCAGGCTCTCCATATGACACGTCTTAAGATTATTCGACCGGACTAAAATTTAGAGTAGGATGTTTTTTCAACACGGAGACAACAACGGGGTAAAACCCCAGAGATTAAAAAAAAGTCCGATGAAATTGTGAACTACTCCAATGGATAGAGATATAATAGAGTTGCTGAAGATTTTATACGATTTGAAGAAGCTTAGATTAAGCAGCTAATAGTAAGATTGTGATATATAGTTAGATCTATGAGAAAAATAATATATATATATATATATATATATATATATATATACATACAGGGTGGGCCGAAAGTCTGGATCCATAGGAAAATATTTATTTTAATACATAAATTATAACAAATGGTAAATACTTAAAATGAATATCAACTTTAACTCGTAAATGCGTATCCGTGATACTGTACAGTAGTTCGTACTCCAGTATAAATACTCAAATACTTTTTTTATTTCAGCCCAGAAATGGCTTCGAATCTAACAACAGAAGACCGGGTAGAACTTGTGCTCATGTACGCAAGACAGGGCGCTACACACAGAGAAGTTTCTACCGAATTCAATAGAAATCATCCTGATAAGCATCCAGTAACACATGCGACTGTTGGCAAGTTGTTTAAACGTTTCAAAGAAACAGGAAGTGTACATGATCGACGGCGTTCTGGTCGTCCAAAAACTGCAACTGATGAAAATACCTCTGCAATGGTATGTGAAACTTTAACGAATAGTCCAATAAAGTCAACAAGAAGATTATCAAATGAAACACGCATCTCGAGAACGTCAATTCGAAGAATTATTAAAAATCATAAATTCCATCCCTAAGTGTCTCGATGTCAGAGGCCGCCAATTTGAGCATTTGTTATAATTTGTTGTTTATACTGGAGTACGAACCACTGTACAGTATCACGGATACGCATTTACGAGTTAAAGTTGATATTCATTTTAAGTATTTACCATTTGTTGTAATTTATGTATTAAAATAAATATTTTCCTATGGTTCCAGACTTTCGGCCCACCCTGTATATATATATATATATATATATATATATATATATATATATATATATATATATATATATATATACAGGGCTATTCAAAATGATTCAGCCGATTTCAACTGAGAATACTTCCGTACCTATCAACCGTGCATCAACTGGGCATACACCACATGAAAGAGGAAATCTCCCAGTTTTACAAGATCACCGCGAGAGGGCTCCAAAGTCACGCCGTGGCCTAGCCTAGCAACAAACAGTCAGTGTGAAAATGGCGTCCGCACAGCAGAAGGCGTTTTGTGTGTTGCAGTTTTCGAGCTGTAAATCGGTAGTCACAGTGCAGCGTGAGTTTCGTCGACGTTACAGAACAGATCCACCGGGTGCTCAGAGCATCCGTCGGTGGTATCGGCAGTTCGAGGAAACAGGATGTTTGTGTAAAGGCAAGTCCACAGGACGACCGCGCGTGTCTGAGGATAATGTGCAAAGAATCAGAGAGAGTTTCCAACGTAGCCCGAGGAAATCAACAAACCGCGCCAGTTGAGAATTGGGACTTCCTCAGACGACTGTTTGGCGTGTTTTGAGACGGCGCTTGCATATGAAGCCATACAGGTTGCAACTGTTGCAGGCTCTACGGCCGGGGTACAAGTTAAAACGACAGAACTTTTGCGATCTTATGCAGGAGGCTATGGAGGATGATGAATTTGCTTCCCGCCTGGTGTTCAGTGACGAAGCAACTTTTCATTTAAGTGGCAAGGTGAACTGTCACAACCTTCGCATATGGGGCACGCAACAACCACATGCAACAATCGAGCACGAGCGCGACTCACCTAAAGTTAACACCTTCGTGCCATTTCCCGGGCAAAGGTTTACGGCCCCTTCTTTTTCATGGAAAACACAGTGACTGGTCACTCCTATCTGGATATGCTGCAGAACTGGTTATTTCCCCAATTGAACGAAGATTCCGGCGACTACATTTTCCAGCAAGATGGGGCGCCGCCTCATTGGCATTTGGATGTTCGCCGTTTTCTCAACGAAGTGCTCACTCGCCGTTGGATTGGTCGCAGTGGGCCCCATGACTTGGTGCTCCACAGCTGGCCCCCTAGGTCGCCGGATCTTACACCGTGCGACTTCTTCCTTTGGGGGTACGTTAAGGATACTGTGTACGTGCCACCGTTGCCCACATCTTTGGATGAGCTCCGAACTCGCATTGTTACTGCCGTAGAGTCAGTGACAACGGACATGCTGGAGCGAGTATGGGAGGAATTCGACTATCGTGTCGACGTTGCTTGTGTAACTAGGGGAAGTCACATAGAGCATTTATGAGGTGAGAGACAAAATTTGGACAGTTTTTCTTTTGGTTGATGTATCACAAATCACTCTGTATTTGTAACATTAAAAAATATTCTCATTTCAAATCAGGTGAATCATTTTGAATAGCCCTGTATATATAAAGGAATACAAAGGACATCAAACAGCAAAAGACCAGCTGGTCTCCAGGAGGCTGTCTTTTTAAAATGGAATGTTAAAAGATGCAAGAAAATTTAAAGAAAAGTGAAAGTTTTAAAGCAAAGCAAAGAAATGAAGTTAAAAGGAAGGAAAGAAATTTAAAGATAAAATAAAAATTTTAAAATGAAGAAGATGGAATCCGAGTGAAAATTCTACAATGCTTTTATGAACTCAACAAATGCTTCCCGCTGGGAGATTAAGGTAAGATAAGCATCTAGTGTCTTTTTAAAGGATTCGACCGAATTACTCTAAACTACACTGGCTGTCAATTCATCCCACAAATTAACTATACGACTGAAAAAAAATGTTTAGTTTCATTAGAATTAAAATGTTTACCCACTAATTTGAGATCATTAGCGCGAGTTCTATCTGCAGTTCTGAAGGTAAAATATCTTTCGGCGTCGACATTATGAAAACACTTAATTATATTTATATATATATATATATATATATATATATTATAGTTTTTCTTTTTCATGATGGAAAGCCCAACGTTGGGCTTTCCATCATGAAAAAGAAAAAACTATAGTATTTGTCATTTATCATTACTTATTCGAACTATAGTGGATGTAATTTACCAGAAGAGTTCCTTGTTACATGCACGGTCTGTGTTTAACATATAAGTTTCTCAGGGGACCATATATATACACACGTGTGTATATATATATATGACAATTATTGTGATGAAAGATAATTATTGTAATGAAAACGTGATGTCACTATTAAATGCAATTTCTTTCAATATTGATTAATTGCATGTAAATCTTCATGAAACAAAACACGACATTAGAAAGCGCCTTAATTAGACAGACATATCATTTTACTTCTTGTAACTTATAAAACGAATGAAAAGAATTCTATTATTATTAAGCAGTTTAAAAATTTTCCCATAATTTTGACCGGCAGTATATCTGCCGATCAAAATATGTTTTTATGTGTGTTTTTATTTGTGAAATAACGATGCATGCGTTCCTTTATGGTACGCTGAACTCTTTCGGCTAAAGATGCCTGATGCACAGAATTGCTAGTGTAATAACTGATATTATACTCTACCAACATATTCTGAAAAGCTCGACCTATAAATTCTTTCCCCGTGTCCTTCAACATCATCGCTTTTGTAGCTTTAGCAACTGTTTCAGGTGATTTATTTTTAAGAGGTATTAGGCACAAATATCTAAAGAATACATCTATTATAAATAGTATGTATTGATAGCCGCTATTATACGCCGAACACCTTTGCATGTCAGTTAAATAAGCCTGCCAAATAGAATCAATCGATGCGGCTATTGTCTTGGCAGTTTTAAACCTTCTCACCGGTTTATCAAGTGTATAAACGTCTTCCTTACGCAAAAACCTTTCGATATCTTTTTTCTCTAAGCCCTCAGCATAGATACCTCTGTACAGTCTATTAACACCCCCGTAAGAAGCTGGATTAGAAATATCGTAATAGTGTTTTCTTAATATGTTAGCCATTTGTGTATTTTAGATGCGCGCGAGTAGGGTTGTGCATTGTTGTTGGTCTCTTTTTCTTCTTCTTCAGAGACGCTACCACCGTAGTCGAAGGCGTGCTCTGCTGTGATACATGCGTTGCTTGCCTCAAGTCTTTTAACCTGTTCTGGTTACTTATCATCGGTTTTGGAATGTTTATTTGCTGTAGTCTCGCTTTAATATGTTTTCAGCCTGTTGGTGATGGCCTATCCCACTTTCTCACCAAATCATGTACGATATCAATGATGATGTAACCCTGTACCTTTGACCATTCAACAACAACCTTACCTGTATCCTTACCTGTATCCTTTATTCCTCAATGTATGAGGGAGACTATTTTTTAATACATGCTCGAGATGTTGCGGACTCGCACCGTTGCTCTTTGCTTGTTCGTCACCATGATCAATTTTGCTCCCATGTTTGACAACTACGAGGAACGGCATCGGTTTCTTATAATTTTCATACTCATGAAGAAATTTCTGCAGAGCTTCAGGGTATAAGATTCTTTTCTCGTCAGAAGGCTTTTCACTCTTTAGTCGGTTCACCAATTCATTTTCCATTCTTTTAAGCCTGTTTTTACTGGGTTCTAGAACCGAATCTTGACTCTTTGTGTTTTGTAGTGAAGCATACACCTCGTGTGGAATCACTCTTATATTAAACTAGAAAAGAAAGGGCACAAAACTGAAAATAAGATGGGGAGGAATAAACCCCCTCTTTGTACAATAATTCGCTTTTTTTTACTTTCCCACAGTTTGTCTTTTACGAGCGAGTGCCTGTATTATGTTCTTGTAACGACGTAAACGAGACTTCTGAGAGGGCTTCATTGGTACATTGCATTTTAAGACAGATTTAAGACAGATTAAGACATAGTTAAGACAGATTTCGCAGATGCATTTTAAAAAGTCTGAGTCAATATTTTTAACAAACAGATGCTGGAGAGTTCGTGGCAGCCGATGATAGATTTGTATTAATTCACGGTATTTCTTTAACCTCTTTGTCATTCTGAGATATGCACCGTTTCAGCCTCGTTTGGGAATATATTTGTTCTTAGAAGCACCCTAAACATGTTTCGCGAGTGAAGGTCACAAACCACATATCCGTGACGCTGGCTTGTAGCTTCTCTCTACACGTCCAAAAACTCTTTACGGGGATTCGGGAACATTTGAGTGACTAATACCCCAATTTGTGATACATCTCGACGCTGAGTGAATAAGACCAGATATTGTGTGTTTAGCGATACATCGCTCATGTATCTATTTTTGAAAAATAGATTCTGATTGATGAAGAACACATTCACAGAATGTTAAGATGGTGAGAGAATACTTTAAATGTCTCGGGGAAACGTTTTAACCATTTCTAACATGAGATCATCAATTACAATAACTGTGTGCTCTTTCCGCTTTATAGAACTAACATCATAAACACCTTTGTGTGAAAAAATATCATCTTGGTATTCGTTGAATACGGCTTGGTATGTCGAATAGCACCATATAACATTATGCACATTGTTTGAGAACAACTCATGCCTATCTTTAATGATTTTAAGCATAAATACGGTTTGGCTACAGCCTGTAGGACCGGATATAATGCATGTAGAAGGGCTTGTGAACCTGAATTTTTCTACAGAATCCATCTCTAACACGTCACACTCTTAAGTGGAACATTTACAAAATTTAATAAAATTTTAAGTGATGCTCCTTATATTCTACAGTCTTGGTTTTCTTCTTCCCCAGAACCTTGAATGATGACGAAGGTGGAGCACTGTACCAGCAGCATGCACCCATCGTGGGCATTGAAGATAATGATGATAGTGACGATAGTATAGTTGTCGTTGAGGCTACAGACTGCTCCATCACACCCACTAGAGGTCCGGAACCCTCAGCAGCGACAACCGTAGCAGCGACAACCGTAGCATCCCCACTCGTCAATTCGGGAAGAAAGCGGGTGTATAAGGCTGACAACAATTCCATTGTCTAAACACTTTCCACGTCAGGTGTAAAGCGTGCAAAACTCTCCACGAGTGCGTTTGACGTTACACCCATAGTAAGTTCTGAAAATGTAATAGAACCCCAACCCTCTACGTCTTACGGTACAACCCCTACAGTAGCTCTTTCTACAAGTCAAACTTTACCCACTTATTCCTATTAAATACCCACACTTCTGTACCCTCCACCTCGACAGCAACACCTCAATCTGTAGACAGTAGCATATCACTCGAACTGGTGCGCAACGTTACCACCACCCGAGCCCTGACTAGAAACAAGGCTGGGGCGTAGTTGAGCGTAATGTGGAGTTTGTCCTTCAGAGCAGTGAGGGGCGTGAAGCCAGAACGAGGCTGTCCCTTGTGTTCGGGTCAGGTGATGGAGATAGAGACGAATTTTGGGTGGTAATACTCTACAGACGTCTGGCTGTCGTAGATGTAGAGTATTTTTTGGGGCATATAATGCAGGCTCTCAAAGCAGTACCGATTTTAATATGGACAACTTCACGATACATATAGACCACGTTTTCCGTGTTGCGGGACAAACGGCCACACCTTACACTCTTAACTTTGACAGTTATCACATATTCAGAAACCACACAAATCTCGATCGTGGTTGCAGCTTTATACCAATAGTCCTAGCACATTTGATTACTGTGTTAAATACAGCTACCAAAAAATTTTTGATGCCGACGTTAGTATAGCGTGCACGCAAACTGGCTACAGACTGCAAGCTTGAATTTGACTGTGATATTGGGCCTGAAGAGCTGAGAAGGGTTGAGCAGGAAATGGATGTGCGTATAGTTGTATTTGCATTGGACGATCGTCGTAGGACTGTGTATACTTTTAAAAGCAGCGTAAGAGAACGTACAAAGCCGCTACTCATTTTAGGTTTGTCGGGGACAACATATCTCCCCATCCGCAATATAAGGGCTCTTTACGCGAGTTATGATAAAAGCCGAAAATATGGAAGACATCATGATTTGTGTAAGTATTGTCTCGAATTTAAGAATGATCTATTGAAACATTGTAAGGATTGCCACATGGTTTGCAGTCAGTGTAAAAGTCCCAGATGCGAAAGTCGATTAGTTGAAGCTGAGAAGAGGGAGTGTAATGCATGTAGAGGCATGTTTATCAATAATACCTGTTTTGGATTCCATAAATCAAATGGGACGTGTAGGAAAATGAGAATTTGCGAGTCCGGCATGTTTCATACGTTGATGATAGCGGCGAGTTCGGGCATAGAATAGATGTGATGAAATTCATTGCTCTAAATGTTATGAAAAATATAAGGCGGATAGTATAAAGTATGTTTGTTATATGAAAGATGCTAAGCCTAAAAATAAGCCTTGCATAACTATATACTACGACATAGAGACTTATACAAACCCTGAAACAAAAGAAGTTATCCCGCATTTACTTGTAAGTCAGACCATCTGCTGCGAATGTATGAATGTTGGGTGTGACAAATGTAGTAAACGAACAAACATTTTTAAGGTGTCTGCAAGAGATTAGCCAGTGAAAACTCTTTGTGAACTATGCTGTCAAGTTAGCGGAACAGTTCAAAAAAATTACTTGTATATTCTTGCCCATAACGCTGTAAAATTTGATACACAATTCTTTTATAAGGAGCTGCTTGAACACTAATCCCCAGAGATATTTACAGGTGATCCCTTGAAAAGAGGAAACAAACTTATACAGATGTAGATAACAGAAAATGTTCAGTTTAAAGACACCCTGTTATTTACACCTTGTAAATTAGTTTAGCTACCCAAGGTGATGGGCGTAGAAGCTAAAATTTCAAGAGTATTTCCCTTACACTTTCCTCACTCACGACACTTTAAATAATGTAGGACTACCATCCCTCAAACATTACTTTAACTGTGACAGCATGAGTGCAGGCGACCGTGAAGACTTGCTACTACAACAGGTTTAGTAAAGATAATCCTTACAATATAGCGATGAATGTGAGCGTTATTGCGTGAATGACGACCGCGTACTTAGAGTATGCTTACAAGCCTTTAGAAGGATGTACATAACCCGTTTCAAATGTGATCCGCTACAAGCCGCAACTACGATCGCGTCATTGTGTTTTACCGTATTCAAGAATAACTTCATGCTAAAGACACGCTATCCATCATTCCCCGGCAGTTATGGGCATAAGACTATTTACTGGCTCACACACATACAACAACAGACAGGTCTATACATAATGCATGCGCGCAACACGGGTGAAGTGGAAAGCAAGATCAATGGGCGTGTTTTATTGGTAGATGGTCTAAACGAGGACCCCGCCACTGGTGAGAAGACGGTGTACTCCTTCACTGGTGAGAAGACGGTGTACTCCTTTAATTCCTTTGCCCATGTCCTGAGTGTGGTATCATAGGAGATATCCATGGAAGATCTCCTGCCGATAGTCTTGCATGGACCCGTACCCGCGACCAACTTATAAGCTCCCGGTTCACAAACAAGGTTTTGTGGAAACACGAATATGATGCCTGGATGGAGGCATATGAGCAGTATCGCGAAGAAATAAGGGCTATCAAACGTACAATGGTGCTGGTCCACTTCAAATGCGGCGATAGTTTGTTTGGAAGACGCACAAACCCCTTCAAACTATACTTTCCAGCTATGGAAGGGGTGAAGATTCATTACTACGATTTCTGCTCATTATACCCTTACGTGGTGAAGAACAACCCGTATCCCGTAGGCGCACCTCAAAAACTCGTTGGTCCCGCCCTAACTATTATCGAAGAGTTCTCAGCTAATTTGAACGAGAACTACTTTGGTCTTTCTTTTGTAGATGTGCTCCCTCCCCCCGACTTATGGATACCAATCTTGCCCGTTGTTATAGACCACAAACTCATGCTCCCTTTGTGTGTGAAGTGCGCAGAATAGAACTGTGGGGACTGTAATCACACAATCAACCAGAAGAAGATCAGAGGCCTTTATACAAGTCCTGAGCTGTCCCTAGCCATTCGTCACGGGTAAAGAATACTGAAGATAAATGAGGTGGAGGTTCCAGAAGCTCCCCAACCTTTTCACACTGTATATTATTACTTGTTTGAAGTATAATGTAGAAGCATCAGGATACCCGCGAGGAGTTGAGACCGAAAAAGAAAAATCGGCGTATATTCATCGCTCCCTTCATCGTGAAAGGATACAACTTGAACGAGTCCAAGTTGTGCGAAACCCTGGCAAGCGCTTTCGTGCAAAATTGTGTTCAAATAGTCTTTGGGGGAAATTTGCACAGAATACAGACAAACAGACAAGGGGAACGTTCATCTACTTCAAAGTTATAACGAAGTGTGAGATTACGCCAATGCCGTCGATAGAGGTCATGGAGATCGTGAATGTGGGTGATACGTACAGTGCTTACAAGAAGTCTCACGACCCTGTCTCGTCCCAAACTAGTCTGTTAGGTATAAAATGGGCGGTCCTTATGGCAGCCAATCAATGACGTCATTATTAGGTCAATTCTGCTACATTTTAGTGTTTAAAATACGAATGATTAAGAAGCAGAATGAGCAAGTTTCGGGATGTTGGGATGGTTATGGAGCAATCCTAGTCATAATATTAGCTGGGCATTACATCATACCGTCTCAATATATACTGTAGACTATAGAGAACGACTAATTCGGCAAATATCCCAAATCATGGCATGATACCTAAGTTATTTTGACGCAGGTCTAAATTATTTGCTGAAATGCAATTATTGATATTAAGTAATTGTTGGGAATTGTTGTCAATATTGTTGTTTGTGATACATATCCTACGTGAAGAATCTAATGACCAAATTCCTCAGTGAACCTCTCACCCGCTCGCATTTCGAGGAAGTCACGAACTATGTTAAACCTATTCCATCTTATGAAAGTCATTAGTCTAAAGCAAGACTGGTGGGCCGTGAATCAGAGAAATTTGCATTTGATTTGTTCATCGTAATTATTACGTAATATAGTATACTGTATGTAGTAGTATATAAGAGTTTATTGGTAGCATATCATATAACAATTCCCATAAACATGTAATGACCTCGATGTTGCCAGTTTTTATTTTTTTCCTGAAACTACAGTATTACCTTTTCATAGTTTGTTTCAACAATGCATATATTATCATCTCCACGAGCGTAGACATTGCAAGAAAAGATTCTAACTAAGGATAAGTAAAGTTCTTTCATGGTCACAATATATACTTTTATAGATGTCAAACATAAAAATATAATAAAATTCTATATTAACATAAATATATATTCGATACACATTTATCTTAATGGCTTTAACATCAGTATTTCGTATAGCTTCCTCCAGCATCAATAATTTCTTGCAATCGTTGCGGCATACAAGAGGCCAGATTGTAAGGAATGTTTGGTGTTCGGCGTAAGCTCTCCCAACTATTCCTCGTGTGAGCTAAAAGTGCTTCAAATGTTCTTTCATTGCGTTGCTCCCATTCGTTAATCATTATTGCCCAAAGGTTTCCAATCGGATTCAAATCAGGAGAACGTGGTGGCAGAATTAGATTAATAATTTCTGGGTGATCTTCGTACCACGCTCTCACAACGTTACTCCAATGAATGGGACTGTTATCTTCCATTAAGTAAAATGGTTCCAGTGCTGGAACCAGATACGCACGAACACTGGGTAGCAGCACCTCTTCCAGTATCTGGCAATATTGCTGTCCAGTAAAGCGTCCATCTACTTGAGTCAATTCTCCGACACCATAGCCAAACATCCAGCCCCACACACCGAGATTGATGTGACCACTACGTTTGCTCGGGAAAACATTTCCTTCTTCATAGCGTTTTCCGCGCTGCCTCCAACAATGCAGGGAACCATGACTATCTGTTGAAAAAGTTTTTTCGTCACAGTCCAAACTTTTCTCCAGAATTCTTCCTCCTGCGGCAAGTATTGCAAGGCAAATCCCATCCGCGCCTCTTTATGCTCAATCGTCAATTCAGGTTTTATAGCTGGACGGCGAGAAAAATACCCTGCCTCGTGAAGTCTGTTGTTCACTGTATTTGCGCTACAACGAAGGTTCAGGTGTCTGTAAATATGCGTCGCTGGAACAAACGGATGCTCTCTGGCATGATTAACAATCGCAGCATCTTCCTCTTGAGATGTTGAACGCGGAGGACCAGACCTCGGCAAAGTAGCGATTGAGTTTTCAGCTTCATACCGATGAATCCACCGTTCCACAGTGCTTCGATGAACGTCTAGTCGTCTTGATATTTGTCTTACTGGCAAACCATATTCATGCAATGTCACCATTGCTCCCCGCATTACCTGGATCGTCTCGTGGTGCACATACGGCCTTTCCAGCTTTGTGTAAATGGCTTATGTGAAGCGTGCTAGGACGATAAAGGAAATGAGGATACCATGCACCCCTTCTGAAATTGATTTCGGTTGTGAAGGGTACCAACCAGTGGCAGCTCATCGGTAGGCACTGCGGAACTGCAGCACCCCTAAATTTTTTATTTACAATTTAAGTAATCAAGAACAATATAAGGATGAGCTCACTGAATAACTTTTTCAATAACTTTTGAAACTTTTATTCATTGCTCAATGCTCATCCTTTTATTTCAGTAATTATTTCAACCCATTCTTAGAGACAGCACCCCTATAATTTTTAGTCACGAGCCGCCACTGGTACCAACCCTTCGAATGGTAATAATAATCAGCCAATTTCCTATTTTGTTGAACATATGCATACAAAATTCGTCTTAAAAGCCAAGGATCCAAAGATTGTCAGCAATAGTTTATATCCCAACTGAATATAGTCAGCCATCAACAGTATAATCATATTTTATTTCCATAACTACTCATGACTACTCTGTCATAGTAAATAACCTTATTATGACTTAGGTAGTAGTGGTAATTCTGAGTGGTGGCCTCTAGCCACATACGTTAAACCTATCAGTGCATCTAAGACCAGACACTTCTGTTTCTGTCAATTCATTGTTAGTTTAAGGTATTTTGCTCTTTGTCTTTCTAGGTCTAGGGCATTAAAATAAGTATTTGAGTTTGTGTTTAGCATTTCATATGAATTTCTCTCCTCTCCCTTAACCCATCCCCGCGTTCATTTTAGCCTCCTCTCTCCCTTTCCTCCTCCCTTCGTAATTCCCCACCCAACCTCGTTTCCTTCGACATAGCAACGCTTACCTCCATCCTCATTCCACTTCCTTCATTAAACCTATTATCGCTTTTACTGTCCCTTCCTTCCATCCTTGTCAGCGTTCTTAAACCTAGCACATAAATTATGTAATATGGAATCTAACACCTTAACTTCTACGCATTCATGTTACTTGAAGACGCCTGTGTCTTAGGGGAATCTAAGTGTTGAGAGTGGGCTTGGGGGTAGTCCATAGGTTATTACAGATGACCTTCAACGCTGCAACTATTTAAAAATGATTATTTATTACGCACATCATATGGCATAATACACACATGAATTTAAGTATCTTTTACACTATAGGAATGGAATTGAATCCTACCAGAGTTAAAAAGTAGCAAAATATGATAGATTAGTTTGTATTAAGAGGTCACTAAGAGAAAATGATTTGGAGTAGAGCGGAAGGCAGAGAGTATAGTTTCTCGAGTTTCGGTTATTATTAACGTTATATGGATACATTGCCGATGTCCCTGCTGAAGACCTCTGATGGGATGCGGTGTTTATGTGGAGGTGTTAACGTAACTTGCACTTCTGACTGTTAATTGTAAGACAACTACCATAGCTGGGACTGAGACACGTTATCCCCTGCATACTCTATATATATCTATATACAGTATGTCTCTATATATAAATAGATAGAGTGATCAACACAAAAATAGATGTGAACGTCATTGATGGGGTTAGAGCAATTATGTGCACCAATCCGAACACACCTCCGCTACCATAAGGACCGCCCATTTTATACCTAACAGACTAGCTTGGGACGAGACAGAGGCGTGAAACTTCTTGTAAGCACTCTACATAATAAAGTACAACAGAACCTAATTGGCTACAGACACATCACGTGTCACAAACATACTTGTAGCCAGTTTCACAACAGCATACTCGCGTATGAAGCTATGGCATCTGTTGCATTCTCTCGGCCGACGGGTTCTGTACGCAGATACAAATAGCATGATATTCACGAAGAGAGAAGGCGAATATATACCTCCTCTTGGAGAATTCCTCGGAGAGTTGACTGACGAGATGAAGGATGAGTATGGATGCAGTGCCTACGCCGATTCTTTTGTCTCAACAGGCCCAAAAACTTACAGGGTGCGTTTGAGGGTTAGTGATGAGTTTAAATACATCGTGAAGGCTAAAGGCATCACTCTTAACCAGGCAAACCGTCAGATCGTTAACTATGATTTGCTGAAAGATCTAGTGAGGTTAGAAAATGATGGAAATGAGGGTGGCCATCCACCCCACTTGGTTGTAGGAACTCATAACTTCCGGGCATTGAAGTTGGGGGTCGTCAAGGAACCTAGGGGTAGGAAGGTGTGTCGTAACACATACAGAAAACGATACCAGCTGCCTGGCACCTACGACACTGTTCCCTTTGGATACCATGGGGCATGAATATTTGTATATAAATATATATTTTGTGTTAGAGTCTATTTACTTGTTGAGATATTTAGTTTATTTATTTTTCTATTTGTATGTGTATTTAAAATAAATTATATTTCAGTTAACTTTTCATTTTCTCCTCTGTGTGTGTGTGTGTGTGTGTGTGTATGTGTAGAGGAAAAATTTAAGCACCCGCCACTGTATTTTGCGCAGCAATAAAAAGATTCACGTGACTCCTGCTACTAATTCAGTTGGAGGGACATATCTCCTCCCTGCGTGTTCAATTGTCCCAAGCAACCCTGGTTCTCAGACTTATCTAAGAATTCTAGCGTATACGAAAATTAACGATGGATATCACTGATATTGCATGCTCTATATTCCAGAAGTGGTACTCCATAAATTCTACAGATGTGGTGACCACTCAAAGAATTTCAGTCATCCGTCCTTTGAAACCTTTAAGGACACATTAAATCGTGCGAAGAGTGATGAGAAAGATGTCCAAATACTCTATGGATATTCTGGTGAGAGCATTGCGGGCTTTCGTAGCTCAAACGATGTAATGAAATATGTTGTGGGATTAAACTGTGTTAAAGAACACATACATCATAAAGTGAAAGAATCAACACAGGCAGAAGAGAAACAAAGGATCTGGGTTGAGAACCTTGTTGATGATCGGGGTAACAAAAGGTATTATGCCATGTTACATCATACCGAGTACGCGTACACTGCGATGGAGAATGTGAATCTTGTGGTTATGGACAGTTTAAAATATTTCTACCACTACATCTATGCATATCATGATGAGGTGTGCAGCGAAATTGTAGCTAAAGGTTTATATGAATTTTTAGAAGAGTTTAGGGATAAGTATCGTTTGTCCAACAAAAAGCACAAGTATGGACACATGTTTCTCTCAAATAGTTCGCCAGAATTTAATAAATTTTACATGTGCATAGTTCTTACTTGAAAAAAATACACTGGTGAATACATCTACCCCTGAACGTTGTAGAAGATGTATGGTGCACATGCCAGGAAGCGTGTGTGATGAAACATTAAAACCGATATTACTTCATATATCGCAGATGGAAAAATTTTCTAAATGCCTACTCAGTATAATGGGATACAGTTTTAAATATTCGGATGATTTACCAGTGCGCCTCGACTCTTTCATGTTGGAACAATCTCGTACACGAATCTGCATTACTAACACTTGGCAGCGTCCATAACGCATCCCGTGTGACTCATTCCTCCCCACACCTCCCACCTACCCAACCACCCCGCATAGCCTGATCCCTCCCTGAACTCAACGCCTCACAACCGCTTCAGAGATTGACCCTGACAGGACGTGCTCTCCTCAAAGGATCAATAAAAAACTATTAAAAGATGGAGCTTCCGTTGAGCAGTATCCTCAAGGCAGTATACGACGTGTCCGACGTGCGTGTATTCAGGCGTAATACCGTTGCTGTTAATTATGTACTTGAAACGAAATGTAGACACTCAAACTCTGGTAAACGCAATGTTATTTATTTAAGTGTTGAAGAGATGAACAGAATCTTCTTGGTGGTTGAGAAGTAGGGTGAGGTCGGTTATAAATTACACGTAGATGTGGGCACAAAAAGAGAACAGATTAGTGATGTACCCCCCTACACCATTATTTGCACGCTGTGCATAAATTGTGATACAAACCATCCATGCGTTGACATACGGTTGATATGGAAGAATACTGTTGAAATTAACGCCCTTATTCCTACGCGAAACCGTTTTATTCTTGACAGAATGTTTGAAGTCGTCGGTTTCCGTAAACTGAAACCTATATTAGACGCCAGTGCTGCCGATATGCGTTATTTTGACACGGTGAGACTCATCGAAATATCATGAACTCTGGTACAAAGGACTAGAGCGTCTCTGCACACGGGGAAGAGAAATGGTAGCGCATCCAACCGGCAATTGAAAGGCCCTGGGTTCGATTCCCGGGCGGTTCGCCTCATTTTTCATTTATTCGTTATTTCTCTTCCCCGTGTGCAGAGACGCTCCTTATTACTTACGTCGTTTCTATTCATTTATATACTGCGTGGTCATTGCAGTTAAATGCACATATTCACGATTTGCGAGGGTGCCCTCTCAGGGCATTGGTTTCTGCCCTATGTAGGAGAATTTCGATTTATGATGATCGAGGTCCGTAGTGTAATGGTAGCGCATCCAACCGGCAATTGGAAGGCCCTGGGTTCGATTCCCGGGCGGTTCGCCTCATTTTCATTTATTCGTTATTTCTCTTCCCCTTGTGCAGAGACGCTCCTTATTACTTACGTCGTTTCTATTCATTTATATACTGCGTGGTCATTGCAGTTAAATGCACATATTCACGATTTGCGAGGGTGCCCTCTCAGGGCATTGGTTTCTGCCCTATGTAGGAGAATTTCGATTTATGATTGATCGAGGTCCGTAGTGTAATGGTAGCGCATCCAACCGGCAATTGGAAGGCCCTGGGTTCGATTCCCGGGCGGTTCGCCTCATTTTTCATTTATTCGTTATTTCTCTTCCCCGTGTGCAGAGACGCTCCTTATTACTTACGTCGTTTCTATTCATATATATATAGATATATAATATATAATAATATATATATATAATATATATATATATATATGATGAATAAAACATGAAGGTAAAAGAAACACAAGGTGGTGCTCAAGCGCTTTCGTCTAATGACATCCTCAGGAACACTGGAGTGAAAGGAGAGTTCAAGACAATATATAGGTTACAAAAATAAACATATATATATATATAGTAAGTATAGAAATAAAAATTGTGGGAGGAGCAAACACATTTGTACGGAAAACTGACAATTTTAGCACTTTGCCCGAAATTCAACATAAATTCAAATGGCTTGTTTCCAGCCAATTTTTTATAGTTATTGTCTGAATGGTACACAGGTCACACAAGCATAAAGAAATAAAAATAAATATAAATTGGAAAAAATTACAAAATAATGTCTTAGTGATATATACGTCACAACCGAAATAAACATAAAGAAATAAACCAACAGAGAAAAACAAAAATTGTAAGTGGAGTCTACAAATTCAAGCTCAAAAGGAAAGTTTACAATCAATTTAATAGATGATGCCAAAATGATATATATGTCACAAAGAAATAAAATAAAGAAATAAACCAAAAAAATAAATTGTAAGAGAGGCACACAAATATATAAGGGAAAAAAATTACCAAA
>JAJOZX010002894.1:67500-362500 GCA_023014485.1 Bathynomus jamesi | reverse complement strand
GAACAAGAGAGTTTTAATACACGACATCTTATAGTTAAAATCAGTAAAACTAAAGAAATTCATGCCCAAACCAGTAAAAGTGGGTTTCCTGTAAACTGATGTAGTAATACAATCACCTTTTTTCGAAATTAAAAGATCTAAAAAGGGAAGGGAGCCATTTTTCTCAGTTTCCATTGTATAAGTCCTATTTTATCTTCGTATAACTTACCTACCTTTCAATTGTCAAAATTTGTTGTTCGTCTCCTGTCACCTTTTGCAAAAAATGCTTATTCTATAAATAACTCTTATGAATTTCAAAAAGATCTTCTTAGTAAGAATTTCGATTCAAAAAAGTTTTTTGTCAGTTTTGATGTAAAGTCGCTTTTCACGAATGTACCTGTATCAGAAACTATTGCCATTATTTTAGATAGGGTTTTTAGCTCTGATGATAGTTTTCATGGTTTTTCATGGACTTATTTTAAGGAACTTTTAGAATTGGTTTTTAAGCAATGTTATTTTACTTTCAATAATAAGGTTTACCAACAAATTGATGGTGTTGGGATGGGATCACCCGTCGGACCTCTATCAGCTGATTTTTTTATGACTCATTTAGAAAGTGTAATTTTTAGACAATCTCCCACCCATTGTAAACCAATTTCCTATCGACGCTTCGTTGATGACTCGATAGCTGTTTTTGATAATGCTGTACAAGCGCAACAATTTTTTAACTTCTTAAATTCTCTGCACCCCAATATAACTTATATAGGGTGGGGCACGGGAACCAAGTGTTTTTGGAATAATCAGGAAAATGATATTTATTTTTGTAAAGAAAATATATTGGTAGAACAACATTCGTAAGAACATAGCATTTCATGTCATAATAATCATGTATCGAAAATTATATCTGGCATATGATGTCCTTGGCCGTCGACGCATTGTTGAAGGCGTTTACGAAAATTGGCCTCCACTCTTCCCAGCAGGTCTCTGTTCATTTGGATGATTTGTTGACGGATCGCTTCCTTCAATGCATCTAATGTACGGGGCTTGTCCTCGTAGACACGTGACTTGAGGTACCCCCATAGAAAGAAGTCACATGTGGACAAGTCAGGGGACCGAGGGGGCCATGCAATGTCACCAAATCTCGAAATGAGATGGTTGGGAAACAGGGGGCGAAGAACATCCATTGACGCTCTGGCGGTGTGTGGCGTGGCCCCATCTTGCTGAAACCACAAATGTCGACGAGCAATACGCCTTCTTCGTAACTCAGGGATGAAAAAGGTGTTCACCATCTCAATGTAACGCCCAGATGTTATGGTAACGGTAACCCCATTTTGTTCGAAGAAATAGGGACCGATGACGCCAAACTTTCCCACCGCGCACCAAACTGTAACCTTAGGGCTATGCAGCGGTTTTCATGGAGTTGTCGCGGATTTTCAGCAGCCCAATACCGACAGTTTTGATTGTTGACGGCCCATTAAGGTGGAAATGGGCTTCATCACTCATTACCACCATCATGTTTCATTCTGCTCATAAAGTGCAAGCATTTCCTGTGCAAAATTCAGTCGTTGGGGGCAATCGTTTACATTCAATTCCTGCACCATCGCTAACTTGTATGGGTGAAAATGTAATTCTTCATGCAAAATCCGTCTAACAGTACGATTGCTGATTCCGAGTGCAGCTGAATGTCTCCGAGCAGAGCGGCCTGGGCTTTGCAACATCGCTTGTCTGACCCTTTCAACGTTCTCTGGAGTACGCACAGTGCGTTGCGGCCCCTTCGGTTTGTTTTCATTATTGAGCCTCCTGTTCGAAGATTGTTAACCCAACGTAAGATTGTGTCACGAGCGGGAACAGAGTCATTTCGATGAATGTTGAATCTGCGGCGAAACGCACGCTGAACTGCTGTCACTGACTCGCCACTCCTAACAAAATGATCATACGCGAACATGCGGTGTTCTAACGTCCACTGCTCCATGATGGCACCTGAAAGATAAAGGTGAGTGTTAGTTAAAGTTAAATGCTATGAACCCAGGAATGGAATGCTACCTACCGCACGCCCCTCCCATTCCTAATGGCCGATTACTAGCTATTCAAAAAACACTTGATTCCCGTGCCCCACCCTGTACAATGGAAACTGAGAAAAATGGCTCCCTTCCCTTTTTAGATCTTTTAATTTCGAAAAAAGGTGATTGTATTACTACATCAGTTTACAGGAAACCCACTTTTACTGGTTTGGGCATGAATTTCTTTAGTTTTACTGATTTTAACTATAAGATGTCGTGTATTAAAACTCTCTTGTTCAGAGGATATAATTTGACCTCTAGTTTTACCTTACTAAACGATGAATTTAATAATTTAAGATCATATTTTACCAATAATAGTTTTCCTGTTCAATATGTAGATAAACTAATAAGATCTTTCTTAAATAATGTTTATAGCCCTCAACTTTCCTGTATTTCAGTGCCTAAAGATATAAAATATTTCCTGGTACCTGAAATGGGTCCCATGAATAAAGAATTTAAACTTAAATTTACAAAGTTGTTAAGAAAATTTTTTTATCATACTGATTTTCGCATTATATTTATTAACAAAATGTCTTTAGGTAGCTTTTTCTCAGCGGTGTTGTATATTTATTTACCTGCCCAAGGTGTCTCCTTGGTACTTACATTGGCAGCACCGTGCGCTCCCTCAGGACTAGATTTTATTCGCATATGGGAATAAGTTGCCGAACAGGTAAAATTTTAAATAAAAAGGAAGCCTCCAGTATTCGGGAACACAGTATAAAATGTAAAACTGATGTCACTTTAGATCATTTTAAAATTCTCGGTTGTAATTCTTGTCCTAACTCACTTAGAATTTTGGAATCTCTTTATATTAAAACATTGACCCCTTCTCTAAACGTGGATTCCTCAGCTGTCCCTCTAAATTTTTATAAACCCCCCTCCCAACTCCCCTCCCCCCTCCCGAATTTTTTATAATCCCCCCTCCCTAACTTATAACTCCAACCGCCCAACCCATAGCTTGTTTCCTGTTTGTTTTGTTTTAAATTACTCGTGCCTCGGAACCAGCATTGAAAGGTTCGTAGTGTTAATTATTCCATTGTATTAGTGTTAATTATTCCAGTGTACTAATTTCAAATTTACTATATGTAATTTAAAAATAGCTTTTTAAATTTCTGGTTAATTTTATATGTAAATTTTTATAACTTTGAATTTAACCCTCTTCTTTTAGTCTTTTTAAAATTTGCTTTTACTGAATAGGTTTTATGGAAATTATTTTGTCTTGTTCACATTTATTTATTGATTCTAATTTCATATTGTTATTATCTAGCCTGATGATGAGCGTATTGCTCGAAACGTTGCGCATTAAAGAAGACTTTTCATGGCATTTACATTCCTCCTTGTCATTGGATTTCTCCTAAATATTATATATATATATATATATATATATATATATATATATATATGTAAATAATTATGTTTATTTATTATACATGACTAATCCGGATGCAAATATTTAATATTCAAAGCTTTCGACATTCTCTAATGTTATCTTTAGTGCTAAAACCATAAATGTATAGAGTTAAAAACCAAATATGAAGTTAAAACAATTTTAGGATCTTTTAAACTATTTCCCCACCAACATACTCTTTTCAACAGTCACCACCCGAATGTTGATCTTTTCAACTATATCCTCCCCATAGTTTAAACTCTGGAAATTAACCAAAATAAGGTAAGAAAATAATAACAACAAATTTATTATTTATTGCAAACATATAATAAATAGAGAACCATTATTTACATAGGATAAAATTTGAATGCCCGGTTAGGTCAATTGTACGCCCTTGACGATTGGTTTGGTTTAGTCGTGATATTTTCATTAAAACTAACGAAAATAGCACGACTAAAACCAATCGTCAAGGGCGTACACGTACAGTTGACCTAACCGGGCATACAAATTTTATCCTATGTAAATAATGGTTCTCTATAAATCGGAAAAATGATAGAATAAAATAGAATTTTCAAGATATTTATCTTATATACATATCTTAAAAATTCTATTATATAAATACAATAAGTAAAACCTGTTAAATTATCTCCTTCCTAATACTGACCTTTTAAACTGTCCCCCCTCCCTGAAGCTGGGGGGGGGGGGAATAGTTTAAAAGATCCCAATTTTAATATACTGACAAATTACAAACATTACAAACTAAAATTTAAAACAGTCAAAATTATTTTATCAAGTTAAGTATGTAATACAATTAAAAAAATAAGGGATCACCTGAAGATCAGGGTCCCCAGCCTTCTTTGGTTAGCCTTATAAGGCTAACTAACGAAAATATCACGACCTAACCTAACCAATCGTTAGGTCAACTGTACGCCCTTCACGATTGCTTAGGTTAGGTCGTGATATTTTCGTTAGTTAGCCTTATAAAGCTAACTAAAGAAGGCTGGGGGCGCTGATCTTCTGGTGATCTAAAATAAATATTGTAAATGAAACCCATAAAAGGGGTTTATCATTGCAAGGATATACATTAAATTTAAGTAAATAACATTGTAAAATTATTTTCAAGGATGGAGAACATTGTTGACAAACTGAAATATACTATAAAACATAAAAATCTTAAAATACAAGTATATTAAAACTTTAGTAAATCAGATACGTTACTTGACCACAGATGCAGCAGAGAATGAGGGATAGGAGAGAGAGAGAGAGAGAGAGAGAGAGTTTGTTGAAGGACTTATTAATTTGGTTGTAATAAAACTTTTACTGAAGGACATTGAGATTATGAAATGGGTTATGATAATTTATATCTGGTTTATGTTTGAAAATGAATATTGTTTCTAAGAGGGGTAGATCGTATTTATTAGTTTTTGCGATTATTGAAAAGTTATTAGATCTAATTAGGTGGTCTAACTGATGGGAGTGGGAACATACAGTATATGTGATTGGAAAGAGTTTGTAAGTCTATTGTTAATGCGACTGCTAATACCCTTGTGCTCATCGTTACGAACTTGGAGTTGGCGTGTAGTCATGCCAACATACGATGATGTGCAATCTTCACATGTATATCTGTAAACAACCGATGAACACAAGGGCTTCGGAATTTTATCTTTAAATTTAAAAAAGGAGTGTAATTTTCATCTTAATGTGAAAATATATTTAACAGAAATTTGTAGATAAAGTCTACTAATTAGTTTATTAACTTTCCTTTTTAATACAAGACGACTTTCAGGTCCACAATAAGGGAGTTTAAAAATATACAAATTTCTTCTGTACTTTAATTACAACGGTTTTAGGTTTATTAGAAAATTTTAACTTGATGAATCTTTTTATTGCACTGTTAATAAGTTTGGGAGGAAAACCATTACATAGTAAAAACTTAAGAAATTCCAGTTCCGTATGAAGGAGGTGGTAGTTGGAGCAAATCTTGTATGAACTGTTTCAGAGAGTAAGGATAATTACAAACGCGTGAGGAGTGTAAGGATAAGGTTGCGTTTATACTTAGCCTTTTAACCCTAGAACGCTAACCCTGGGTAAATTTTACCCACATTGAGGTAGCGCATGCGCATCTCGTACGGTTCCCTGGGAGGTAGACGTGCGGGACCCAGTATACCTTCAGTTCCCTCACAGACGTCGTAGAGGCAGGGTGCGTGACTCCGCTCCCGACCCGGGTTTTCCGTAAACGCGGGTTTGAGTAGATTTTACCCGGGGTTAGTGATAACGTACAAACAATACCCTGGGTAAATATTACCCAGGGTTAGTGATAGTGTATACCATATATGTCTTTTTTTGTGTTTCAGGGTGTGTTTATGCATTTTCATAGTGAAATTAATAATAATTATATTTAAAAATGGCTCAGAGAGTGAAATCCTCACTCAGGAAGAGATTGAGGAGAAATTAATGGAAAGCAGTGACGATGAGATCAAGGACGTAATTGAGGGAGAAGTACTTTACGACAGCGATCTTGATGAGGATTATGTCAAGGAACCAAGTGAAGAGAGTAGTGATAGTGACATAGATGAGCCCAGGTCATCACACCGCCGGGCTAAGCGACCGCGGCGTGCTAGACCTACCACTAGCCACGTGGCCACACCTGGACCTGTGGCCACATCTGCTGCCTCTCCACCCACCCCAGGACCTGACACCTCATCTGTGGCCTCTCATTTGCCTTCTGTTTCTCCTCCTGCCTCACGAGGGGGCGGCGCCGTCGCCGTGACGAGGATGACTCCCCTGTGATCAACTTTGCAACGAGCACAATCAGCAGTACTGCTGGTTTCAGGTGGAGTTGTCGGCCGCAGTCACCAGCAACCACAAGAACACCAGCAAGAAACATTATGCCTGCCTTTACACCAGGGCCAACACAGGATGCATCAGGTGCTGACACCACTGAGAAGTGCTTTTCACTGTTCTTTGAGGAGCAGATAATTCTAGCGATTGTGGAATGCACCAACAACAAGATCGATATAGAGGAAGCAAAGTACACAAGGAAGACGGCAACACTGAAGAGGACTTCTGCAGCAGAGGTACTAGCATTGCTGGGGGTCCTCATCTTCAGTGGCGCTCAGAGAGACAACCATCTCACAACTAAGGAGATGTGGAATCCAAGTTGGGGCCCTGCAATGTACCGTGCTGCCTTGTCGGAGGGCAGGTTTGCGTTCCTACTTGCCTGCCTTCGCTTCGACGATTATGAGACAAGGCAGCAGAGGCAAGCTAGTGACAAGTTTGCTCCCATCAGGCACATCTGGGACATTTTTATTGCTAATTGCAGAAAATATTATGTGCCTGGGGAAAACATCACTGTTGATGAGCAGCTGCTTGGCTTCAGGGGCAGGTGCTCATTCTGGATGTATATCCCCAATAAACCAGCAAAGTATGGACTCAAATTAGTGCTTGCAAATGACGTCGATAGAAAGTACATTCTAGCAGGCATTCCATACTTGGGGAAACAGGCCACCCTACCACAGCAGAACCTACAGCTTGGACACTACTTCACCAAAGAACTGACGAAGGAGTACCACCACACCAACAGGAACGTGACCACGGACAACTGGTTCACCTCTGTGCCCCTTGCTGCTGACCTCCTCCTCAACTGTGGAATGACGATCGTAGGGACCATCAAGGGGAACAAGAAAGAAATACCGAGGGAGATGGTCACGAAGGAGGGTAGGACGCCAGGCTCTACTGCATTCCTGCACACCAAGGACCTAACTTTGGTGTCATACCTCCCTTCTATGTACTTCCACCAAGAAGAAGATTGTGATGCTCCTCTCCTCCATGCACTCACAGCCAACCATAGGGACCACTGGGAAGCCAGAAGTTATTGAATTCTACAACAGCACAAAAGGAGGAGTGGACACATTTGATCAAATGTGTGCACAGTACTCCTGTGGTCGCAAAACCAAGAGGTGGCCACTGTGTATGTTTTACGGGATGATCAATGCTTCTGTCATCAACGCGTGGATCATCCACTGTCAAACAACCAGGAAGAGGGGAGGAGTGACACTTCAAAGGAGACATTTCATGGGGAAAACATCACTGTTGATGAGCAGCTGCTTGGCTTCAGGGGCAGGTGCTCATTCTGGATGTATATCCTCAATAAACCAGCAAAGTATGGACTCAAATTAGTGCTTGCAAATGACGTCGATAGAAAGTACCTTCTAGCAGGCATTCCATACTTGGGGAAACAGGCCACCCTACCACAGCAGAACCTACAGCTTGGACACTACTTCACCAAAGAACTGACGAAGGAGTACCACCACACCAACAGGAACGTGACCACGGACAACTGGTTCACCTCTGTGCCCCTTGCTGCTGACCTCCTCCTCAACTGTGGAATGACGATCGTAGGGACCATCAAGGGGAACAAGAAAGAAATACCGAGGGAGATGGTCACGAAGGAGGGTAGGACGCCAGGCTCTACTGCATTCCTGCACACCAAGGACCTAACTTTGGTGTCATACCTCCCTTCTACTTCCACCAAGAAGAAGATTGTGATGCTCCTCTCCTCCATGCACTCACAGCCAACCATAGGGACCACTGGGAAGCCAGAAGTTATTGAATTCTACAACAGCACAAAAGGAGGAGTGGACACATTTGATCAAATGTGTGCACAGTACTCCTGTGGTCGCAAAACCAAGAGGTGGCCACTGTGTATGTTTTACGGGATGATCAATGCTTCTGTCATCAACGCGTGGATCATCCACTGTCAAACAACCAGGAAGAGGGGAGGAGTGACACTTCAAAGTAGACATTTCATGGGGAAAACATCACTGTTGATGAGCAGCTGCTTGGCTTCAGGGGCAGGTGCTCGTTCTGGATGTATATCCCCAATAAACCAGCAAAGTATGGACTCAAATTAGTGCTTGCAAATGACGTCGATAGAAAGTACCTTCTAGCAGGCATTCCATACTTGGGGAAACAGGCCACCCTACCACAGCAGAACCTACAGCTTGGACACTACTTCACCAAAGAACTGACGAAGGAGTACCACCACACCAACAGGAACGTGACCACGGACAACTGGTTCACCTCTGTGCCCCTTGCTGCTGACCTCCTCCTCAACTGTGGAATGACGATCGTAGGGACCATCAAGGGGAACAAGAAAGAAATACCGAGGGAGATGGTCACGAAGGAAGGTAGGACGCCAGGCTCTACTGCATTCCTGCACACCAAGGACCTAACTTTGGTGTCATACCTCCCTTCTACTTCCACCAAGAAGAAGATTGTGATGCTCCTCTCCTCCATGCACTCACAGCCAACCATAGGGACCACTGGGAAGCCAGAAGTTATTGAATTCTACAACAGCACAAAAGGAGGAGTGGACACATTTGATCAAATGTGTGCACAGTACTCCTGTGGTCGCAAAACCAAGAGGTGGCCACTGTGTATGTTTTACGGGATGATCAATGCTTCTGTCATCAACGCGTGGATCATCCACTGTCAAACAACCAGGAAGAGGGGAGGAGTGACACCTCAAAGGAGACATTTCATGCAGGAGTTGGCACTGGCCCTTATCAAGCCGTGGGCCACAGAGAGGCTGACATCCCCATCCCTATCAAGACCACTCAGGAATGCCTTATGTTCAGTGTGTGACCTCCCAACCCCTACTGCTGCTGCCAACACGTCTGGTTCTGTGGTAGTAGATGCGACTGGGCCCATGGTGAGGTGTGTCGAGTGCCCCAAAGGGTCCGACCGGAAAACCAAACATAAATGCCGTCTCTGTGGCCGAACCGTGTGCGCCCGGCACTACTACGCTGCCTGTATTGACTGCCTGTGATGCATAAGTAAGGTATAAATTTTTGTTTTTGCCTGCCATCCTTAGTTATGAGACTAATAATGGATAATTAACATTTACTGTTTGTTTGCAGGCGGACTGAAACAGTAAAAAAAAATGCATATTGCCAACCGTAACATTTACGCTTCTCAATAAATGCCCCTTTTTGTCTTATCTCCTCTACAGTATATGGTGATGCTGCAAGGCTGTGCGTCTCTGTGGTTATGCTCACACGTCTTGGGGGTGTGTGACAGCAAGGACAAGTCTTCAGCTGTAGCCATCTTTACGCTCAGGGACTTAATATTAAGTTCTTTGTTTTTTGCCCAAGAAATTCCAATATGTTTTAGTACCCCCTCACTGCTCACTACTACTATTTTTTAAAGTTTTACAGGGGGGATAGCATAGCATATTACTTAAACTTTTCATGCATTTTTAGTTATTTAATAAATTTTGATTGGAACTATTTTTTTTTCATTTTTCAATTTCGGGTATTTTTTACCCGACGTTAGTGATGGTGTAACTGGAACGTGACGTTAGTGTTCTAGGGTTAATTATCCATTCTTGGCAAGTTATAAAGACAGGATGAGAGCAAAGAATGATTCCTCCTTCATCAAATCCTTCTTCTTATACAGGGTGGCCACAAAGTCCCTTTGCGCGAAAAACTATGTTCTCTACGATATGTTTTTGTTCTAATTTTCAGGTAGGGTTTCAATATGACAGACACGAGTGATTATACGATAGAAGAAAGACTTATTGCCAGTGTTTGGGTTCATGATCGCGAGAGAGAGCGGATAAGTTATGAGGACATAAGAGCACAATTTTTGCAGAGGTTTAATAAGCCTGCTTTCTCACGTGAAACATTACGAGCATGGGATAAAAAAGCTTTCTCAACGGGAGTGTTCTTGATGCAAAGCGTTCTGTTCATCCAGCATCACGTAGGAGTCATGTGAACATTGTTGAAGCTTCCTGTTTAAGATCGTCGCAGAAATCAACGCGGAAACGTTCTTCGGAATTAAGCAGTCCTCATTCAACATTGCAAAAACTAATGAAAAGAGATTTAGAATTGAAGTCATTTAATCCTGGACGCATCAATGAACTTAGTGATAGAGACTTGGAAACAAGTGAAGCTGCTTGCAAGACACTCTTACAGCGTTTCCCCATCCATGAATCAAGGCGAAACATATTTCTCACATGAGTGTGGAATTTATCTCAGTGTTAACCCTCCGTCGATGGCCTTGCGTGGTTCGAAGTTGACGGGAGTTCTGGTTAGGTGGCAGCAACAGATTTCTCACTCTGTGGTAGCTGGTACTGTGTAGGGGCGTAGGGAATCGTAATAATTGCTTTGCTCCGATTTCTTTTTAGAGTGGATTGGAGAATTCTACGTGAAAACTTTCTGGGTTATCTGACGGTTCCCCGATTCTTCTTGTAGCGTGTAGGAGAAATTTGTGAGGCAATACTGATCTCAGTCTTAAGACTTACTGGTTTTTAACTTTACTGCTTCTTGAAAATACTGTGTTATTCTAACAAAAATACTTTCGGGAATACTGACTCAAGGGTAGAGTTAAAGATATCTTTTATTGACTTTTACTGCTTCAAAAATATTACAGGGTATGCTTTCAGCCTCTAGGTCAGATCAGACATAATAGAATAATAATTTGAGAGATTACAATGGTTTATATTTCTGCAATCGATATTTCTGTTTGAAGATGACGGCAAATTCTGCTGTTACAGTATATTGAAAAATCTGATGTTATGAATTGTCGTGTCAACTAAAAATGGAAATTAAGATATGCATTTTATTAAAATTAAATGTTTAAAATTTAAAATTAAATGCTGATTCAGGCTATGACTTCATCTTTTATTATTTAAGAGAGAATAAAAAATAAACATTGCAGAATTTAACACGATTACATGATTAAGCTTAATATAAAAAAATTATTAGATAATTAAAAAAAAATAATAATTTATCAAGTAGTGGATAGAAATTTACTTCGCAAAAATAAAATAGAAAGAAAATTAAAATTTTAATTATTTTCCAAAGTTGCAATAATTTTATATACAGTTAAATGAATGTTAAAATTATCATTTTTACATCAGCAATCAAGCCAGGAATGTTTATTCTTGGTGCAAGGAGAACCCCCATTACTATGAGAAAAATGAGCAGCACCCACCTCATGTAATGATGTTGGCAACAATTTCAACAGATCACTTAATTGTGCCATCCTTCTGTCAGGGATGTGTTGATCACACGGCACATCTGAACATGCTACAAACCTGGTTCGTTCCACAACTGTGTGAGATGGATTTCGAATCAAAATGCATCCTGCAGGGCTGAGCATTTCCCGTTCTTTTCTTAATCCCTGGAAACGGGATTCAAAAACTTGCAATCTCGGGATCCCAGGAAATTCCCAGGATTAAAAAAATTAAACAAGGTTGAAGTACTGGAATAAATTAAATAACTAAACAGAAATTTTCCTTTTATTGAACAAAAACATGCCTTGATAAAAACTTTCTAGAGACTAATAAAACTTAAATTATTGATTTATTTGGATTATGACTTAAAATAATGCTTTAAAAAACACAGCTGATCAATACTACAGTATTATCACTTAAAGATGTTCGGAGTTTTGTGATGAATAATCCTACAGCAGAAAATGCTCTTTCCAACTCTCTTGAAGTTGGAGGAATTGTCGCCAGAGCATTAAATAAGGTTTAAATTTTCTGCTCTATTACCAGTGGTTTCATAAACATTCATTTCTTTTATGATGTTCTTTACGTCGTATCCCAGGCGCAAATCTTGTTGCTCTGTGGTTCCCATTTCTTTCTGCACAACTGCATCCAATTTTTCTTCCAAGGACCTTTGATTTGAAGATGAGTTGGAAGAAAAGACTTCGAGTTCTAGTGGTGTATCAAAAAACTGTTGTGGTTCATTTACATCAGTACCTTCTGCCACTACGTCCGTCTCACTTTTTATGAAAAACCTGGCAAACAACTCTTTGGCAGTTGTTTGCAGTGAAAAATTAGGACAAGTTGAATTAAATGCTATTATAGGATTGTTTAAATATTTATATAATCCTACGAGCTTCTTATTACGTCTCTCTTGGTCTTTTTTCTACTGATTGTTTTAAGGTGGTACAAAAACAAGTTTTCTCTTCTCTCAACTCACTTACAATAAAAGCAAACACATCTTCTGCAGTGAGCAATGTTGCATCTCTGCTACCAAGCTTCTCCAATCCACTTTTAACCGGTTCTAAAGATGAGATAATAACATTTATATATTCAAATTCTTCATCTGAAATATCCATGCCCTTTCGAATCTCAAGGTCAATCAGTGCTTTCGAAATTGGTTTTCTTAGTTGTACAAATCTTGAAATTGGTTGAAGTTATTCTAGAATGTTATAGAATGTTATTGAATGTTATACATGATTAGCAAAAATTTAGTTATAAATTTTAGTATGTTTTAAAGGTTTAATACAGTAAATAAGAATAAAAATTATAAATTCCAATGAAATTTAATATAAAACATATAAAAAAATTTGAAATATAAGTAAAATCCATTCTAGGAGTTTCTAGAAAGAACGAACTCAAAGCGATAAGATAATTACTCATTAGTCATTACCCAATCAATTTTCAGTTTCACTTTTCAGTAGGAAGAAAATGATATTATTTCGCCGCATACTCAAGCGAAAACGGTTTTCAAAGTTTAAAAAACAGGTGAAAAAACTGTTTAAAAGTCTCCCCTGAAAATAGAATCCCGGGAAATCCCGGGATCGTTGACAATTTTCCCGGGAAACGTGGAAGAAAATGTCTGAAAGAACATGGACATGTGCGGAGAACGGAGGGCAACATACAGATATGCTGTAGTTTCACTACAAAGGGACTTTGCAGCCACTCTGCAAAGGCGAACATTCAACTAATAAGTCGGTTGCTGGCCTGTATATAAATGAATTATACCCGCGTAGTCGACGAGTCTCTTTGATCAACCCTCTTTTAATCAAGGTTAAACCAACCAGAGCTAACTTAACGTACACTCTAAAAAGACGTGAATTATTGAGGTATTCACTGTTTACATACTCAGTTTAGTTTACTTCTGGGCAAATAATTTACTTTGGAAATGTACCGTGTGACCACAAAAATTGTCCCTGTTTTTAATCGCTTATTACTCAGTCATTATTGCAGCTTCACAAATGAAATAAAAAGCTTTCGAAAAAGAATATTTAAAAGTTTTATTTAATTTTTTCGATATCCTGGATACGAAATCAGTACTTATACAAAAATGGCAGTTTTATCCACCACAATCATGGGTTATTTGTCGGACATGCAACGTGTTTTCATCGCAGAAGAGATGATCAAACATGGCTCGGTAGTTGCCACCCAACGGTCTTTCAGACGACAATACGGTCAGCAAAGGACCATAGATCCTAAAACGATTCGCAGGATTTTCGCAAAATGAAAACATCACGGCTCAATCAAGAACATGCATAAAGGCAACTCTGGGCGCAGCAAAGGTGTGCGAACCGCTGAAAACATTGAATCAGTCGCAAATCAGCTTGAAACGGACAAGAAGAAATCTGTGAGACGACTATCAGCTGTGACAGGAATCAAACGGGAGAGCATTCGGAAAATAATCACGTTGGATTTGAGAATGAAGTCATTCAAAATTATGTGTTTGCAACAGCTTAGCGAACAAGACTACCAGCGTCGTTTGATGTTTTGTGAACGCATTGAAACAATAATTGAACAAAACCAGATAAGATTAAGTGACATAATATTCAGTGATGAATGCCACATCTATCTCAATGGGTTCATCAACAGACAGAATTACCGGTGTTGGTCACAAAACAAGCCAAATATACAGTTGGAGAAACCTCTGCATTCACCAAAAGTTACTGTCTGGTGTGGTTTGAGTAGCAGCAAGGTTTATGGTCCTTACTTTTTTGAGGACCTAGAGACAAGGAGACCGCTTTCAGTAACTTCAGAAAGATATGTAGAAATGCTGAACACTGTTTTTGAACAAGAAAACTGCAGTAACAAGTGGTTTCAGCAAGACGGAGCAACAGCCCACACAACTAGGCAATCACTGGAATGTTTAACAAGATTTTTTGAACAAAGATTCATTTCTCATCGCTCGCAGTTTCCCTGGCCCGCAAGATCTCCCGATCTATCACCTATGGACTTTTTTCTCTGGGGATTTGTCAAGGACAAAGTATTCAGGCAAGAGCCACCCTCTATCGAAGAATTAAAGCAAGCGGTGGTAGAGAGTGTACAGTCCATTGAATGCAGCGTTTTGGAAAATGTAATAAATAACTTCCTTTCCCGTTGTGTGAAATGTAAGAATGTCCAGGGACGTCACTTTGAACACATGTAGAATAAATTAAAACTTTAAAATGTTCTCTTTCGAATGCTTTTTATTTCATTTGTGAAGCTGCAATAATGACTGAGTAATAAGCGATTAAAAACAGGGACAATTTTTGTGGTCACACGGGTACAATGCTTACAAGAAGTCTCGCGCCCCTGTCTCGTCCCAAGCTAGTGTGTTAGGTATAAAATAGGCGGTCCTTATGGCAGCGGAGGTGTGTTCGGATTGGTGCACATAATTGCTCTAACCCCATCAATGACGTCCACATTATCATTGTGTTGATCATTCTATCTATTTATATATAGAGACATACTGTATATAGATATATGTATATAGAGTATGCAGGGGATAACGTGTCTCAGTCCCAGCTATGGTAGTTGTCTTACAATTAACAGTCCCAAGTGCAAGTAACGTTAACACCTCCACATAAACTTCCCTGGACTAAAATAACATACGTGAAGCCCTTACCCACAAACCATTTAAAAGGTGTGATTTAAAAGTGCTCTCTCTCTCTCTCTCTCTCTCTCTCTGATCACACCGCATCCCATCAGAGGTCTTCAGCAGGGCCATCGGCAATGTATCCATATAACGTTAATAACCGAAACTCGAGAAACTATACTCTCTGCCTTCCGCTCTACTCCAAATCCTTTTCTCTTAGTGACCTCTTAATACAAACTAATCTATCATATTTTGCTACTTTTTAACTCTGGTAGGATTCAATTCCATTCTTATAGTGTAAAAGATACTTAAATTCAAGTGTGTATTATGCCATATGATGTGCGTAATAAATAATCATTTTTAAATAGTTGGAGCGTTCAAGGTCATCTGTAATAATCTATAGACTACCCCTCAAACCCACTCTGAACACTTAGATTCCCCTAAGACACAGGTGTCTTCAAGTAACATGAATGCGTAGAGACCTAAGGTGCTAGATTCCATATTATATAATTTGTGCTAGGTTTAAGAACGCTGGCATTGAAGGATGGAAGGAAGGGACAGTAAATGCGATAATAGGGTTAATGAAGGAAGTGGAATGAGGATGGAGGTAAGCGTTGCTATGTCGAAGGAAACGAGGTTGGGTGGGGAATTACGAAGGGAGGAGGAAATGCTAAACACAAACTCAAATATTTATTTTAATGCCATAGACCTAGAAAGACGAAGAGCAAAATACTTACCTTAAACTAACAATGAATTGACAGAAACAGAAGAGTCTTGTCTTAGATGCACTGATAGGTTTAACGTATGTGGCTAGAGGCCGCCACTCAGAATTACCACTACTACCTAAGTCATAATAAGGTTATTTACTATGACAGAGTAGTTATGAGTAGTTATGGAAATAAAATATGATTATACTGTTGATGGCTGACTATATTCAGTTGGGATATAAACTATTGCTGACAGTCTTTGGATCCTTGGCTTTTAAGACGAATTTTGTATGCATATGTTCAACAAAATAGAAAATTGGCTGATTATATTACCATTCGAAGGGTTGGTACCCTTCACAACCGAAATCAATTTCAGAAGGGGTGCATGGTATCCTCATTTCCTTTATCGTCCCAGCACGCTTCACATAAGCCATTTACACAAAGATGGAAAGGCCGTCTGTACACCAAAAGACGACCCAGGCAATGCGGGGAGCAATGGTGACATTGCATGAATATGGTGTGCCAAAAAGAGAAATATAAACACGACTAGACGTTCATCGAAGCACTGTGGAACGGTGGACTCATCGGTATGAAGCAGAAAACTCAATCGCTACTTTGCCGAGGTCTGGTCCTCCGCGTTCATCTCAAGAGGAAGATGCTGCGATTGTTAATCATGCCAGAGAGCATCCGTTTGTTCCAGCGACGCATATTTACAGACACCAGAACCTTCGTTGTAGCGCAAATACAGTGAACAACAGACTTCACGAGGCAGGGTATTTTTCTCGCCGTCCAGCTATAAAACCTGCATTGACGATTGAGCATAAAGAGGCGCGGATGGGATTTGCCTTGCAATACTTGCCGCAGGAGGAAGAATTCTGGAGAAAAGTTGTGTACTGTGACGACAAAACATTTTCAACAGATAGTCATGGTTCCCTGCATTGTTGGAGGCGGCGCGGAAAACGCTATGAAGAAGGAAATGTTTTCCCGAGCAAACGTAGTGGTCACATCAATCTCGTGTGTGGGGCTGGATGTCTGGCTATGGTGTCGGAGAATTGACTCAAGTAGATGGACGCTTTACTGGACAGCAATATTGCCAGATACTGGAAAAGGTGCTGCTACCCAGTGTTCGTGCGTATCTGGTTCCATCACCGGAACCATTTTACTTAATGGAAGATAACAGTCCCACTCATAGGAGTAACGTTGTGAGATCGTGGTACGAAGATCACCCAGAGATTATTAATCTAATTCTGCCACCACGTTCTCCTGATTTGAATCCGATTGAAAACCTTTGGGCAATAATGATTAACGAATGGGAGCAACGCAATGAAAGAACATTTGAAGCACTTTTAGCTCACACGAGGAATAGTTGGGAGAGCTTACGTCGAACACCAAACATTCCCTACAAGCTGGCCTCTTCTATGCCGCAACGATTGCAAGAAATTATTGATGCTGGAGGAAGCTATACAAAATACTGATGTTAAAGCCATGACGTAAATGTGTGTGTCGAATATATATTTATGTTAATATAGAATTTTATTATATTTTTATGTTTGACATCTATAAAAGTATATATTGTGACCATGAAAGAACTTTACTCATCCTTAGTTAGAATCTTTTCTTGCAATGTCTACGTTCGTGGAGATGATAATATATGCATTGTTGAAACAAACTATGGGAAGGTAATAGTTTCAGGAAAAAAATAAAAACTGGCAACATCGAGGTCATCACATGTTTAGGGGAATTGTCATATAATATGCTACCAACAAACTCTTATATACTACTATATACAGTATACTGTATTACGTAATAATTACGATGAACAAATCAAATGCAAATTTCTCTGATTCACGGCCCACCAGTCTTGCTTTAGACTAATGACTTTCATAAGATGGAATAGGTTTAACATAGTTCGTTTAATAGGTTACCACTTAAAACAATGGATAAACTATCTATTAGTGAGACGACTGTGACTTCCTCGAAATGCGAGCGCGTGAGAGGTTCAATGAGGAATTTGGTCATTAGATTCTTCACGTAGGATATATATCACAAACAACAATATGACAACAATTCCCAACAATTACTTCATATCAATAATTGCATTTGAGCAAATAATTTTGACCTGCGTCAAAATAACTTAGGTATCATGCCATGATTTGGGATATTTGCCGAATTAGTCGTTCTCTATAGTCTACAGTATATATTGAGACGGTATAATGTAATGCCCAGCTAATATTATGATGACTAGGATTGCTTCATAACCATCCCAACATCCCGAAACTTGCTCCATTCTGCTTCTTAATCATTTGTATTTTAAACACTAAAATGTAGCAGAAGTGACGTAATAATAGACGTCATTGATTGTGTTAGAGCAGTTATGTGCACCAATCCGAACACAGCTCCGCTGCCATAAGGACAGCCCATTTTATACCTAACAGACTAGCTTGGGACGAGACAGAAGCGTGAGACTTCTTGTAAGTGTCACAACCATGCGATTTACCATTTCTATGGTTGAACAGTATCCATGTTTGTGCCATTAGAAGTTCGCTGTAAACAGCGAATGTCCCTCCCTTAGCTGTGCCTCTCTAATTCGTCTCCTTTGATCTCTCCCAAATAATGACTTATACTGTACGTACAGAGTAAATCACTTCTGACGTCGTAAAGTAACTTAATTTCCGTCCATACCTTGAATACTGAATCACGTGTTTAGGATGTGGATATCTTTCGTATTCAATGTATGGTAAATTCTTTAATAATAAAAACCTCACTCTCTATAAGTCATTACTTATATGTTGTGTCCTGTCTGGTGTTATGCAATATAAATATTATTCAACCATACTAATTCATACATCCATGTTCTTTCTTGACCGCTATCCTTTATTAATATTATTACTTATTCATTCATCGACCTATTGTCTACTTATGCCCTATCAACTTATCAGATTATGTTTACTCGTGTCTATATTACGCACACAACCTATTGTGTGACGAATGATATGTGTACACTACTTTGTGCAGTCGTAAATGTCCCTTGACGCTCATGATTACGTACATGCATTCTTTTTACGTTTTATTTATTTTTTTTATTTCACCTCTCGCAAGTTGTTTATTATTGATGAGACGAAGGTTCGAATTTCGATTACGTCGTCAAAAGCGAGCCTCTGAATTCAAACTCTTCTCTCTTGCCTCTGCTACCAATTTATAACGTTAAGATGTGATGTTATATTATTATAATATACCATATTGTTCCCTGCCGGGCTACTGGTTATTATCTACTTAGCACATAGTTATCCACGTTCTCATTACCTGTACTTACTACTTCTACCTAATTGTCATTCAAATTCCGTTACTTATGTGTTACGTTATCATTAATGTCCGTGTACTTTCAAATGAAAAGTACACCGTATTTTTTCTCCGCTTTCCTCATCGCTGGCTAATTAGACTTTCAAACTATAATAACCAACCATTCTTCTAATAATATTTGACATAATTTGGCGTAATCACTGTTAACTATAAATATATATAACATTGTTGTTAATACCCTCTAAATTATAAAACAACGGAGAACTCTCCTTCAATATTTAAATTGTGTTACCTATTCAGATTACTTCAGTATTAGATATGTCAATTAACAAATTGCTAAAATTGTAATTAACGGTAATTAATGTATGTAATATAATGTGATTTATGTACTGAATGTACTCGGTACATGTCGGCCCCCGACATTATGTCGCCACCCAAAAGTGTATACCTTACAAAAATTAGTAATTTTTTTAACTTTTTGCTTAAATTATGCTTAACATCAGAATTCTTTAGCTCTCCAGCTAAAGTGGGAGCTTAACCTTCAACTGCATTCCCCCATAATTGAGGCTTATTTATTTCTTGGATTGTAAATTAAATCATTCCTGCCTGAGCCGTTGTTACCAGAGGTGGCTCCTCTCTCATCTTAAATTCCTGCCTGGCCCGTTGTTACCCGAGGTTGCACCTCCCTCATTTTAGATTCCTGCCTGAGCCTTTACCCGAGGAGGCCGAGTCCCCCTCGCCTTAAATTCCTGCCTGAGGCTTAGACTAAGGAGGCCAAGCCTCCTCATTTAAAATTCCTGCCGTAACTCTTACTCGAGGAGGACAAGCCTCCTCGCTTTCAATTCCTACCTTAACTATTGTCAAACGAGGTCGAACCTCTACCCCTGTAAATTCCTGCTTGAGCTGTTGTTGTAAGAGGTATAACCTCTCCCCCTGTAAACTTCTGGGGAACAAATTTCAATTTTTTGTCTAATGAATTAGATTTGACAGTTACTTCTAGGTAATTTGGGTGCGCTGAGCACGAATTTTTACTCGGTTTTGCTCTATCAGGTCCTGATTTTGCTCAACACCCCTCCTCTTTCGTCGTATTCATAAAAAGGTTTTTTTCTCAATACTCGCTGTCTTTTTGCAGTTACACATTATGCAACTAGGTTTTTATCTAGGTATTTGTACCTATTGTTATGGTATTGTTGTATATTATATTTTTATATGTAACACCCTAAAAATATTTTTAATTTTGTCATTTTTAACCCATTTTAATATTAGTAAATTAAGCTAAAAATATCATAGAATTCTAAAATTTTCTCGAGCGTTCCTGTTCTCTGTAGAGTATTCTAGAGGGACAACTAAAATATATAAAAGCGACTCGTTTCCAGAGTTAATCAGTCAATTCAATCAGTCAGTCAGTCAGTCAGTCAGTTGAGTTAGTTAATTAAGTTTGGGCATTAACATAATTTTGAATTGGCATATGATTTAGTGAGTAATTTTGTCATCGTGATTTAATATAGTTGATTTAATTAGACGTAATTTATATTGTACCTACTCATCCGTGTTTCTAGTTTAATTTCATAGATTGTAAGTACCTATTTCATAATAAGTACCTATTTAAACTAATTTTTGTGTTTATATTTCAGATTTTCTTAAATTTATATGAATTAAGGGCTTTAAATACCTTTACAAATTGGCAGAACAGTCAAGCAATATGTCATCAAGCACTAGAAAGTTCAAATGCAAAAACAACCCTGATTCCTTCTGTTATATATGTGGAAATTTTACACTTCCACATCAACGAGCAAATATAACTGACTTCGTAAAAAGAGCTTACTTAGCTTATTTGGCATAAAACTGGGGGACCAAGATAAATCGTGGGCTCCACATAAAGCCTGCACTATACGCATTGAAAGACTGCGACATTGGACGAAGGGTTCGGATTCAAAAATACCTTTTGGAGTTCCGATGGTAAGTTTATGATTTCATAAAACTACGTAATTTAATCACTAGTATACTGTAACTTACCTAAATGTAATTGTAACTTAGGTACATAAACAAAAATTTACAGAAAATGTTTATAAGAATCTCAAATATTGCATAAGGTTGAAACACATAGAAATGTTAAATGTTTGGGTGATAACTTTTGATAAAATTCATAAAAACAAGTCTCTCGTCGCTTTTGTTAACGCTTTACAATTTTTTTCCATATCAGGTGTGGCGAGAGCCTACTAACCACGAGACCGATTGCTACCTTTGCTTTGTCAAGACTTCGGGCTTCACTAAGAAAAATAAACATTGTATCGAGTACCCAAATTTCGACACCGCGATACGACCTGTGCTACATTCAAATGAGATCCCCATTCCAAAATTTAAGGGTCTGCCAACTCAAGAATTAGTTGAAGATGTTCCTGAAAATATTGTTATGCACTTTGAGGAGTCAGACACCGATTTTGACCCCAGCGTATTTGAAAGTCAAAACGATCCGCAAAAGTTTAACCAGGCCGAGTTGAATGATCTTGTAAGGGATCTAAATTTGCCAAAAAAGGCTGCGGAAATTTTAGCTTCAAGACTTAAAGAGAAAAACTTGCTTACTTCAAACACATACATTTCATTTTACAGAAAAAGAGAAGAAGAACTTGTTAAATATTTTAGAACAGAGGATAGTTTAGTATATTGCTGCGACATAGTTGGTTTGTTAAAGAAGATGGGGGTTGAGTCTTACGATGCAAATGATTGGCGCTTGTTTTTAGACAGTTCGAAAAGAAGTCTTAAGTGTGTGTTGTTGCATAATGGCAATCTATACGGCTCGATACCGATTGGGCACTCAACAAAATTAAAAGAAAAGTATGAACATATAGAAAAGGTTTTAAATCTTATCAAATATAGGGAGCACGAGTGGATCATATGTGTTGACTTAAAAATGGTTAATTTTCTGCTAGGACAACAAGGAGGGTATACTAAAAATCCCTGCTTCCTTTGCTTATGGGACAGCAGAGCCAAGGAAGAACATTATTTCAAACAAATCTGGCCAGCACGAACATCACTTACTGTCGGAGAAAAAAAACGTAATTAATCCACCTTTAGTGAGCAGAGATAAAATCATATTTCCTCCTCTGCATATAAAACTAGGCCTCATTAAACAATATGTAAAAGCTTTAGATACGAACGGCGAGTGTTTCAAATACATAACTTCAAAATTTCCAAGTTTAAGTTATGAAAAAATCAAGGCGGGAATTTTCGACGGTCCACAAATAAGAACAATGATTAAAGACAGCAATTTTCCTAATGTCATGAATGAACGCGAAAAAAATGGCTGGTTCTCATTCGTGGACTTGATAGAAAACTTTTTAGGCAATTATAGGGCAGATAACTACGAAGAAATCGTAAAAAAACTTTTAAGGGACTACAAAGAGTTAGGTTGCAATATGAGCATAAAAATGCATTTTTTGAATAGCCATCTTGACCAATTTCCAAGTAATTTAGGTGATGTAAGTGACGAACAAGGGGAGAGATTCCACCAAGATATCAAAATTATGGAGGAACGGTACCAAGGCCGCTGGGATTCCCACATGATGACTGATTACTGCTGGTGCTTGAAAAGAGACCTGCCATCAACAAGCAAATACGCTAGAAAGTCTTACAAAAGAAAATGTTTGCCACAGTGAAAGCTTCATATCTGTTTGTTTTTTTATTTTAAGTCATTTCTATCGTTATAATGTAATTTTACTGTAGTTTGAACTGCTTGTATTCATGAAACTTGAAAAAAAAATTTAACACATGACTTAATTTTTTAGTCCTAATTTGAAAAATCTGGAAAATGGCACATAGGCTGTCGACAAGAATCAGGACCTGATAGAGCCAAACCGAGTTGAAATTCGTATTCAGCGCACCGAAATTACCTAGAATCAAGTGTCAGATATCATTCAATAAAATACGTGTTGCCCAGTGCATCAGTGCCTCGTTCTGTATATACTTTGTGAATAAAAATTTATGAGTGAACTAAAACTCCAATTTTTGAAGTGAAGTGTTTCCATTCACCCCTTCGGGAAAAAACCTAGTAGAAACTGTTCATTGGTACTCGGATGCTCTCGGCTAAGGCCGAGCTTACCCAACAAGGACCACCTTCGTTGGATTGTCCAAAGTGCATTAACCCTAAAAAGTCGCAAGCGGGCAGAGGCTCGCACAACCTATGCGCGACACTGGAGGTCCCACCGAGACCGTTTTAGTTCCCCAACACCGAGACCGCTTTAGTTCCCCAACACCAAGACTGTTTCAGTCCCCCACCGAAAAAACCGTCGTCCATCAATGGATGTCCCTACTTTGAACAATTTTTGAAACACTTCATGGATTCACTCGTTCGACGTCGACCGCAACCTCTTCAACTTGGACTCCAACCCCACCATCTGCAACCTCAATTTAATACAACTTATCGTTAATCTTCAATCAACTTTTGAATTATTGTTCGTATTTTTCACCAATCAACCGTGCGACTGTCTTCCTGTCTACAATCTTCTTTCAACGTTTGTATGCTCCGTCGTGGCGATCAGATGACGTCACCCCTCCCTCTCGTCTGCTAGGCGAGCGGCACACCCACCTCAGAGCTGAGTGAGGCTGACCTTCAAAGTTTCGTGGAGACTCGGAGGCACCAGCCTGCTGAACCCCTCACTCTCCGTTTGTGATGAGTTTTATTTTAATCGTTTTAGTAAAAAATTACTACGTTTAAATCGTGTTCTTAATTATCATTTTCTTTAATTTTAGTAATTTTAATTCACTTTTATTTTTCCCTTTTTAGTGTGAAACAGTGAAGTGACTTTATAAACACTTAATCATTTTTTTTAATTAATTGATTTTAATTAACTGTTCGATAGTAATACAAAATACAGTACTAATCAGACGTTGTCATTGATTCTGTATTCACGTATTTATTTTTACCAACAGATTATAAATCTGAATTTTTTAAAATTCTTTTTATAAAATTATCTGCACATTGTGTATATTAAGAATATTAAATATCTTTTTAGGTTTTGTTGTGGGACATAAATTCGATCAGTCAGAATTCTGATATTTATACTCATAACACATTTTTATTTAGTTGTACCCCGTTAGGTTTTTCTTTTTCTTTTCCTTTTTTAATTTAAACCTTTTAACTTAGTTTTGTGAAAATTTATGTTATCGTTATTATACTGTAACCCTTTTTTCTAGTGTGATTTTGACCGAATTTCGACCCTTGCCAACGAGACTTCAGCGTTGGGAGATTCGAAAATTACTCGTCGATTGCCGCATCCGGAGTAAATGCAGAGTCGCCCATTTTGTTCTACGTTATCTCATAACTATATGAAAAACATTGCTTCATTGTTTATCTCGTTTTTTTCAATTTTATTCAAAATACTTAGACTTTGTTCCATTTATTTTTTTTTATTGCTTGTCTCTTACATGGTTAGTTTTGTTTTACACACACACTTCCGTGTCAACGACACGTGTTATGATTAACGATGTCCAAACCATTACCCCCCCTGACATGCACTACTGTTAATCTTATAACTCCCTCTTCCGTACTGAAACGTACAATTGATGTCCCTCATTTACGCGGTCGCGTTAATAATAGATTTGTAGAACCCTCTTTTAAGGATTGGTTCGGTAAAATTGACGATTCGTTTAGAGGTTGTCTGACTACAGATGCAGATAAAATCAGTTTTGCTTTTGACACTTGTGACCCAAATTTCGGTGACGCCGCGCGCGTCCGTACCTTTCTTATCGATTGGTCCAATGGACAAATATATCAATGGTCTTGGGTAGAATTTAAACGTTTTTGGTATGATATATATAAAGGTCTGCAGGAAATCACGAAGTACTGTGACAGGCAGGGATCCGTCAAATGGGACGTTGACGTTAAAGGTTTAAACAGCAGAACACGAGCACACCAGTTCCGGATTTCCCTTCAGTCCCTTGCTCATGAGTCGTGTAACCATCCTTCAGTGTTGCGCGAAAACGCATCTCCCGATAATGTTGTTTCGGTAGAGAATCGGAGTGATTCCGTTGACCCTTCTGGTCTGGGTAGAAAGGCGTTGAGTGTACCTTATTCTGACCCACCTTCCCAATCCACTTCCTCTTTGAGTTCTGTACATTCGGAATCCCAGAAAGTGATTATTTTTTCTCGAAATCGGTTTCAAACTCCGTTGCCCAGAGGAGACCCTTTTAGGTCGTTTTGATCCGAAATGTTCGTCCAGTATTGTTCTGCGTCTTTAGCGGATAAATTGCTGTGTCCTCTCTTTAAGGACCGCCATCCGTTTCATACATTCGGGATTCCGATGGTAACCTTATTCCCGTCCTTGCGGAAACTAAACTTGCTGTGGATTGGTGATTGTCTTTGTATAGGTGTCTCGTTAGTTCCGCTAGAATATTGTCCCGATTTTGATTTAATTATTGGCCCAGAATCCCTACGACCCAACGGATTCCATTTCGACTTTTCGGATGGATGCTTCGTCGATAAATGGGATAAAAGACGTTATTCCTTCTCTGGTGCGAGGCACCCGAGCAGAACCTTTATGTGACGATGAAACGTCACCCTTGGAAAATTTGGGTAATCCTGACCCAACTTTCTTCTCTGACTCAGTTGTCTCTGAACCGTTGGTTCCAGCTTGTTCATCAAATGAATTTCCTTCGAGGCTAGAACTCACAGCCTCTCCTGATGATGATTTTTGTGATGCATCTTGTGACAGTGTTTGTGATGCTAATGTTGAAAACAGTAACGACAACAATGAAATTGTTGATTTATGTAATTATAAAGGTACTTCTGTTGAAAGTCTTTATGATGAAACTTCTTGAAAGTTTTTATGATGAAAGTTTTGTTGAAGTAAGTGTAATACCTACGTTAATAATTGTTGTAATGTAAATGGGGATGTGACCAATCCTTTGTTAAATGTGAATTCAGACAACTTGGATGATTGCTGTGCAACTGATGTTGAAAATCAGAATTTATTTATTCTCACCATGGTCAGGACAACCATGTTGGTCCCGATGGCCATGACTTGTACGATGATTTAGACACTGCTCCTCAAATTGTCAGTAATTTTAGTCATTCGGACATTGATTCAACTGACATAGTTCATTCAGTGAACTTTGGTCGAGAAGACCTCGTTTTTGATTTAGATGGATCAGATATCCATGCATGTCCCAAAAAGGACGCGAATTCTGTTACTGATGTTGTTTTTGGTTTAGATGGATCGGATATCCATGCATGTCCCAAAGAGGACGCGTTAGATGGTCAGGATGACCATGTTTTTGATAACTTTTCTCCACAGGACCCGAATTGTTTTGAGTTTACTTCGGCCAACGGCCAATCGGCAATGCCGCCTCGTTTAAGTGGTCTGAAAGATGACCCTGTTTTTATTTTTTTGGTCATGATGACCGTCATCTTGCTTCAGATGATGCTTTTTCTGCTGTAGTAGCAGCTGGGGAGAATGCCCCACAAGGTCCTGTAGGCGAGTCAGTTTTTATGAATTTTGATAATCATTGTGATGTTTATGATGACAGTAACAGTTTCGTAACGAATCGATCATGTCCCAGTGACTTCTTTTTAAATTACTATAGTGAGGACCATGCCGTCCCTCCGTTTTGTTTTAACTCCGTTAATTGGTTTCGGAGCAGTGTAGCAAGCAATCTTTTCCTAAAGAGCAAAGTGCTCACGTAAAGACGTATTGTCAATTGCCGACATCAGGTCTTTCCAGTTGGTCACCCAATTCCCTGATTGCGATATTCCAAATTTTGGTTTTCCTCCCAATACCCCAACCTCGTGCGAAACCATCGCTGATGCAGACGAAGCATGTTCACATGTTTCGGAGACGCCTTCTTGGACTCTTGAAATGGAGCTCATGGAAGAACGCCCACAAATTTTCATGAAAACTTCTATTAACAACCAAGCAGTTTTGGCTCTTGTTGAAACTTGCTGTCAGGCGAATTACATTCACCAACACGTATACAAGAAGTTACTCAAGGTGGCTACGGAAAAATTCGATTTGCATTCTCGTTTGTCCTGCATTGATGATGACTGGGAAGAATACAGTACCGGAGAAATCATCCTTCCTATTGAGTTTGATTCAGTCCCTTATCTGACCCCATTTGTGGTCGTATCTGAATTGAATTGGGATGGAGACTTACTCCTGGGGATGAATTTCCTTATTACGCACGATTTTTATTGGGCCGATAGAGAAGCAGGCCTAATTCGAGGAAAGAACTCACCTTTCGAGTATGTTTGTCACCCCTATTCTTCGGTCTTTTCAGCTGAGGGTGAAAGACTCGTTTCAGAGAGCCCGACGGACTCCCTGGAACCAGTTCAAAATAAAAAGGAACTGCTACCAGATGGGGAAGATTCTTCATCAATTGTCAATGTTCCGTTCTAGTTCCGCGAACGAAGACTAGAAAACCAATACTTTTGGTAATTTTGAGTATGAAGACTCGAATGTCTTCACAGTAGACCCCTGTGACTCCATCGAGAGCGAGTCACCTCCTTCAGTGACAGTTAGGCCGGAACTTGAAGTTCCCAGTGTTCTGGCTATTCCAAATAAATTTGAAAACTCATCTTCCCTTAAGTTCGATTGGTCATTTCGCTTGAATCCCTATTTAAGGAAGATGACTTGATTCTGTTTTCAAAGGTAGAGGAATTTCACCTAATTCCGAGGCTAAGCCCATAGGTGCCGGGAGCGAACCCGAACCTACTCCTCCGTCGGAAGTTGTACGCGCGGAATATTCCTCACTACCATAATATGATCGTTCCATCGATCATTTTCATTTTTCTTCCGCGAATTCATGTTTTCGCCCTTCTTGCCTTCTACTTTGCAAATCTTTCTCTTTGGCTGTTCCTGGATCCTCTTCTGAAACCAGTGAAAGCCATTCTTCTTAATCCCGATACACCACCTCCTTTTGAGTGAGCAAGGCTCGTATGGTCAGTCCATTGCTTCCCGGCATGTTGCGAAAACCTTTAACCGAATGACCTACATGCCCGATCGCAAGACAACCTAACCATGCAGCTGATTTGTCTGGCTTCGTATGTTCGTGAAATTCACCCGTATGACCGAACATACCCTCAATTTAGGTTAAGTTGTTTTTTGTTTTATTTTTTAAATTAATCTTAATTATACGGAACTTATAACCTATAAGTGTTCAGTTCAGTATAGCTCATAATTGAGTTCTATTTTCAACTTTTTATTCTTGATTTTTTTTTTATTCAATTAATCTTGAGTAATTGTCATTAAATTGTTAGTCTACCATTTTTAAGGGTATCAACCCAAAATTATAGCCAATTTTGACACTATACCAGGATGCCATTCCTTTTCCCCTTCTAATAATTCAGTTACACCATTTCAATATTACTAATTGCATAACTGTACCCTACGATGAATTCCACTAAAACCTGTTATTATCTATGCCCCATCAACTCGTCAAATAAAATTCAATTGCCGTACTATACTTCTGGTCAATATTAATGGTGAGATACTGCTAATATAACGCTATGAAGGTTACTAGTCGAATTTAATTCTGTGCCTAAATTCAGTTTTCAATACCACTTAATTTACTTTAAGTATTTAAAGTTCTTTTAAGTGCGTATTTATTTTAATTACCTTAATACGTGCAACCGATTTATTACGTAAAATCTATAATCCCGATTGAATTTTATTACTTTTGACACCTATTCGAATTCACTTTCCTACTGATTACACTTTCACCCAATTACACTTACCCACACTCTGAAACACTCTTGAAATCATTGGCGTACTTATTGGAAAGGAAATTCACTAATCATATCTTAATTTTATCATACAAACCTTAGTCTTAATTTCTTAAATCATTGGCTATCACGATAAATTATATTTAATTGCAGTTAACTGTTTGATGTTTACTCTGGATTATTTGAATTTATTTAAACTTAATTGCTATTAACAATACAATATATAAACTTGTCTGTTGCCTTCATTAAGTTAATTTGAACCAACCTCTAAGCTAATCCGTTCTCCAAAATTTCATGATTTACCATTGACCACTAAGGATTCGGTTCTTCACGGGATGAACCAATTACTTTCATATTCTACACACTACTGTACATACCTACTCAGCTACACACACTTATTACCCATATTTATACATACGTATACGCGATTACGAATAACTTAAACTATAAATTCCTTTTCCCCATTTTTGGGTAAATCACCTACCCCTTGCACTCTGCACATAAATACATACGTGACCCAAGGTCTATACATCATCTATTACGAAGTTCTATCTTCCTTTTCCCTGGATATTCTTAATGGATAACAATATCTAAGTATCTAAAACGGTAACTAGATAAATTTTCATGTTTTCAATAAATTAATTTTACTTTTCTTTAAATCAATTTTAATATTTTACCAACTTATTCGGACTTGCAATAAGTTTACATTCTGCAACCGTGCTCCCACTGCTGAAGACTCCGTCCACCATTAAAATTTAATTCGATTTTTACCTACCATAGTGAATAAGATTAGTTTATTAACTGTACAATCATGAAACCTTCGGAAATTCTTATCTCTGTCAGTTCTGACGGATTAAACTCCACTTTAAATAGTTATATGAATTGAAAATTCCTGGACCTTAAAAATTGAATTTTCCTTTTAACCATTATTTACTATATATGTATCTTTTTCCCTAAAATTATCTTAACCCAGAAAATCTTTCCGAATCTATCACGGTTCAGTAGGTAATCTTGTTACTATAATGTTGGACAAACTAAAAATTTAACTTAAATTAGATTCAATCCCGTAATTGGAACTCTAACTGAAATAATTAGGTCGAAATGCCAGAAATAACTTGGATGGTTCATTAGTTTATAAGATTGTTTATGTAGTATGATTCCCACAATTAATCATACTTATAATTTTTTTTTTAAAGGTGACAACTTCGGACCTTATCATACCTTGTTGATCTAGAGTTTCCACTACAATTCTAGTAATCAGACCTCAACCTTGTTAATTTATTTGTTGTAATTTTAAAATTTTCCCATTGATTTCTTTTTTTTATTTTATTAATATAATTATCATTCTTCCCACTAAATTGCCTTGATTAATCCAACCCGAAATTGTCGCTGTTTCATTTTTTTTAATATATTGTAAATAAACTTCCACCCCACCATTACATCCTTTTTCACAGGGAAGAGCAATGTCACAACCATGCGATTTACCATTTCTATGGTTGAACAGTATCCATGTTTGTGCCATTAGAAGTTCGTTGTAAACAGCGAATGTCCCTCCCTTAGCTGTGCCTCTCTAATTCGTCTCCTTTGATCTCTCCCAAATAATGACTTATACTGTACGTACAGAGTAAATCACTCTGACGTCATAAAGTAACTTAATTTCCTTCCATACCTTGAATACTGAATCACGTGTTTAGGATGTGGATATCTTTCGTATTCAATGTATGGTAAATTCTTTAATAATAAAAACCTCACTCTCTATAAGTCATTGCTTATATGTTGTGTCCTGTCTGGTGTTATGCAATATAAATATTATTCAACCATACTCATTCATACATCCATGTTCTTTCTTGACCGCTATCCTTTATTAATATTATTACTTATTCATTCATCTACCTATTGTCTACTTATGCCCTACCAACTTATCAGTCTATGTTTACTCGTGTCTATATTACGCACACAACCTATTGTGTGACGAATGATATGTGTACACTACTTTGTGCAGTCGTAAATATCCCTTGACGCTCATGATTACGTACATGTATTCTTTTTACGTTTTATTTCTTTTTTTATTATTTCACCTCTCGCAAGTTGTTTATTATTGATGAGACGAAGGTTCGAATTTCGATTACGTCGTCAAAAGCGAGCCTCTGAATTCAAACTCTTCTCTCTTGCCTCTGCTACCAATTTATAACGTTAAGATGTGATGTTATATTATTATAATATACCATATTGTTCCCTGCCAGGCTACTGGTTATTATCTACTTAGGCACATAGTTATCCACGTTCTCATTACCTGTACTTACTACTTCTACCTAATTGTCATTCAAATTCCGTTACTTATGTGTTACGTTATCATTAATGTCCGTGTACTTTCAAATGAAAAGTACACCGTATTTTTTCTCCGCTTTCCTCATCGCTGGCTAATTAGACTTTCAAACTATAATAACCAACCATTCTTCTAATAATATTTGACATAATTTGGCGTAATCACTGTTTACTATAAATATATATAACATTGTTGTTAATCCCCTTTAAATTATAAAACAACGGAGAACTCTCCTTCAATATTTAAATTGTGTTACCTATTCAGATTACTTCAGTATTAGATATGTCAATTAACAAATTGCTAAAATTGTAATTAACGGTAATTAATGTATGTAATATAATGTGATTTATGTACTGAATGTACTCGGTACATGTCGGCCCCCGACATTATGTCGCCACCCAAAAGTGTATACCTTACAAAAATTAGTAATTTTTTTGTTAACTTTTTGCTTAAATTATGCTTAACATCAGAATTCTTTAGCTCTCCAGCTAAAGTGGGAGCTTAACCTTCAACTGCATTCCCCCAAAATTGAGGCTTATTTATTTCTTGTATTGTAAATTAAATCATTCCTGCCTGAGCCGTTGTTACCAGAGGTGGCTCCTCTCTCATCTTAAATTCCTGCCTGGCCCGTTGTTACCCGAGGTTGCACCTCCCTCATTTTAGATTCCTGCCTGAGCCTTTACCCGAGGAGGCCGATCCCCCCTCGCCTTAAATTCCTGCCTGAGCTCTTGATACCAGAGGTTGCACCTCGCCCCTTTTAAATTCCTGCCTGAGGCTTAGAGTAAGGAGGCCAAGCCTCCCCATTTAAAATTCCTGCCGTAACTCTTACTCGAGGAGGACAAGCCTCCTCGCTTTCAATTCCTACCTTAACTATTGTCAAACGAGGTCGAACCTCTACCCCTGTAAATTCCTGCTTGAGCTGTTGTTGTAAGAGGTACAACCTCTCCCCCTGTAAACTTCTGATTACACTAGGCAACTAAGATTTTGTTACAGAAGACCAAATAGGTGCTCCTAGCTAATTTCGGTATGCTGATTTCAAATCTATAATTAGATTTTTTCTATCACGTCTAGATTTTGTGTAAAATGCAAATCACTTTTAGTAAAATTTTCTACCACGTCCAGATTTTGGTTTTAATCGGCTTAATGCCAGTAATATGAAACTTTCTTTTCAAGGTTAAAGCAATTTTTTTTGCCAACTATATACAAATTCGAACAATTTTGATAAATAAAATTTATCCCGAGTTGGCAACACTGAGTCAAGAGCATAGTAACGGGCAACGGCCCAACGGTCAGTCGCTACGTGACAGTCAAGCAGAACGGTTGTTGAAGCTCTCTGCTGATGAGCAAGTGACAGGTTGTGGTGACTTGTGTGTTTTTATAGCATTTGTTTTGTACTACGGTGTGTATTTCTTTTTATTTTGCACATCGTAATAATTACTTTCTACGTTTTTCAGATATTGTATGGTAATTAAAAATGGCATCAAATAGACGTGCTTGTGTAAATCACCCAGACAAATTCTGCTTTGTCTGTGGACAATATACACCTAAGCCACAACGTAGAAACATAACAACAAAGATTAAACTTGCCTACAAGTGTTATTTTGACTAAGTTAGGAGACCAACAGAGGGACTGGGCACCACATATTTGCTGTGCACAGTGCAATGCAATGTTAATAGCTTGGATGAATGGTAAAAGAAAAGCTATGCCGTTCTCAGTCCCCATGGTTTGGCGTGAGCCGAAAAATCACTTCAATGATTGTTATTTTTGTTTGACAAAGATTGCTGGTTTCACAAAGAAAAACAAATCAAAGATCACGTACCCAAACTGCGAATCAGCAATGAAACCAGTACCACATGATGAAACAAATCCACCACCAGTTCCACCAGCAACGATAACAGACAGCAGTTCATCTGAAGATTCTGCTAGTGATATAGAAACAGGGAAAGATGGCATATATGTTCCAGATGCAAATATTTCCCCACATTTGTTAAGTCAAGCGGAGTTAAATGACTTAGTGCGCGATTTGGAATTACCAAAAGAAAAGGCAGAGTTGCTTGGTTCAAGACTTCAAGAATTTAATCTTCTCCAACCAAACACCAAAGTTTCCCATTTCCGCCATCGCCATTTGCAGTTTTCATCATTTTACTTACAGGAAGAAAACGTTTGTTTCTGCCAAGATATCAGTGGTCTGATGCAAGGGATTGGCTGTCGCTATGATCCAAAAGAATGGAGACTGTTCATTGATTCTAGTAAAGCTAGCCTTAAAGCTGTATTACTGCACAACGGCAATGAAAAACCTTCAATACCTGTAGCACATGCCACTGGCCTTAATGAGACTTATGAATCGATGAAACTGCTGCTAAGACTCATCAAATATAAGGACCACACATGGAATATTTGTGGCGACCTTAAAGTTGTATCATTACTTCTTGGGTTACAGTTGGGCTACACAAAGCATATGTGCTTTTTGTGTCTATGGAACAGCAGAGATGACAAGAACCACTACAAAAAACATGATTGGCCATCTAGAACTGAACATGTTGTTGGTAAATACAATGTGAAACACCCAGCACTTATTGACCCTCAGAAAATACATCTTCCACCACTTCACATTAAACTTGGCCTTATGAAAAATTTCGTGAAGGGTATGGATCATCAAGGTAGTGGTTTCCAATATTTAAAGGATAAATTCAAAGGAATATTGACAGATGCTAAGCTAGAAGCTGGAGTTTTCACTGGACCACAGATCCGCAGTGTCATCCACGACTCATCGTTTCCATCTAACCTAAATGAGAATGAACTAGGAGCATGGACATCTTTCGTTGAAGTTGTCAAAAATTTTCTTGGAAACCACAAAGCTGAAAACCACCGTAAACTCGTAGAAAACATGCTTAAATCTTATGAAATAATGGGATGCAGAATGTCTTTGAAAATTCATTTTTTACATTCTCATCTTGACTTCTTCCCGGCCAACCTTGGGGCTGTAAGTGACGAGCATGGTGAGCGCTTCCACCAACAGATCTCAGTTATGGAAAACAGATACCAAGGTAATTTCAACCCAAATATGATGGGAGATTATTGTTGGTTCCTGCAGAAGGAGAGCTCGTCATCCTACAAGCGACAAAGGAAGAGGACACACCAAAGTTTCACTTAAGAACAGGAATTTGCCTTTCAGTAGTAACAAAATACTAACGCTCTTTGGGTGGATGGTTGGGCGCAGGGGTGGTAACTCCGCCAGCGGAAATCCCTGTCTGTCTTAAGCCAGAATAAAGGAGGAAAGACATCCCTGTTCACTAATTATTTAAGTATGCTTAACATAAAACGTGGCACGGAAAAGTAGCTTAGACGGCTTTCGTAATAGAAGCGGGTGAGAAAAAAAATGAAAAATAGGGGTTTTCGGTTACACAAAATCTGGACGTGATAGAGAAATTTTGATATCAGATCTGAAATCAGCATCAGCGCTTTAGTAGGAATCAGTAGTTCACGTGTCTGTAACAAAAAAAAAGTTGAAATTTGTTGCCTACTGTTATCAGTGCCTCGTTCTGTATATACTTTGTGAATAAAAATTTATGAGTGAACTAAAACTCCAATTTTTGAAGTGAAGTGTTTCCATTCACCCCTTCGGGAAAAAACCTAGTAGAAACTGTTCATTGGTACTCGGATGCTCTCGGCTAAGGCCGAGCTTACCCAACAAGGACCACCTTCGTTGGATTGTCCAAAGTGCATTAACCCTAAAAAGTCGCAAGCGGGCAGAGGCTCGCACAACCTATGCGCGACACTGGAGGTCCCACCGAGACCGTTTTAGTTCCCCAACACCGAGACCGCTTTAGTTCCCCAACACCAAGACTGTTTCAGTCCCCCACCGAAAAAACCGTCGTCCATCAATGGATGTCCCTACTTTGAACAATTTTTGAAACACTTCATGGATTCACTCGTTCGACGTCGACCGCAACCTCTTCAACTTGGACTCCAACCCCACCATCTGCAACCTCAATTTAATAACTTATCGTTAATCTTCAATCAACTTTTGAATTATTGTTCGTATTTTTCACCAATCAACCGTGCGACGTCTTCCTGTCTACAATCTTCCTTCAACGTTTGTATGCTCCGTCGTGGCGATCAGATGACGTCACCCCTCCCTCTCGTCTGCTAGGCGAGCGGCACACCCACCTCAGAGCTGAGTGAGGCTGACCTTCAAAGTTTCGTGGAGACTCGGAGGCACCAGCCTGCTGAACCCCTCACTCTCCGTTTGTGATGAGTTTTATTTTAATCGTTTTAGTAAAAAATTACTACGTTTAAATCGTGTTCTTAATTATCATTTTCTTTAATTTTAGTAATTTTAATTCACTTTTATTTTTCCCTTTTTAGTGTGAAACAGTGAAGTGACTTTATAAACACTTAATCATTTTTTTTAATTAATTGATTTTAATTAACTGTTCGATAGTAATACAAAATACAGTACTAATCAGACGTTGTCATTGATTCTGTATTCACGTATTTATTTTTCCCAACAGATTATAAATCTGAATTTTTTAAATTCTTTTTATAAAATTATCTGCACATTGTGTATATTAAGAATATTAAATATCATTTTAGGTTTTGTTGTGGGACATAAATTCGATCAGTCATAATTCTGATATTTATACCCATAACTCACATTTTTATTTAGTTGTACCCGTTAGGTTTTTCTTTTTTTTTTTTTTAATTTAAACCTTTTAACTTAGTTTTAGTGAAAATTTATGTTATCGTTATTATACTGTAACCCTTTTTTCTAGTGTGATTTTGACCGAATTTCGACCCTTGCCAACGAGACTTCAGCGTTGGGAGATTCGAAAATTACTCGTCGATTGCTGCATCCGGAGTAAATGCAGAGTCGCCCATTTTGTTCTACGTTATCTCGTAACTATATGAAAAAATTGTTTCATTGTTTATCTCGTTTTTTTTCAATTTTATTCAAAATACTTAGACTTTGTTCCATTTATTTTTTTTATTGCTTGTCTCTTACATGGTTATTTTTGTTTTACACACACACTTCCGTGTCAACGACACGTGTTATGATTAACGATGTCCAAACCATTACCCCCCCTGACATGCACTACTGTTAATCTTATAACTCCCTTTTCCGTACTGAAACGTACAGTTGATGTCCCTCATTTCGCGGTCGCGTTAATAATAGATTTGTAGAACCCTCCTTTAAGGATTGGTTCGGTAAAATTGACGATTCGTTTAGAGGTTGTCTGACTACAGATGCAGATAAAATCGGTTTTGCTTTTGACACTTGTGACCCAAATTTCGGTGACGCCGCGCGCGTCCGTACCTTTCTTATCGATTGGTCCAATGGCAAATATATCAATGGTCTTGGGTAGAATTTAAACGTTTTTGGTATGATATATATAAAGGTCTGCAGGAAATCACGAAGTACTGTGACAGGCAGGGATCCGTCAAATGGGACGTTGACGTTAAAGGTTTAAACAGCAGAACACGAGCACACCAGTTCCGGATTTCCCTTCAGTCCTTGCTCATGAGTCGTGTAACCATCCTTCATGTTGCGCGAAAACGCATCTCCCGATAATGTTGTTTCGGTAGAGAATCGGAGTGATTCCGTTGACCCTTCTGGTCTGGGTAGAAAGGCGTTGAGTGTACCTTATTCTGACCCACCTTCCCAATCCACTTCCTCTTTGAGTTCTGTACATTCGGAATCCCAGAAAGTTATTATTTTTTCTCGAAATCGGTTTCAAACTCCGTTGCCCAGAGGAGACCCTTTTAGGTCGTTTTGATCCGAAATGTTCGTCCAGTATTGTTCCTGCGTCTTTAGCGGATAAATTGCTGTGTCCTCTCTTTAAGGAACCGCCATCCGTTTCATACATTCGGGATTCCGATGGTAACCTTATTCCCGTCCTTGCGGAAACTAAACTTGATGTGGATTGGTGATTGTCTTTTGTATAGGTGTCTCGTTAGTTCCGCAGAATATTGTCCCGATTTTGATTTAATTATTGGCCCAGAATCCCTACGACCCAACGGATTCCATTTCGACTTTTCGGATGGATGCTTCGTCGATAAATGGGATAAAAGACGTTATTCCTTCTCTGGTGCGAGGCACCCGAGCAGAACCTTATTGTGACGATGAAACGTCACCCTTGGAAATTTGGGTAATCCTGACCCAACTTTCTTCTCTGACTCAGTTGTCTCTGAACCGTTGGTTCCAGCTTGTTCATCAAATGAATTTCCTTCGAGGCTAGAACTCACAGCCTCTCCTGATGATGATTTTTGTGATGCATCTTGTGACAGTGTTTGTGATGCTAATGTTGAAAACAGTAACGACAACAATGAAATTGTTGATTTATGTAATTATAAAGGTACTTCTGTTGAAAGTCTTTATGATGAAACTTCGTTGAAAGTTTTTATGATGAAAGTTTTGTTGAAAGTAAGTGTAATACCTACGTTAATAATTGTTGTAATGTAAATGGGGATGTGACCAATCCTTTGTTAAATGTGAATTCAGACAACTTGGATGATTGCTGTGCAACTGATGTTGAAAATCAGAATTTATTTATTCTCACCATGGTCAGGACAACCATGTTGGTCCCGATGGCCATGACTTGTACGATGATTTAGACACTGCTCCTCAAATTGTCAGTAATTTTAGTCATTCGGACATTGATTCAACTGACATAGTTCATTCAGTGAACTTTGGTCGAGAAGACCTCGTTTTTGATTTAGATGGATCAGATATCCATGCATGTCCCAAAAAGGACGCGAATTCTGTTACTGATGTTGTTTTTGGTTTAGATGGATCGGATATCCATGCATGTCCCAAAGAGGACGCGTTAGATGGTCAGGATGACCATGTTTTTGATAACTTTTCTCCACAGGACCCGAATTGTTTTGAGTTTACTTCGGCCAACGGCCAATCGGCAATGCCGCCTCGTTTAAGTGGTCTGAAAGATGACCCTGTTTTTTATTTTTTTGGTCATGATGACCGTCATCTTGCTTCAGATGATGCTTTTTCTGCTGTAGTAGCAGCTGGGGAGAATGCCCCACAAGGTCCTGTAGGCGAGTCAGTTTTTATGAATTTTGATAATCATTGTGATGTTTATGATGACAGTAACAGTTTCGTAACGAATCGATCATGTCCCAGTGACTTCTTTTTAAATTACTATAGTGAGGACCATGCCGTCCCTCCGTTTTGTTTTAACTCCGTTAATTGTTTCGGAGCAGTGTAGCAAGCAATCTTTTCCTAAAGAGCAAAGTGCTCACGTAAAGACGTATTGTCAATTGCCGACATCAGGTCTTTCCAGTTGGTCACCCAATTCCCCTGATTGCGATATTCCAAATTTTGGTTTTCCTCCCAATACCCCAACCTCGTGCGAAACCATCGCTGATGCAGACGAAGCATGTTCACATGTTTCGGAGACGCCTTCTTGGACTCTTGAAATGGAGCTCATGGAAGAACGCCCACAAATTTTCATGAAAACTTCTATTAACAACCAAGCAGTTTTGGCTCTTGTTGAAACTTGCTGTCAGGCGAATTACATTCACCAACACGTATACGAGAAGTTACTCAAGGTGGCTACGGAAAAATTCGATTTGCATTCTCGTTTGTCCTGCATTGATGATGACTGGGAAGAATACAGTACCGGAGAAATCATCCTTCCTATTGAGTTTGATTCAGTCCCTTATCTGACCCCATTTGTGGTCGTATCTGAATTGAATTGGGATGGAGACTTACTCCTGGGGATGAATTTCCTTATTACGCACGATTTTTATTGGGCCGATAGAGAAGCAGGCCTAATTCGAGGAAAGAACTCACCTTTCGAGTATGTTTGTCACCCCTATTCTTCGGTCTTTTCAGCTGAGGGTGAAAGACTCGTTTCAGAGAGCCCGACGGACTCCCTGGAACCAGTTCAAAATAAAAAGGAACTGCTACCAGATGGGGAAGATTCTTCATCAATTGTCAATGTTCCGTTCTAGTTCCGCCGAACGAGACTAGAAACCAACATACTTTTGGTAATTTGAGTATGAAGACTCGAATGTCTTCACAGTAGACCCCTGTGACTCCATCGAGAGCGAGTCACCTCCTTCAGTGACAGTTAGGCCGGAACTTGAAGTTCCCAGTGTTCTGGCTATTCCAAATAAATTTGAAAACTCATCTCCCTTAAGTTCGATTTGGTCATTTCGCTTGAATCCCTATTTAAGGAAGATGACTTGATTCTGTTTTCAAAGGTAGAGGAATTTCCACCTAATTCCGAGGCTAAGCCCATAGGTGCCGGGAGCGAACCCGAACCTACTCCTCCGTCGGAAGTTGTACGCGCGGAATATTCCTCACTACCATAATATGATCGTTCCATCGATCATTTTCATTTTTCTTCCGCGAATTCATGTTTTCGCCCTTCTTGCCTTCTACTTTGCAAATCTTTCTCTTTGGCTGTTCCTGGATCCTCTTCTGAAACCAGTGAAAGCCATTCTTCTTAATCCCGATACACCACCTCCTTTTGAGTGAGCAAGGCTCGTATGGTCAGTCCATTGCTTCCCGGCATGTTGCGAAAACCTTTAACCGAATGACCTACATGCCCGATCGCAAGACAACCTAACCATGCAGCTGATTTGTCTGGCTTCGTATGTTCGTGAAATTCACCCGTATGACCGAACATACCCTCAATTTAGGTTAAGTTGTTTTTTGTTTTATTTTTTTAAATTAATCTTAATTATACGGAACTTATAACCTATAAGTGTTCAGTTCAGTATAGCTCATAATTGAGTTCTATTTTCAACTTTTTATTCTTGATTTTTTTTTATTCAATTATCTTGAGTAATTGTCATTAAATTGTTAGTCTACCATTTGTTAAGGTATCAACCAAAATTATAGCCAATTTTGACACTATACCAGGATGCCATTCCTTTTCCCCTTCTAATAATTCAGTTACACCATTCAATATTACTAATTGCATAACTGTACCCTACATGAATTCCACTAAAACCTGTTATTATCTATGCCCCATCAACTCGTCAAATAAAATTCAATTGCCGTACTGATACTTCTGGTCAATATTAATGGTGAGATACTGCTAATATAACGCTATGAAGGTTACTAGTCGAATTTAATTCTGTGCCTAAATTCAGTTTTCAATACCACTTAATTTACTTTAAGTATTTAAAGTTCTTTTAAGTGCGTATTTATTTTAATTACCTTAATACGTGCAACCGATTTATTACGTAAAATCTATAATCCCGATTGAATTTTATTACTTTTGACACCTATTCGAATTCACTTTCCTACTGATTACACTTTCACCCAATTACACTTACCCACACTCTGAAACACTCTTGAAATCATTGGCGTACTTATTGGAAAGGAAATTCACTATCATATCTTATTTTATCATACAAACTTAGTCTAATCATCATTGGCTATCACGATAAATTATATTTAATTGCAGTTAACTGTTTGATGTTTACTCTGGATTATTTGAATTTATTTAAACTTAATTGCTGCTACAATATATAATCTTGCCTGTTGCCTTCATTAAGTTAATTTGAACCAACCTCTAAGCTAATCCGTTCTCAAAATTTCATGATTTACCATTGACCACTAAGGATTCAGTTCTTCACGGGATGAACCAATTACTTTCATATTCTACACACTACTGTACATACCTACTCAGCTACACACACTTATTACCCATATTTATACATACGTATACGCGATTACGAATAACTTCAACTATAAATTCCTTTTCCCCATTTTTGGGTAAATCACCTACCCCTTGCACTCTGCACATAAATACATACGTGACCCAAGGTCTATACATCATCTATTACGAAATTCTATCTTCCTTTTCCCTGGATATTCTTAATGGATAACAATATCTAAGTATCTAAAACGGTAACTAGATAAATTTTCATGTTTTCAATAAATTAATTTTACTTTTCTTTAAATCAATTTTAATATTTTACCAACTTATTCGGACTTGCAATAAGTTTACATTCTGCAACCGTGCTCCCACTGCTGAAGACTTCGTCCACCAATAAAATTTAATTCGATTTTTATCTACCATAGTGAATACGATTAGTTTTTACTGTAATCATGAAACTTCGGAAACTCTTATCTCTGTCAGTTACTGACGGATTAAACTCCATTTAAATAGTATATGAATTGAAAATTCCTGACCTTAAAAATTGAATTTTCCTTTTAACCATTATTTACTATGTATGTATCTTTTTCCCTAAAATTATCTTAACCAGGAAATCTTTCCGAATTTATCACGGTTCAGTAATCTTGTTACTATAACGTTGGACAAACTAAAAATTTAACTTAAATTAGATTCAATCCTGTAATTGGAACTTTAACTGAAATAATTAGGTCGAAATGCCAGAAATAACTTAGATGGTTCATTAGTTTATAAGATTGTTTATGTAGTATGATTGCCACAATTAATCATACTTATAATTTTTTTTGAAGGTGACAACTTCGGACTTTATCGTACTTGTTGACTAGTATTTCCACTACAATCTAGTAATCAGACCTCAACCTTGTTAATTTATTTGCTGTAATTTTAAAATTTTCCCTTGATTTCTTTTTTTTATTTTATTAATATAATTATCATTCTTCCCACTAAATTGCCTTGATTAATCCAACCCGAAATTGTCGCTGTTTCATTTTTTTTAATATATTGTAAATAAACTTCCCCCACCATTACATCCTTTTTCACAGGGAGAGCAGTGTCACAACCATGCGATTTACCATTTCTATGGTTGAACAGTATCCATGTTTGTGCCATTAGAAGTTCGCTGTAAACAGCGAATGTCCCTCCCTTAGCTGTGCCTCTCTAATTCGTCTCCTTTGATCTCCCAAATAATGACTTATACTGTACGTACAGAGTAAATCACTCTGACGTCATAAAGTAACTTAATTTCCTTCCATACCTTGAATACTGAATCACGTGTTTAGATGTGGATATCTTTCGTATTCAATGTATGGTAAATTCTTTAATAATAAAACCTCACTCTCTATAAGTCATATTTATATGTTGTGTCCTGTCTGGTGTTATGCAATATAAATATTATCAACCATACTCATTCATACATCCATGTTCTTCTTGACCGTTGTCCTTTATTAATATATTACTTATTACCATTACCATTGTCTACTTATGCCTATCAACTTATCAGTCTATGTTTACTCGTGTCTATATTACGCACACAACCTATTGTGTGACGAATGATATGTGTACACTACTTGTGCAGTCGTACATATTGACGATCATGATTACGTACATGTATTCTTTTTACGTTTTATTTTTTTTTATTATTTCACCTCTCGCAAGTTGTTTATTATTGCTGAGACGAAGGTTCGAATTCCGATTACGTCGTCAAAAGCGAGCCTCTGAATTCGAACTCTTCTCTCTTGCCTCTGCTACCAATTTATAACGTTAAGATGTGATGTTATATTATTATAATATACCATATTGTTCCCTGCCAGGCTACTGGTTATTATCTACTTAGGCACATAGTTATCCACGTTCTCATTACCTGTACTTACTACTTCTACCTAATTGTCATTCAAATTCCGTTACTTATGTGTTACGTTATCATTAATGTCCGTGTACTTTCAAATGAAAAGTACACCGTATTTTCTCCGCTTTCCTCATCGCTGGCTAATTAGACTTTCAAACTATAATAACCAACCATTCTTCTAATAATATTGACATAATTTGGCGTAATCACTGTTAACTATAAATATATAACATTGTTGTTAATCCCCTTTAAATTATAAAACAACGGAGAACTCTCCTTCAATATTTAAATTGTGTTACCTATTCAGATTACTTCAGTATTAGATATGTCAATTAACAAATTGCTAAAATTGTAATTAACGGTAATTAATGTATGTAATATAATGTAATTTATGTACTGAATGTACTCGGTACATGTCGGCCCCCGACATTATGTCGCCACCAAAAAGTGTATACCTTACAAAAATTAGTAATTTTTTTGTTAACTTTTTGCTTAAATTATGCTTAACATCAGAATTCTTTAGCTCTCCAGCTAAAGTGGGAGCTTAACCTTCAACTGCATTCCCCCAAAATTGAGGCTTATTTATTTCTTGTATTGTAAATTAAATCATTCCTGCCTGAGCCGTTGTTGTTGTTGTTGTTTAGCCGATCAGCCCACCCTGATCGAGCAAGCCGGCGGCACGCAGGTAACCGATCGCCCTCTCCGGAGTGGACCAGAGGTTCAGCGCACTAGTGATGTTGTGTTGTGTTCGTTGTTGTGCTAGAGCGGTACAGTCCGTCATAATGTGTTCAATTGTTTGTGGTGTGTCTTGGCACAGGTGGCAGGTGTCGTCTATGGAGTTGTCTAGTCTGTGTTTATATGTCCGTAAGTTTGGGTGATGTCCACATCGGAATCGTGCTAAGTTAACTCGATCCGATCTGCTCAGGCTGATCTCTGACCTGTTAATGGGTGGCGGCTTCGCACCTAGGACCGCATTTGGACCGAGTCGTGTCAGTGCTTTGTGGGTTAGATGTGTGTGTATGTGTTTTCTGTACTGTGTGATGTCTGTGGGGCGTGGTATGGAATGGAATATTTCGTTATAATATCTCTCTGGTGTTACTTTAATGGTGCGAGGTGTTGGTGCATGATTGTACATGTAGTGGCAAGGGTGTTGTGGGTTAGTTGTCGCTGCTGCCATGAATTGTGTTCCCCTCATGTCTAAATGTTCCCTAACTTTTAGTATTTTTGTTTCTGTGTGCAGGTGTTCTATTGGTGTTGTTTGAGTGCATCCTGTAATGATACGAAGTGCGTTTTGTATTGTTTGTAAGGTGTTTATGTGTGTGTTTGAGATAATGGGTGCCCAGCATGGGCTAGCATAGTCCATAACTGAGCGAATATATTGTTTGTATATGAGTGATGTTTTCCTGCTGGTGTCCAAAGTTTGTGCCTGTTAGTACCCTAAGCGTGTTAAGTCTTGACGTACATTTGGTTTTAATGTCCTGAATGTGGTTTGCAAAAGATAATGATGTGTTGTATGTGACACCAAGTATTTTGGTTCTGTGAGTGTGTGGAATGTTGATGTTGTTTAGTGTAAGCTGTGGAATTACCTGGTGTTCTTTTGTGTTGCTTGTAAGCAAGGTGATGGTTGATTTTGTGGGCGCTACTTTGAGTCTATTGTGTGTGAGCCAGTCTTGTATACTGTTTATGTATGTTTGTAGGTTATTTGTAGCGGTGTCGATGTTGTTGTGGGTGGATGTTAGAGTGATATCATCTGCATATGATGATAAGGTAAGCTTGTTATCTATGGGTGTTGGAATGTCATGCATGTATAAGTTGAAGAGTGTTGGTGAGAGAACAGAGCCTTGAGGGACCCGTTCGGAAAAAGCTTGTTTTTGGATAACTTGCCATTAAATGTGACATGTGAGTATCTTCCTGAGAGATAGTTGCTCAGCCACCTTTTGGTGTTATTGTGCATGTTTGTGTTGAGTATTTTGTTTATGAGAGGGAAGCGTGGGATAGCATCAAATGCTTTACTAATGTCTATTGTTGCTAATAGTGTACGTTGAGCTGGTCTTCTGGAGTTGATGCCATCCATGATGTGCTGCGTGAGGTTAGTGAGTAATGTCGTGGTTGAGTGGTGAGGTCTGAATCCATGTTGAGTAGGCGATAGTGGTATGTGTGGTTGGTGATTTGTAAGATTAGTCTTTCTGTTACTTTGGAAGGTGTGCATAGTAAAGTAATGGGTCTATAGGAAGCTGGTTCTGTTGGATTTTTGTTTGGTTTGAGTAGTGTAATAATTTTACCTTGTTTCCATATGTCAGGAATAATACAGTGTTGGTATGAATATGTGCTGATATTTGTGAGAGCTAATATTCCTTGTGGCCCAAGTGTTTAAGGTGTATGTTAGATATGTTGTCTGGTCCAGTAGCCTTCGAATTCTTAATGTTTTTGATGATCTTGGTGGTCTGGTCTGTATTGAAGGGTGTAATGGTCATGTCGAGTCTGTAGGTTTTCTTGTGTCTGGCTGTTTGTCTGTCTGCATGTTTCTGGTTGTTGTCTCTGTTTAAGTGACTTATCTTTGCGTAGTGATTAACTAGAATGTTAGCTTGTTGTGTGTATGTTGGGATATTATTGGCTGCGACAGATAGCCGCGTGTGAGGTGTGAATGCCGCTGTTAGAGTGGGTAATGCTGTTTATAGTCTTGTATAGCCTGTATGTATCTGTGGAGTGGTTTAGTGTTGTTATGAATTCCCTGAATGTTTCTGTTTGTTTTTCTTTGAGTTTGTTGTTTATTTCTGTGTTGAGCTGTTGTATCTGCTGTTTTATGGCTTCTGTGTGTGGTGTTTGTGTGTTATATTTGAGGTTGTTACGTTGCCTTATGAGGTGGGCTATTTCTCTAGTGTAATTTGGGTTGTATTTCCTAATGTTGCCCTTGGGTATGTATTTGTTTGCATTATTGATAATCTGATTAAATGTCTTGAGTGTTGTATCGATGTTTATGATGGGTGTGCTGTTTAATGTGGTGAATTGTTCCTCAGTCTGTATTTTGAACTGTTCCCAATCAGCTTTCTTGTAATTTCTGTAAGTGTGCCTAAGGCTGCCTGGCCCGTTGTTACCCGAGGTTGCACCTCCCTCATTTTAGATTCCTGCCTGAGCCTTTACCCGAGGAGGCCGAGCCCCCCTCGCCTTAAATTCCTGCCTGAGCTCTTGATACCAGAAGTTGCACCTCGCCCCCTTTAAATTTCTGCCTGAGGCTTAGACTAAGGAGGCCAAGCCTCCTCATTTAAAATTCCTGCCGTAACTCTTACTCGAGGAGGACAAGCCTCCTCGCTTTCAATTCCTACCTTAACTATTGTCAAACGAGGTCGAACCTCTACCCCTGTAAATTCCTGCTTGAGCTGTTGTTGTAAGAGGTACAACCTCTCCCCCTGTAAACTTCTGATTAATTATCAGTGCCTCGTTCTGTATATACTTTGTGAATAAAAATTTATGAGTGAACTAAAACTCCAATTTTTGAAGTGAAGTGTTTCCATTCACCACTTCGGGAAAAAACCTAGTAGAAACTATTCATTGGTACTCGGATGCTCTCGGCTAAGGCCGAGCTTACCCAACAAGGACCACCTTCGTTGGATTGTCCAAAGTGCATTAACCCTAAAAAGTCGTAAGCGGGCAGAGGCTCGCACAACCTATGCGCGACATAAGCACTGTACATCCTCACATTTGTATGTAAATGTTAACTTAAAACAACTTACCTTGTATAGGAGCACTTCGAACTACCCAAGTTAGTAAATTTTAAATCATCCATTTTAAGAGTGTAACTTAACATTACCGGACTAAGTTAACGAAACATGATGTAATCTAACCTAACTTAGAGAGGGTGCCAACATAACATGACTTATCGACAATGTGAATAACCCACCAATAAATAATTATCTTTTCAGAATGACAACATAAATAAGTAAAATAAATTAAATACAAAATGAATTAAAATTAAAATAAATTAAATTAATTTAATTAAAATTAAAATAAATTAAATTAATTTAATTAAAATTAAAATAAATAACTTAATAAAAGAATTAATAAATATTAAAACAAATATAGCTAAATAAAAGATATACGTGCAATAAATCTTATTTGGAAAAATCTCTAAAATATAAATTTTCATCTATATAAATTTAATGAAAAACATTTAAATAAAAAAATCAATTTTAACGAAAATAAATAGATAAATAAAATTTAAAGAGAACTCCAAATTTATTAATATAATTTATGTGGCACTCCGAGCAAAACAAAATTCCTCGTGCCAAGACTGTATTCCCTTGACTGGCGACAATCCTCTCACTTTTCTAAAAACCATGAAGGCAGTTGGAAGAAGAGAGAGAGAGAGAGAGAGAGAAAAGAGAGAGAGAGAGAGAGAGAGAGAGAATAAAAACGGAAGGAAAAAACGACACGAATTTAAAAGTACTTAAAAACGATTTACGTTCATACGTTTCAGATTTGAAAGTCGAAAAAAGCATAAATTGAGGAAGACGTTTCAGTGCCTTTATTTCGACAGATGCGGTAATTCCTCGTATCTATTGAAGCTTTCGGTTTTGTGCCTCTGAAAGGAGATTGAAAGTTAGAAAGTTTAATTCTTAAATGGATGTCTCATTATCCACTTTAAAGAATCGTCATTTTTAAGAAATCTCTTGAGCATTATTTTCCTAATGGGATATAGTCCTTAATTCTAATTCGATTCCATTTAAAATTACTTATATGAGGTTCTAATACACAGGGTGCCGCAAAAGTCAGGAGTTCAAGGCGAGAGGGAGAATAGGTCTTTTCCATTCTATGGCCGTCACTTTTTAAATAAAAATGATTTTCACTTGAAAATTTTTTAATTTTTAATTAATAATTTATAATTTTTTTTAAATTTATAATTTACAGTAAGCAATGAACTTTGGCTCCTGACTATTGCGCTAATTCGAGTGAGTGGCGCAAAAGGAAGGAGTCAAAGGGTCATCATTACGTAAATTATAAATTTTTTAACTAAAAAAGTAATTCTTATTTAAAAATAGTGGGGACCATAGGACGGACAAGATCTATTCTCTCTCTCGTTTGACTCCTGACTTTTGCGCTACCATATATATATATATATATATATATATATAATGAATAAAACCACGAAGGAAAGGAAACACAGAATGGTGCTCAAGCGCTTTCGTCTAATGGCATCCTCAGGAACAATGAAGTAGATCAAGAGTTCAAGACTATATATAGGTTACCAAAAAAATTATTTATATATATATATATAGTAAATATAGAAATAAAAATTGTGAGAGGAGCATACAAATTTGTAAGGAAACTACCAATTTTAGCACTTTCCCCGAATTCAACACAAGATTAAATGAATTGGGTGCTGGTTAAGTGTGCGGTCTACCTACGATTCGGCGGTCTACCTTTTAATTATAGCTTCTTATCTTGTTTACTAATTGTTTGTTTACATCCCATTGTCAATCGCCCTTCACGATTGGTTAGGTTTAGTCATGATATTTTCGTTAGTTTTAACGAAAATATCATGATTAAACCTAACCAATCGTAGGTAGACCGCACACTTAACCAGCACCAATGAATTGTTTATAACCAATTTTATAGATAATGCCTATATATCATTCAGGCATTATCTATAAAATTGGTTGTAAACAATTCATTTGTTCTTGTGTTGAATTCGGGCAAAGTGCTAAAATTGGTAGTTTCCTTACAGATTTTTATGCTCCTCCCACAATTTTTATTGCTATATTTACTATATATATGTAAAAAGTGAACAATGAACAATTCCTATACCATCATTATATGGATTCATTGTCTTCATGCAGTATTTATGTTCGTATAGTTTTTATGTTCGAATGTCCATTTTTACATAAGAACCAAAATCGCTTAACGCGAGTTTGGATAATAATTTTACTTGTAGCTTCCTATTTTGTTCGTGTCACAACCCTACGATCTACCATATCTATGGTTTAGTCGTATCCATTTTCCATTTGTTATAGAAGTTATTATAATTAATTATGAATTGTCTTGCATCTCACCCTCGACCCTAGATTATGCATACACATTGCATGTAACAGGATTGGAACCCGTAGTTGTACTTCTTAGTCATTACTACCCACTCTTTGTCTCTAATTCGTTCTTGTAAATCTTCCTAATAATGATTTGTACTATACGTAAAAATTCAATAACTATGACGTCACATTTTCCCTTCATCATATATCTAGTATTCAATGTATGAAAATTCTTTAACATCATACTAAGGACGAAACACTCTATAGAAGTCATTATTTATATGTTATGTAGTATAAATATAACTATTATTCGACCATATCTCCCGCCCCCATACGTCCATATCTTATCTTGATCATTATCCTATATAAATTTTATTAAATATTCATTTTTTCTCATTCGTTCGAAAACGCAAAAATACGTTCTCGTATTGTTTTTTTTATTATTTTTTTTCAAGTGCGTTCACCCCTCAAGATATTCATAAATGCTTACTAAGATCGAATTCCGCTCACGACGACAGATTCGAACGCCTCAAAGATAAATATCTCCGTTCGCTCTGATTTCAAATTTATAACATGTTAAACATATTATAACATATTATGTATATAAATCTATATCATGTGTGCCATGTACTTTGTATTATATTTCTAACATCGTAATTGTCTATTAATATGAAACACTGTAAAAAAACAAAACAAAGTTATAGTAACTGTTTAATTGTAATTAACTGTAATACTTTAATTTAATATAACGTAATGTACTTTAATGAAACTGTAATTAATAACAACTTGTAATGTACTTCAATGAAACTGTAATTAAATGTAATGATTTAATTTATAATGTAAGAATGTACTTTAAAATGGAAGTGTAATTGAACAATAAGTGAATATGAAGTAATCCATAATTGTAATCGTAATTGTAATGAACCAAAATTAATACGTACTCAGTCGTGTACTTAATTTGTACTTATGTGTACTATTACGAAATGATATCGCCTTCATAAATGTAGACTCGGCGAAAAATACAAATTAGCTTTTATTTTTATTTTTTTATTATTTTTAGTTGAAATTTTTCAAACCATCTGATCATGTGTTTAAAAGGGGGGAAACTTAACCTTCAATTGTCGTCCCCCAACATTTAGGTTTATATTATACATGGACTTCTTCTTCATCAAGTCACTTCATTATAGCACTTCATTGCGACTCCTTTGTTAGCAGCCTCGCTGCGGGGAAGGGGCAGAGGCCCCTTGCCTTCTTAATATTTTTAGATTCCGGCCTGAGCCATGGTCGAAAGAGGTCGAACCTCTACCCCTGTAAATTCAGAGCAGTACCTGTACATTTTGAGAAGTAAACTACAAAAAGAGAAAGTTTTTATCTTTTCCTTCGAGCCTTGTTCTCTTCAGGAACTTAGTCAGTTAGTCGATAATTTTAGTATCAGAGAAAGTATCAGAGAAAGTATCAGAGTATTATAGAAAGAGAAGAATTGAAAATTGGCGACCCTTTGCCCAAATTAAGAGACAACCCAAGGACCATAGAAGATATCGGCATAACAGTCTGGCGAGTCTGTAGTAGGGTGGATCGATTTTACATTTTTTTCGATTTCCATATTCTAATAGAGACAAAACCTTGCGCATGCATGAGAAAATAGCCTCTGCAAAATCTTAGCTTAATAGGTAATCATCTTCTGCCCCCGGCAGAGCGATGAAAATCATATTTTAGTCAAAAACGTATTTTTCTTATAATTTTTAAAATATTTCAATATGCATGAAAATTATTCCTAATAACTATAAAGTCGATGAAAAAGACCTCATATGATCGTTTTTCCAAGCGCGTTGTCCTACGTTAATATCTTTTGCCCCCGGCAACAACGTCAAATGTTGAAAAAATAGGTAATTTATATACATATTTTCAGATCGGCTCTTTGTCTTAAATAATGCATTTATATATTTCCCATAGTATTTCTATCGTTGCTTAGGCATGAAATAACACACACGCAAAATTTTATGACTCTAGAGTAATATCTTCTGTCCCCGAGAAAAGTCTAAATGTGGATTATAATTACGTTAATGCGATGTTATAAGTACGATAAGTACTAAGTACAGCTCCTCGCTTGCTAATTTTATAAAATTAGCAACCCAGAACTCACCACGAGGAGGTGGCTGTACTTCGAGTTCCACCCTATCCAGCCCCAACCACCCTTCCTTTCTTAGAATCAAATCGTGGAATTTTTGTTCGGGAGTGAAGACGGGAGCGGATGAATCCGTCCCTCTCTTCTATTCCACTTACACTGGCAGAGGCTTCGGTTACTAATTAGATGAGTCTCTCGACCGCTTGAGTATGACAAGGGAATAGTGGGATCAGTCCATCAGGCTGGTCTCCCGTCTCAACAAACTCTTTTATTCGGGTATCAGGTATTGTTTTTGTAACGGGGGGTTCGGTCACCTCAGCCGTTTGCCAGTTGATCATTTCGTAATAGTTTTGACTATCGTAGAGCAGCTCAGGCATGGCGAAGGCTCGAATTTCCCCCGCTGGTGATTGTTTTGATCGTGCTTTTAATATTCTTCTCCATCCCAATTCTCTTATGTGTTGCTCATCGGCATGTAGCATGGAGATCAAAATATTTTCTGGGTGAGCAAAGAAAGAATTTCTACGGAGGACTTTGTTGGCGATTGTCTTAGATCTTTGAGGCATGGTCTGAGAGAGACGCATCATTTCGAAAAAATGTTTTGCGCCCTCAGTGAAACTGGAGTTTTTCTTTATCTTAAACCAAATTGGTGCGTAAACTGTCATAATGAATCGCACAATTTCGTTGAAGGTGCTGGAGGGTTCACTGGTTGAAACATAGAGGCGCAGAAATCTATTTGCTGTTGTCAGCCACCTGGAATGCGCCATCTTACCTGGATTTCGAGCCGCGAGAGCTGAAGAGCAGCTACCGCTCGACACTGCTCTGTAGATGCCTAACAAATATTTTTGGTCAGTGCTCAACTCGGCATCATCTATGTCAATGTCGGGAGATGGAATGGCATCGAATTCTGTAATTGGAAGTTTTTCGCAGTCGTTCAGTTGTTTTCCAACTGGTCCAGTAAAGCCCATTGGCCCAGTTGTTTTGCCGTCCAAGTCTTGAATGAGGTGTCGCAGTGATAATTCATTACCGTGTAATAGGCATATGATCCACTGAACTGGCCTTTGTAGTTTCATTTCAATCATACGAATGGCTCCACCCTTTCGACTGGCGCGTCAGTGGCAGCTGCTGCTGGCAGCACTCACCAGAGATGACCTTTAAACCCTAGCCTAGAGTCATAAAATTTTGCGTGTGTTATTTCATGCCTAAGCAACGATATAAATGCTATGGGAAATATATAAATGCATTATTTAAGACAAAGAGCCGATCTGAAAATATGTATATAAATTACCTATTTTTTCAACATTTGACGTTGTTGCCGGGGGCAAAAGATATTAACGTAGGACAACGCGCTTGGAAAAACGATCATATGAGGTCTTTTTCATCGACTTTATAGTTATTAGGAATAATTTTCATGCATATTGAAATATTTTAAAAATTATAAGAAAAATACGTTTTTGACTACTAAAATATGATTTTCATCGCTCTGCCGGGGGCAGAAGATGATTACCTATTAAGCTAAGAGTTTTCAGAGGCTATTTTCTCATGCATGCGCAAGTTTTTGTCTCTATTAGAATATGGAAATCGAAAAAAATGTAAAATCGATCCACCCTAGACTCTGTAGCCAAGAGTTTAACAGAGTGGCGACCGAAAAGAATTAAATGTAAGAGAAGAAATATCCGTTGCCGCCTCCTAACTAGAACCCCCGTCGATTCCGAACCGACTCAGGGCCATAGACGGAGGGGTTAACATATATATATATTTTTTTTGTAACCTATATATAGTCTTGAACTCTTTATCTACTTTAGTGTTCCTGAGGATGTCATTAGACGAAAGCGCTTGAGCACCATTCTGTGTTTCCTTTCCTTCGTGGTTTTATTCATCATAAATATTTTTCACGTGTTACTTTTGTTAAATAATTTTCATATATATATATATATATATATATATATATGCACTAAAATCACAAAATAACACGTGACCTTATTAATAAACAAACAACCACAGGGAAAAGGAAACACAAAGTCCGAGCGCTTTCGTGATATATTCACTTTATCAAGGAGGAACAGAAAATAGACGGAGATTACAAAGTAAATGAGTTAAATAGACAAGCAAAAAATTCACAATCGGCACCTCAAATTAAAGGCCTTAAAGCCCTCTAAAGATTTTTTCAATTGATAACATAATCTGTAGGCAGCTAAATTACTAAATATAAAAAAGAAGTATACTGTATAGATGAAATTAGACAAAAAAAACAATACAGAGAACAAAAATTATTATAATGGTTATTAACACTAATATTTAATTAAAACAGGCAATTAATTGGCAAGAATTTAATGAAAAACAAATAGATAACGTAGATAACAAATAGATAACATAATCTGTAGGCTGCTAAATTACTATATAGATGAAATTAGACAAAACACCAGTACAGAAAACAAAAATTATTATAATGGTTATTAACACTAATATTTAATTGAAGTAGGAAATTAAGTGGCCCGAAATTAATGAAAACAAAAGGAAAGTTGCCATCGTCTTACAGATTATTACAAAATTTCTACAAACAGTCTGGAAAAAAATTGTTTTCCCAAAAGCAACCCAGTTCAAAAGTCCAATAAACCCCCCAGCAACCAAAGATTATACACGAAAGAAATATTACAATTAAAATAGACACATAAGAATGTTAACAGTTCTTACAATAATATTTATTTATTTAACCAGGGCAAACCATTAAGGGGCAAGAATGCAGTTAAGAAAACAGTAGGCCCTTCGCCAGCTTTCTGACAATGCACGAATCTAATTTGTACAACCCAGGGCTAATATTAAGGACCAAATCCGCATTATTCTTGATCACACTTGATTCCAGTATATTTCTGCTAACAATAGATTTACTAAACCTTAATTTGGAAGCATTTTTCCAATCAATGGGATGATTAGTATCTCTTACGTGAATGAAAATGGCGTTAGATTCCTGGCCACTTCTTATACTGTATTGATGCTGTTTAATACGTAACTCAAGGGTCTTACCAGTTTGGCCAATGTAAAATTTATTACATATTGTGCAAGGGATTTTATATACACAACCATGTTCACTTAAAGGGGAGTTCTTAATCAATGAATTCTTAATTACATCTAAATTTTTGAACGCAATATTTACGTTAAAAGTCCTCAGCAGATTCAACAGATCAAGGAAATTTTCTCTGAATGGTAACACTAAAACATTTTTTGTGTTATAAGGAATCTTATCCTTTACTTCGTAGAAGGTTTTCTTTGCCATTTTTAAGGACTTATCTATGCAGTTCTTTGGGTATTTTAAATCAAAAGCAATTTTGTATATTTTACTAATTTCATCGTCAATGAACTCAGGGCTACAAATTCGTAGGCCTCTTAGAAACAAACTAGAAAGAACGGATCGTTTTACATTAATGTGGTGATCAGAATAATAATGTATATAGGAACAATTATTAGTGGGTTTTCTGTAAATATTGTACTTAAACTTTTTTCCAGACCTATATATTAAAACATCTAAAAAAGGGATCGAAGAATCTTTTTCTATTTCAACTGTAAAATTGATAGAGGGAATTAAATTATTAAGTTTGGGTAAGAATTCATTGAGATTTAAAGTCACTGGCCAAAGACAAAGAACGTCATCTACATATCTAAACCATGGAACATAATTTGGCGGAATCTTCCTTAATAACTTACTTTCAAAAAACTCCATATATAAGTTACTCAAAATGGGGGAGAGAGAGTTTCCCATCGCCATACCAAATTTCTGTCTAAAATATTCATTATTTTATATATATATATATATATATATATATATATATATATCAAGAAACAAAATTGCCCCACCTTCTACTCACGAGGTCCCAGATTCGACTCCTGGTGAAAAGCCACGTTTGCTTATGCGTGATATTCCATACAATAGTCATTAAACCAAAATTAAAAGTAATTAAATCACAAAATATTGCACAGAAATTTAATCTTATCAGACCCTAATCACAAAATTTAAGCTCAACTTTCAACTGTAGGACTGATAATTAGAATGTGAGAAAACAAAGAGATTGAGTTACTTCGTAATTTATTAATTGTTTGTGGTTAGGCTATTCTATAATTAGTACTTTTCTGAAATTTTTGAGCATTCTCGGACTGTTCATTATAAAGTAAGACAATATATTTACTATTATTATTATTTACATTATCAGCATTACTACTGCTACAGTTATCACTATTGGTAGTACTTATTGTTCCTATTTTCATTACATGTAAAATATTTTCTTTACCTGCATGGTAAAAACTTAGAGAATACAAAAGTACAACATATATATATATATATATATATGAAAATTATTTCACTTTAAAGTAACACGTGAAAAATATTTATGATGAATAAAACCACGAAGGAAAGGAAACACAGATGGTGCTCAAGCGCTTTCGTCTAATGACATCCTCAGGAACACTGAAGTACTGTACATAAAGAATTACAGCCTATATATAGGTTACAGAAAGTGAAATTTTTTTTTTTTTTTTTAAATATATATATATATATATACAGTAAACATCCTGAGGATGTCATTAGACGAAAGCGCTTGAGCACCATCTGTGTTTCCTTTCCTTCGTGGTTTTATTCATCATATATATATATATATATAATATTATATACACACACAGGGTGTTTCAGGAGGAAAGGTCAATACTTCGGGAGGTGATAGTATCGGTCATTGTGAGAAAAAAAGTTCATATGAACATGTGTCTAATTCTGAATGGTTACGGAGATAGAGCTGGTTGAATCTACAAATACAAAAGCATTGTTAATGGTAATCAAGAAAGAGAAACCAATTACTGTTTCTAACATTTAATGTTTAAACATTGGCATTTTGAATGATATCAGATACAGAAATGACAAATTTGTTACAGTTTACAATATGTTTTCGAAAATCCCACCTTCAACCTCACTGCACTTTGCAACTCGTGTGCGAAGGTGCGGTGTTGTTCGTCTGAGTTGATCTTGACGTTCCTTTATGCGGGCAGCAACATCCAAAATGTGCGCGAGCAATTCGTCTCGTGTATCCACCTTTCTTTTGTAAACTTGACTTTTCATCCACCCCCACAAACAATCTAACGGAGAGAGGTCTGGAGACCTTGGTGGCCATTGAGTGGGACCACCGCGGCCGACCCATCGACCAGGGAAAATTTGATTTAGGTATTGCATCACCAGACGGGTTATCAGACGGGTAGAATGTGGAGGAGCTCCGTCACGCTGAAAGTACATACCAGCGCGTGTAGCCAAAGGAACATCCTCCAATAGTCCTGGCAATTCATTTTGCAGAAATTCTAGATAAATTTGTCCTGTAAGACGGTTCTCTAAAGTAACAGGGCCAATCAGCTGATCATCGATGATACCGCACCACACATTGGCAGAGAAGCGATGTTGAAAATTTGTTTCCACAGTGGTGTTGTTGATACCGTCACGGGTGAAAGTAGCTTCATCGGTGAACAGTATTAATCGAAAATTCGAAGCAATCGGCGATTAGCATTTACCCAATGACAAAATTCCAGTCGCATGGCAGCGTCTCCTGGTTGAAGGTGTTGTACACACTGTACATGATATGGATGCAAGCCTTCCTCGCATAATGTTCGCCATACTCTTGTGTGTGGTACACCGAGACGTGTAAAAATTCTTCGTGAGCTAGTAGAAAGACTACTTCACGTTCAGATGAAACATGAGCGCTGGGAAGTGTACCAATCTGACGCAGTGTGTTGAAAACCCTGGTAAACACACTTCGATCCGGAATTCTGTGGTTCGGAAACCGTCGACGGTATTCTGCAACAGCAGCTGTTGCACTTCCATCGCAAAAACCGTAGACATACACCATATCTGCATATTCCGCATGTGTGAAGGTGTGTGGCATTCTTAACACTGCTTCAAACACCAAACAATGTCACTCACAACAGTCAGCTGTCGATTGGCTTATGTTACATGCTTACATTACAGCTAGGGTTGCCAACCGTCCTTGTTTGAAAAGGACAGTCCTTTTCTGTAGATTTTTGTCCTTGTCCTTTCTTGAGTTCGGAAAGGACGCCATTTGTCCTTTTCTGATAACAATCTTGTTCCAAACAACAGTTTTATACCAAAACTTTTGTTTAAAAGGAAATAATTATAAAGTCTTAAGTCGAGTAACATTTTATAAATTCATTTCTTCACTTAAATGTTAACGTTCCGTGTAGCGGAAAAGTATAAATTTAAAAATAAATATCGTTACCATAAATTTTGTCAATGCATGACTCAATGGGTCAATATCTGTATATCAATAAAAATATTTACTTTAAGAAAATATGCAATAAAAAAGCATGCAGTATAAATTGTAATAAATTGTAAATAAAATTTTACTTCTTTCCCTAACCTTGTAGACAGTATATTGGAATTGATGTTCTTGTCCTTTTTTTCAAACTTCATGGAGTTGGCAACCCTAATTTACAGCTTACATGGTTCAAGGTTATAGGGGAGGGAAGGGGGAGGAAGAGCTGCGCGCGCATCAGATTCAAACAGCTCTATCTTCGTAACCATTCAGAATTAGACACATGTTCATATGAACTTTTTTTCTCACAATGACCGATACTATCACCTCCCGAAGTATTGGCCTTTTCTCCTGAAATATCCTGTATAGAGGGTGGGTAAAAAAAAGTGACTCCTTAGAGGTGAACTGTCATATTAAAAAAAGTAACGGGACTAGAGCTCCCAAACGTCATAGATGCTTACTTCAGCATGTTGTTCGTCTTAATTGAGAAGTTTCTCGATGTTTCCCCCTTCCTGCTCAACGGAGGCCTCCAAACGTGGACGCCACTGATCAGTACACTTGTTTACATATCGTTGAGACACCTTCTCCCAACCGAGGTGAATTCTTTCGCATAGTTCATCTATGTGTCTTATATTGGTATCATGGGTGTAAACTTTGGACTTCAGGGCTTCCAAAACACCATAATCTAGTAGCGAAAGATCGGGGCTACTAACCGGCCACATATTGGGTTCGATAAAATTCGATGTTTCGTTCTCAAGGAATGTGACAGTCTGGCGTGCTCTATGAGCAGGGGCTCCATCTCGTTGGAAAATGTATCTTTCACCACTAATTCGTCGAATATATGTTAGATATCAGTGGATGTTGCGTATATGTACCAAATTACCTAATTTATTCTTGTATTCCCGTCCTCCAATCTTCCGAATTCTATACACTTTGACTGCGGCTTACATGCCAATCTCAAACTAAATATAAATGCGCTGTTTACCTTTCTCCTAATTCTACTGACTCTCCAAACTTCTCTGACTACCTCACTTCCAAATTAGAATACATTCTATCCAGCTCTCCCTTTGCTGAAATCTCCTAAAATGGAGATTTCTGCAAATGTTCGGCAAATGTTCACCACTATTTTGGCTTTCCTCCCATTTGACGAACATCCCTGGTGAACTAGCTTACGACTTTTCTATCCTAAAAGACCTAAAGCAGATTGTACAGCACCCTACTTGTATCCCTGATCGCCTTGGAAATAGGCCCAACATTCTGGATTTATTTCTTTCCTCTAATCCTTCTTCTTATTCTGTGAAACTTTTTCTCCGTTGGGCTCCTCCAACCACAATCTTATATCTGTTTCCTGTCCTATCACTCCAATCCGGCCTTTGGATCCTCCTGAATGGAGGCGCTTTTGGCACTTTAGCGCAGCTGATTGGGAGGCCCCGTAGGCAGTACTTCTATGATTTCCCATGGAATAATTCCTGCTTCCGTGGCCGGGGACCAGTAGTATGGGTGAAAAGGGTAGGGTGCAATTGCAATGTTCCAAAAGAAATGTTGCAAGATCCCCTCTTCCCTCCCCTTGTTGCAAGACCCCTCACCCTCCTTCTTTGTTGCAACCCCCAACCCCAGGGTGCAAAAGAAAAAGAAGCAAGGTGGATTCCACCCACCTGCTGCCACATGCTAGGGGGAATCAACTTAACCTAAGAGAAAGAGGAGACAGAGAGAGAGAGAGAGAGGCCACCCTTAACCTGGCTCCGCCAAACACATAATAAAACTCTTGGTCTTTGCACTTGGCTTAGAAGGTCCTAATCAGCCAACTGGCTTAATCCGCTAGTTGGCGAAGAAGGCTTAATCTGGATTAGAAGGCGTAAATGGCTTGTTCAGGTATACATTATTATTTTTTGAGTTGCCAGATTGCACTAATTATTTAATTAAAGCAGATATCCTTGACAGTTAGCTGAGAATTCTTGAGCAGCTAGTTGGTTTAGAAGGCGTAACCTGCCATTTGGTATATATATATTTATTTAATTAAATAATATCGTTTATATATACAACCAAAAGAATTAAATAAAAGACCATTACATTATTCTGTTTATTTAACCGAATTATTGGAAATAATTTCATGAAATATAGAGAAAATAAATATACAACACATAAAAATACAATAAAATAAATGAACAAATAGTTCATTCTATGCACAGTTTAAACGTGGAATATATATTTGGAATTTGGAATCGTTTTCCTTTTTCCCTGTGGGTTTGCATATATATATATATATATATATATATATATATATATTATATATATATATATATACTAAAAAATAATCATAATATAAGAAATACACAAGTTGAACGAGGAATAATAATAGCATAAGAAATACACAAGTTCAACGAAGAATATATATATACAATCAAAAATAATAATAGTACAAGAAATATACAGTTTAAACGAGGAATATATATATATACAATAAAAAGTAATAATAGTATAAGAAATACACAAGTTGAAAGAAGAATATATATATATATATATATATATATATATATATATATATATATATATATATATATATACAGGGTGTTTGAAAACTTTCTGTACAAATTGTAATGGGAGATAGGCAACACCAAGACAAACCCTTTTCGTCTATAAGTGTATGTCCGCTGACGTCACCATTCGGCGCGAGAGGGCGCCGCTGCAATTGGCTAAAAGGTGAAGTGGGCTAGACTCGCGCTTGCCGCGGGCATTCTTAAATCGGACATAGTACGCGTAACATGGAGCGCTTCACGACTGCTGAGATGGCTGACATGCATATGGTGTATGGGGCTGCCAATGGAAACGGAAGAGCTGCTGTGAGGTTGTACCGACAGCGCTTCCCAAACAGACGTGTGCCAAACCACCAAACGTTTGCGCATTTGCATCGGCGACTGCGAGAAACTGGAACATTCCATGCAAACATGCATGACACTGGTCGGGAGAGAAACGTGCGCACTCCTGACATGGAAGAAGAAATCCTACAGCGATTTGAGGAAATCCAAGCGCAAGCACGCGAGGTGTTGCACGTATCCTCGGTGTGAACCATGACCTGGTCTGGAGAGTGTTGCACGAGCAGCAGTTACATCCGTTTCATCGTCAGAGAGTCCAGGCATTACAACCTCGGGATTACCCTTTTCGTGTGGAATTCGCACGCTGGTTTCTGCAGCAGACAGCGGTGCAGCCTAATTTTCCGGCTTATGTGCTGTTCTCAGATGAGGCCTGTTTCACACGTGAGGGTGTGTTTAACATGCACAATTCTCACGTGTGGGCGCACGCAAATCCACATGCTACACGGGTGCATGCTCATCAAGAACGGTTCGCCGTCAATGTTTGGACGGGTATCGTCCATGGCAAGTTGATTGGGCCGTACCTGCTGCCTGCCCGACTCGACGGGCGAGTTTATCGGATATTTCTTGAAGAAACGTTGCCGGAACTGCTGGAAGATGTTCCCGTGGCTATTCGTAGACGAATGTGGTTTCAACACGACGGGGCCCCAGCACACTCCAGCAACGATGTGCGGGATTATATGAACGCCTCTTTTGGGGACCGATGGATAGGCCGGGGTGGGCCCGTATACGTGCAACACCTCGCGTGCTTGCGCTTGGATTGTCCTCAAATCGCTGTAGGATTTCTTCTTCCATGTCAGGAGTGCGCACGTTTCTCTCCCGACCAGTGTCATGCATGTTTGCATGGAATGCTCCAGTTTCTCGCAGTCGCCGATGCAAATGCGCAAACGTTTGGTGGTTTGGGAAGCGCTGTCGGTACAACCTCACAGCAGCTCTTCCGTTTCCATTGGCAGCCCCATACACCATATGCATGTCAGCCATCTCAGCAGTCGTGAAGCGCTCCATGTTACGCGTACTACGTCCGATTTAAGAATGCCCGCGGCAAGCGCGAGTCTAGCCAACTTCACCTTTTAGCCAATTGCAGCGACGCCCTCTCGCGCCGAATGGTGACGTCAGCGGACATACACTTATAGACGAAAAGGGTTTGTCTTGGTGTTGCCTATCCCCCATTACAATTTGTACAGAAAGTTTTCAAACACCCTGTATATATATATATATATATATATATATATATATATATATATATATATATATATATATATATATATATATATATGTGTGTGTATATATGTATATATATATATATATATATTCAAAAAATAATATATGAACATCAAAATAATAGTACAGGATAAATCTATATACATATTATGTTCTACTACGCTTAACTAAAATACGAAACACGCACGTGATCGAGTCTACAGTTACATCATTGTTGCTTTGCACTATGCAATAAATACGATTTAACATTATTTCACCGCTAAAGTTATAGGGAGGACTATATTCGAAGTAAAATGTCTTCAACTCGTTCAATACTATTTTTGTGCCCACTTTACATTCGGTTGGCAAATTATCTTTAAACACGGACAGAATACAATCAAAAGCAAGCGGAAAGGGGGCATCGTTAGCCGCAACATCATTATTAAATTCAAGTTTATAAACACTACTTTTCAATCGAGGGTTCATTCTTACCGATCTGAGCTTTTCAATCGTGAATTCTTCTTCACAGCTCATAGCAGCAATTGAAATAATCTGCTAAGTCGTAACGACAGCTGCCCATTATACAGGATGTACATAAAGTCAGGATCTATTTTTGTGAAGCACTTGGAAATTATATGGAATTCAATCATAAAATGATAAAGTGGTAACATTTATTAAATAATTAAGAGTAGGATTCGACGTGACGCCCATCAGTGTCCCTGCACAGCTCAAATCGTTCCGCAGCATTTCTAAACACATTCTGGATCATTTGCGGGGTTATGTTATTTGCAGCAGTTCGTATACGTGTACGTAAGTTTTCAAGACTTGTAATCTTCGTCTGATAGACGTGCGATTTGATAAAGCCCCATGCAAAGAAATCTAAAGGGGTTAAATCTGGTGATCTCGCTGGCCAAGGTCTGTTGCTTCCGCGTCCGACCCAGCGATTTGGAAAACGTCCATTTAGATAATCCTGAACAATTTTGGCATAGTGACAAGGAGCACCATCATGTTGATAGACGACGGTACTAACAATCCTATCCCCGTCGTCTATCAACATGATGGTGCTCCTTGTCACTATCCCAAAATTGTTCAGGATTATCTAAATGGACGTTTTCCAAATCGCTGGATCGGACGCGGAAGCAACAGACCTTGGCCAGCGAGTTCACCAGATTTAACCCCTTTAGATTTCTTTGCATGGGGCTTTATCAAATCGCACGTCTATCAGACGAAGATTACGAGTCTTGAAAACTTACGTACACGTATACGAACTGTTGCAGATAACATAACCCCGCAAATGCTCCAGAATGTGTTTAGAAATGCTGCGGAACGATTTGAGCCGTGCATGGACACTGATGGGCGTCACGTCGAATCCTACTCTTAATTATTTAATAAATGTTACCACTTTATCATTTTATGATTGAATTCCACATAATTTCCAAGTGCTTCACAAAAATAGATCCTGACTTTATGTACACCCGGTATAAAGAAACAATTCTTCAGTCTGAACGATGTAGGTGAGCTCAGCCCTGTACCGCTCAAGTCTTTTGTACCAAAGTTGATGATATTTGGAAGCGTCTAAACCTTTTAAATAAGTACCTAGTTCCAGACCATTGTCGCCTTTTTCAGTCCTACACTCGATAAACCCGTCGAGCAGAGCTGTGTATGCGCATTCAAGAACCGTATCAAAATAAAGCATCTCTGTAACACGCACGTCTAACATAGTGAGGATAAATTGGTTTCGCGTGGGGACAAGAACGTTATTATGAGACGCATTCTTCCACATCAGCCGTATCGCTATTTATACACAGCGTACAAACAATGGCATATGAGGGGGTATCACTAATCTGTTCTCGTCTTGTACCTACACCTGCAGGTATTTTATAACGATCCTCGCCCCACTTCTCAACTATCACGAAGACTCTATTCATCTTCTCAATACTTAAATAAACAACATTCCGTTTACCAGAGTTTGTTTGTCTACAAGTCGTTTCAAGTACACAGTTAGTGGCACCGGTTTTACGCCTGGACAATGACTTCGTCACGGACACGTGGTACACGACATTGAGAATGCTGCTCAAAGGACGCTCCATATTATTCTATTGTGAGGAGTGCACGTCCAGTCGTTTGAAACTCTAAGATAACTATGAGCCACAGGTGGACGGATCGGCGCGACGGGAGGTGTGGAGGAGTGAGTCACACCATAAGTTGATGAATCGTGTCCGGTGTTCTTCCATCGTGAAAGAATCATGTGAATACCTGTATCCCATTATACCGGCCAATCGTTTAGAGAATTTTTCCGGCACATGAAGTAATATCAGTTTTAATGTTTTATCACTCCCACTCCCCAGAATACGCACCAGATATTTTCGTTCAGGAGGATTTTCACAAACTAATCATATTTTATTCACACTCCGGCGCACTATTTGAGAGAAACATGTGCCCATATTTTTGCATTTTGCTTAGCAAACGATACTCGTCTCCAAATTCTATTAAAAACTCATGCAGGCATTTAGCCACAACCACGGATGAGATCCAGGAGAGATATGCCCATGTAGTAGCAGGAGTCACGTGACCATTGGAAGATCATAGAGGGGGCGGAGCCTATGACTTTTCCTGTACGTACGCACACACCCACAGTCCCACACACCCACACAAAGGAGAAAATGAAACGCTAATTGATACTCGATTTATTTAATAAACATATCATCGAATTAGTCAAGGTGTATATATATATGTTATTTATATATATACACACACACACACAAATACGTGTAATGAATAAAATTAAAATATCGTTAAAAAGCATATATATATATATATATATATATATACATATATATACATATATATATATATATATATATATATATATATATATATATATATATATATATATGTGTGTGTGTGTGTGTGTATGTAGCAATCAATGATTATCGTATCTAAAGGGTACGGTATCATAGGTACCAGGCATCTGGTAACGTTTCATCTAGGTGTTACTGCACACCTTCGTACCTATAAGTTCCTTCACGCCACCCAGCTTCTGCGCCCGGAAATTGTGAGTCCCTACAGCTAGTTGGGGTGGCTGGTCGCCCTCATCTTCCAGGCACGCTAGATTCTTCAACAAGTCAAAGTTAACGACCAGTCGGTTCGCCTGGTTAAGCGAGATAACCTTAGCCTTCACGATATATTTCATATCATCCCCCCACCCTCACCCATACCACATAAGTTTTTGGACATGTTGAGACAAAAGAGTTGGCGTATGCGATGTCTCCATACTAGGGCCGAATCCCGGTATTGAAATACCGGTATTCTACCGGTATTAGAAAAAAGAGACAATACCTATACCGTGGATGTCAATACCGGTATTGGAAGTATACATATTTTTTTTTTAAATAGTTGTCTTAGGCGAAATATGAATTGCATTTAAAAAATATGAGCTTAGGGGTTTGCTGTTTTCCTAAAAAGACACAAATATTCGAAATCCTCAGAATAAAAAAAATATTTTAATGTATCATTATCATCTAAAACAGTGCTCAAGAGAACTGCAGAGGGAATTTTTAAAAGACTTTTCCCTGAAGATGAAGAACAATTAGTTGAATACGAGAAACACGGTGAAAAAGAAGAAGCATCTTGCTGCCCTGAAAATCCAACTGAAATTGAAGTTGAGAACAAGGATAAAATTGATGATCCACTGCTCGCTGAATATATGCAAGAAATGGAGAAATTAGAAAAGATCCCATTGAGAAGCAAACCTTCCACCTTTGATCCCAACACAGAATTTAAGAGTTTTGAAGTGTCTTCGAAAAGAACAGAAAATTTAGATAAGCTCTATTATGCATTACTTTCCATTAGACCTACAAGTGTAGAATCCGAAAGAGCGTTTTCGGCTGCAGGGTTATACCTCACAAAATTGAGATCAAGTCTTTCTGAGAATTCACTGGATAGTCTTTGTTTCCTTAAGTCTATTTTTCAAAATGAAAAATGAATAATAATTTTTAATAGTAAATTTACTTTTCATTAAAGGATTTTTCTTTTATTTTGACTATTTTTTTCCTTTTATAATGTTCGTTGATTGTTAATGATTCAATAATATTATAGCTATATTAGATATCCTTAGCTATAGGATCTTTTCAAGACTCAATATTTGTGGCATATATTAAATGGCATAGTGGTTAAATAAAACACGAGGCTTATATTTTGAAGGACTTGGATTCGAGTTCGGGTGCGTTAAGCCACTAAACTGACTAAAGTCAACGTCGGTCGACAGGCTAGCTGGTATAAGAAGACATATATACATTCTTATGGCTATGGGCACTCAAGTGAAAGATGAATTTTTAACTTTTTTTCACTATTAAATTGGTGATTTAAAAATAAAAATATTTTAATATACAACCGGTATCAATACCGGTATTGGCAAAATAATCGGTATCAATACCGGTATTGAAAATTTCGGCATTTTAACAGCCCTACTCCATACTCATACTTGGTCTCGTCAGTCAACTCTCCGAGGAATTCACCAATAGGCGGCATGTATTCACCCTCTCTCCCTGTGAATATCACACTATCTGTGTCGGCGTACAGAACCATCAGCTCTAGAGAATGCAATAGACCCCAAAGTTTGATGCGTGCGTATGTCGTTGTGAAGCTGGCTACAGCTATGTTTGTAACACGCGATGTGTCTGTGGCCAATTCGGTAATATTGTACTTTATTATGTACGTATTACCTACACTCACGATCTCCATGACCTCTTTCTCGGTAGCGTTGGCATAATCCCACATCTCGTTTTAACTTTGGGCTAGGTGAACGTTCTCCTTGCCTGTATTATGTGCAAATTTTCCCAAACGTCTATTTAGACACAACTTTGCACTAAAGCCCTTCCTCGGTTCTTTACAATTTGGGAACGGTCAAGTTGTATCTCTTTACGGTCACTGTAACGTTGAATATAATCCGATTTTTCATCTTCGGTATCAACCTCTACCTGATATACTGAGGCTTCTACCTTATCCTCCAAAAAAGTGTTCACATATGGTGTAAAAAGGATGGATAGCTTCTGAAACCTCTACACCTCATATATCTTCAAATATTCTGTAGCCATGGCGAACGGCTAGGGAAAGCTCAGGGCTTGTATATATGCCTCTGATCTTACGCTGGTTGGTTGTGTGATTACAAGTCCCATTGTTCTCCTCTGCGCACTTTATGCACAGGGGAAACATGAGCGTGTGGTCTATAACGACGGGTAGGATCGGCATCCATAAATCGCGAGGGGGGGACCACGTCTACGAATGAAAGACCAAAATAGTTCTTGTTCAAATTTGCTGAGAACTCCTCGTTGTTTAGCAGGGTTGGTCCTACCAGTTTTTTAGGTGCACCTACAGGGTACGGATTGTTCTTCATCACGTAGGGGTATAAAGAGCAGAAGTCGTAGTAATGGAGTTTCACGCACTCCGTTCGCGGAAAGTATAGCTTGAAGGATTTGTACGCCCTCCGAACAAGCTATCACCGCATTTGAGAGGATACAGCACCAGTGAAAGCTTGATCGTGCTTATTTCTTCACGGTACTGTCCATCTGTTTCCATCCGTGCATCATACTCATGCTCCCACAAGATCTTTTGAGTGAACCGGGTGCCTATAAGCACGGGGCATCCGTGCCAACAACAGCCGTTAAAGGAGTACAGTCTTCTCACCAGTGGCACGGTTTTCGCTTTGACCATGAACCCAGAAAACACGACCATTAACCTTAATGGGTACTTCACCCGTTTTGCGGCATGCTTTATGTATACACCTGTCTGTTGCTGTATGTGTATGAACCAGTAAATAGACTTGTGCCCATAAATGCGAGGGTTGTTTTTGTGAATGACGGATAAGGTGTCTTTAGGCATGAAGTTATTCTTGAACTCCGTGAAACATAATGAGGCGATGGTGGTTGCGAATTGCAACGGACCGCATTTGAAACGGCCAATGTACATCCTTCTAAAGGCCTGGAAACATACTCTAAGCACGCGCACATCATTCACGCAATAACGCTCACATTCATCAGCTATATTATAAGGATTACATTCATTAGAACTGTTGTAGTATCGGTCAAAATCTTCACGTTCATTTGTACTCATACATTTATAGTTAAAGTAGTGTTTGGGTGGAGGTAGTCCTACGTAATTTAAAGTTTCGCTAGTGAGGAATGTGTAAGGGAAATATCGTTTTGAAACTTCGGCAGCTACGCCCATTACCTTGGGCAGCTTTGCTAATTTACAAGGTGTGAATAATAAAGTGTCTTTAACCTGTACATTACCTCTTATTTGTATCTGTATAAGTTCCTCTTTTCAAGGGATCACCTGTAAATATCTCAGATGACTCGTACTCAAGTAGCTCCTTATGAAGGAACTGTGTGTCAAATTTTGCCCCGTTATGGGCAAGAATATAGTCATTTTTTAGAACTTGTCCGCTAACTTGACAATATAGGACACAAAGAGTTTCACGGGACTGTCGTGTGTAACAGTTATTATAGAAAAATGTGTGTCTGCATACATCACAGTCTCTCTTCTTAGCTTCAACCACACGGATTTCACATTTGGAGCTTTCACACTGCGAACATACCATGTGGCAATCCCTACAATGTTTCACTATATCATCCGCAAACTCGAGACATCCCTTACACAAATCATGATGCCTTCCATATTTTTTACTTTTATCGTAACTCGCGTAAAGAGCCCTTACATTGTGGATGGGGAGATACGTTAGTAGAGGTCTTGTACGATCTCTCACACAGCTTTTAAAAACATACACAGTCCTACGATGATCATCCATTCCAAACACAACCATACGAACATTCATTTCCTCCTCTACCTTTCTCAGCTCTTCAGGACCCATAGTCAAACTCAAGCTTGCAATCTGAAGCCAGTTTCCGGGCACGCTGCACAACCGTAGGCAACCAAATTTTTTGGGCCTGCATATTTAGCACAGTAAATATATGAAGTAAGACTACTGCTATGAAGCCGCAACCACGCTCGGTGTCTATATGCCACCTGTAAATAACCGGAGAATTGAAGTCAAGAGTATAAGGTGTGGCGCTATGACCAGCAACACGGAATACACGGACAATATCTACCGTGAAGTTGTCCATATTGAAGGCTGTACTACTTTGAGAGGCCTGCATTATATGGCCCAAGATATATTCTTTTTCTACAAAGGCCAAGCATCTGAATGGTATCACTACCCAAAAATCATCTACACTTCGTCATCTGACCCGAACCCAAAGGAAGCCTCGTCCTGACTTTACGTTCGTCGCGGTTCTGAAGGGCAAACTCGACAATACGTTCAACTACGCGTCACAGACCGTGTTCAACACCATTGCTATACTTGGATCCAAGGTGAACCCTGACTACGTACCGATTTCTAGTCATGGCAGGGGTGGGGGTCGCGGTGCTCACCAACTCGAATGTTATACCTTCCTCTACAGCACAAGAAGCTGGTGATGCTGTTGTGGAGAATGTACCCTGAATTGAACAGGAACAAGATATGCATTTTTACTTGAAGAAGGAACTAGTGTGGGGATTGTGTCGTAAGACGGAGAGGGTTGGGGCTCTATTACTGGGGGTCTAACAACCAGCGCACTCCTGGCACGCTTTATACCTGACGCGGAAGGTTCTTCATCATGCCTCCGCTTTGAATTGGCGGGATCGGGATCGGGATCGCCTGTAATATCGATGATGGGGACATGATGCTGTACCTCATCGTCTTTCACGATTCTGTGGAAGAAGAGGAAAAACAAGACTGTAGAATATAAGGAACACCGCATAAATTTTTATTATATTTTGTAAAGGTTCCACTTAGGTGTGACATGTTAGAGACGGACTCTGTAGAAAAATTCAGGTTGACGAGCCCGTCCACGTGTATTATATCTGGCCCTACAGGATGTAGTAAAACTGTGTTTATGCTTAAAATCATTAAAGATTTTGTGCATAAAATTATATGGTGCTATTCGACGTACCAGTCCATATTCAACGAGTACCAAGATGATATTTTGTTCCACAAAGGCGTATATGAAGTTAATTCGTTAAATGGAAATGAACTTACAGTCACTGTAATTAACGATCTCATGTTGGTAATGGATAAAACGTTTGCCGAGATATTTACAGTGTTCTCCCACCATCTTAACATCAGCGAGTTATTCATCAATCAGAATTTATTTTTCAAAAATAGATACATGCGCGATGTGTGTTTAAATACACAATATCTAGTCTTATTTCCGCAACGTAGAGATGTGTCACAAATTGGGGTATTAGCCAATCAAATGTTCCTGAATCAGCGTAAGGAGTTTTTGAAGTTTGTAAGATTCAAGTCAAAATTACCGATACATGCTTTGTGACCTTCATCCGCGAAACACGTTTAGGGTACTTCTAAGAACTAATATATTTCCAAACGAGCCTGAAACGGTGTATATTCAAGAATGACAAAGAGGCTAAAGAAATACAATGAATCAATAAAAATCAATCATCGACTGCCCCGGGCAATGCAACGGACTTTTTTAAAAAATATCGCCTTTACTCACCTGATTAAGATAATGAAGAAAGTGGTAGTGATTCCACACGAGGTGTATGCTTCACTGCAAAGCTCAAAGAGTCCAGACACGGTTCTAGAACCCTGTAAAAGCAGGCTTAAAAGAATGGAAAGCGAATTGTTAGACCTATTAAACAGTGAAAAATCACCTGATGATAAAAGAATCTTATACCAAGAAGCTCTGCAGAAATTTCTTCACGAGTACGAAAATTGTAAAAGTCTGACAGAGATCCCCGTGGTTATTAAGCACACCACGGACAACGATGAGCATGGCGACATTGAACCTGGGCCGGACGACAGAAGTGACCAACCAAAGAATAACGGGTCGGCCCCACAACATATCGAGCATGTATTAAAAAGCAGCCTCCCACATTCATTGAGGAATAAAGGTTTAAGTCTTTATAGTCTAATTAATGAGATCTCAACATAAAGTGGACCGATACAGGTTAGATCATTGTGGAAGGAAACAAAGGTACAGGGCTCGAATATCATTGATATCGTCCATAATTTGGTGAGAAAGTGTGATAGGCCATCACCATCAGGATGGAAACATATTAAAGCAAGAGTACAAAAAATAAATGTCCCCAAAATATCGATAGGAAATCTGAATAGGTTAAAAGACTCGCATGTGCCACAACTGAGAACGCCATCACCCCCAGCAGTAGCATCTCTGAAGAGGAGGAAGAAGAGACCAAACAACAACGACCAACCCTCTCCACGTGTATCTAAAATACGCAAATGACTAACATAGTAAGAAAACGTTATGACATTTCTAGTCGAGCCTCCTACTGAGGCGTTGATAGACTACAAAAGTGTTTACGATTGTGGAATAGGGAAAAAAATGTTGAGAGGTTTTTGCGGGAGCAGGACGCTTATACACTTCATAAGCCGATGAAAAAAAAGTTTAAAACAGCCAAGACAACTGCGGTATCGATTCAGTGGCGGATTTAGGGGGGGGCCGAGTAGGCCATGGCCTACGGCCCCGCGCCTGTGAGGGCCCCGCGCCGTCACATATAATTATAATGTTGGATTCCACTATAAATAATACAATTGATTAATGATTAGTGATAATTATGGTATCACTCTCTTTGCTGGCGGGAGTTTAGTTCTATTCAGGCCGCTGTGGAGTGCACATGTGAGTGTGTTTAGTGGTAAGTAATGGTAAAAGTCGTATCTCGAAAAAGTCGCCAGTCAATAAATGGGGATGGGGGAGTTTTAGTCAGCTTTATAATAACATAAATAAGTTGAAAAATGTTAAATTAATGTAATTAATTTTTTTATATGAAACGTACTTAGGCTAGGTTAGGTCAGTTTAGCTTAGATTTCATAATAAATACATTTTATACATATTTAAGGAAAAAGTCGCCACTGGTGGTGGCTGGCGACTTTTCCCATAAAGCGACTTTTTCACCCGAACAACTGTTTAGTGTCTGTATTTAATTAATTAATTAAACTGTATTAATTAATACTAAACCGAGGGTCAAGTGTAAATAGTTTGTTTTTTATGTTTTTATGTTTGAGGATAAGGCACTGAGGCTGCACTGAGGCACAATGGAGAAATCAACAAGTCGTGATCGTGATCAAGGGAGGAAGTATAAAGCTGGCTCTGTTAAACGACAAGAAAAGGCAGACGTAAACCAAAGAGTAAAAAAACTACCAAAAATAACTCAATGGTTGACATATCCAACAGTATCTGAATCTGCAAAATCACAAACTCAAACTGAATCCGGTCAAACTGAATCTGAATCAGTAGAGACACCAATTACGCCTGAAACAACTGGAGAAGCCACAACTAGTACTGAACCTAGTGTAGTTAGCGCAATTGAACCTGAACACAGTGACAGTGAGGAGACACAAGAGGAAGTGAAAGTTATGAATACCGGTACTGAACAAGGATTTGAAACGGATCTTGGATTATGGCCTAAAATAATTACTGAAAATGTGTGTGACTATTGGTTGAAAAAGGGAAGCGCAGAATGTCGACACTGTGATGGTGACTTCAAAGAGTCAGCTGTGAAAGAGCTAAACAGAACCCGTCATTGTACAAAGACATTATTCACTCGAACTCATTCATTATCTGGCCAAGAAATTAATCTTAAATGGCTCTGTTACACTAAAACAACTGGTAAAGTGTATTGTTTTGCTTGCAAGCTTATGTCAAAGGTGGAAAGCTCATTCACAACTGGCTTCAATGGTTGGAAGAACGCTAGGTATGTCATAGAATCTCACAGTAGGTCAGATCAGCAGAGGAAAAGTATGGTCGAAATGATATATCGAAAGACTGCGGGTGCCCGTATTGACTCTAATCTAGTACAACAATATGAAAGTGAATGCGAGTACTGGCAAGCAGTATTGAGGAGGTGTGTAAATGTTTTAAAGCTACTTTGCGAACGCGGGCTAGCCATTCGAGGTAAAGATGAAGTAATTGGATCAGTACACAATGGAAACTATCTTGGGATTCTAGAGCTGCTGAGCACATACGACAGTTTCTTGGCAGCACATATCAAGAAACACGCAAACAAAGGTAGTGGTCATACTTCCTACTTGTCCCATGTCATTTCTGAGGAAGTCATTGGAATAATGGCAGAAAAGGTTATGTCCTCAATAACAGATGAAGTAAAAACAGCAAAGTACTTCTCAATTTCTGTTGACTCCACACCTGATATTTCACACATGGATCAACTTACTTTTACAATCCGCTATGTACTGCCTACTACAGGTCCAGTTGAAAGGTTTTTGCAGTTTATTCCCATGCTAAGCCACACTGGCAGAGATATTGCTACAACTGTTCTTGATTTTCTTAAAGAGAAGAACATTCCAGTTATCGACTGCCGAGGACAGTCCTATGACAATGCCAGCAACATGTCTGGTAAATATCTGGGGACCCAACAGATAATCAAGAATGAGTGTAGTGAAGCTGAGTACATACCATGTATGGCTCATTCCTTAAACTTGGTGGCTAAGTGTGCTGCAGAAAGCTGTCCTGCTGCAGTGTCATTGTTTGCTCTGGTACAAAATATGTACTCCTTTCTTGTTGCATCTACTTATCGTTGGAGGAGACACCGTGAGGTACTAGAGACTAATAAAGATAAGAAGTTGAAAGTTGATAAAATACTTTCAGACACTCCTTGGTCAGCACGAGCAGATGCTGTAGCTGCTCTCAGTAGAGCACACAAAGAAAACATCATTGTTCTGGAAGAGTTATTCTCAGATCAGAATCAGCCAGCTGAAACAAGAGCTGAAGCAAGTGGTCTTCTCAAAGGTTTGAAAAAACTTGAAACAGTGATTCTTCTTGAAGTTTGGGATACAGTATTGGAAAGGTTTCAGAGTAGCAGTATCCAGCTGCAAAAATCTGGGCTCTCCCTCAACACAGCTGTCACACTGCTAGAGTCTCTTTTACAATTTGCTAAAGACCTGAGATCCCAGTTCGATGACTTTGAAGCAAAAGCTATGGCTAAGTGTGATCCCTGTGATGTGACGAGTAATGATGCATACTACGCCGACACGCAGCGTATTAGGAAGCGCAAGCGTCACCACGATGAACTAGACTCCGCGGAGGATGTTATGCTGACAGGGAGAGACAAGTTTAGAGTGACTGCATTCTTGCCCATCATTGACAAGCTCTGTGCTGCCCTACAACAACGCATTGCTGCTTACAGCGACCTTCGAGAGAAATTTGGGTTTTTATCAGAAATCTCAAATAAAACGAACACTGAGCTTAAAGCATCTGCTGAAAAGCTTGTGTCTTCATATCCTAAGGACTTGGAGGCTGGATTGGAGTCGGAGCTTTTGCAGTTTGCACACCTTATGAAATCCATTCCAAGAGATTCACCTGAAAGTGCTCCTTCATCAGGTGGTGCAAAGGCTGCAAAAAGTCCTGAACTAGAAATGTATGAGATAATTCACAGACATGACATGGTAGAAACATTTGCTAATGTTGAAATTGTATTACGACTCTATCTCTGCATGTTTGTCACAAACTGCACTGGGGAGCGATCATTCTCCAAGATGAAACTAGTCAAGAATTATCTAAGAAACACCATGGGGCAGGACCGTTTGTCTTCACTCACCCTGTTGAGCATTGAGCATGAGAAATTAAGGGTGCTTGATTTTACTGATGTCATCAAACAGTTTGCAAGTAAGAAGGCTAGAAAAAAATCTTTTTTGACTGAGAAATAGTTAAGTGTACCGTACAAATTGCCTGCAATAAACAAAACCCACTCATTGCATCATTTGCATGTCAGTCAAGTGGTATTCTCTTTAGTTAATGGTGTATTATTATAGTTATTTTTTGTTAATGGTGTATTATTATAGTTATTTTTTATTGTTAAGCTTCAAAAAAACAAATGTGTAATGTTCAACTATGAAATGGTCATTTGGCTAATTAATTATCAATAAATTGAATATTGTTTAAAAAGTAAATTTATTTTAACGCTTCGCTCGCCCATTGATTTGAGGGCCCCGTAAGGTCACCACTGGGGGATGGGGGTGTAAATCTTCATTTCAGTTAATTAAGCTAGCTTTGCGTAGTTTGGGGCCCCGCACTCCAACCGGCCTAGGGCCCCGCGCACCTTAAATCCGCCACTGTATCGATTGACTATATTTGGCAAGCGGATTGAACAGACATTCAAAGATATCAGTGTATAATGATGGCTACCGCTACATACTATTCATAATAGATGTTTTCTCTAGATATCTGTGGCTAATTCCTCTGAAAAATTAATTGCCTGAAACAGTTGTTAAAGCCACCAAAACGTTGATGCTGAAAGAAAACAGGATTCCTGGCTATTTTTTACGGATATGGGGAAAGAATTTATAGGCCGAGCTTTTCAGAACATGTTCTGAGAGTTTAATATCAGTTACTACATTAGCAATTCTATACATAAGGCCTCGTTAGCTGAAAGAGTTCAACGTACCATAAAGAAACGCATGCATCGCTATTTTACACATAAAAACACATACAGATATATAAACATTCTGGAGTCACTGGCCTCATCATACAAACGATCACACCATTGGGCTATTGGGACAACACCTAACGAGATTTTAGAAAGAGGTCCGCACGCAATGCTTGACGTGCGAAGAGATATTCGGAGAGCACCGCCACACGGTGTGCGTTTCAAAATCAGTGATTATGTAAGGCTGTCGCGTTCAGGAAATAAATTCGCGAAAGGATTTGAGCAATGCTGGACACGTGAGATTTTTAAAATTAGGGCGATGAGACCTAAAGACGAGATAATGCTGTATAACGTTGAAGATTTGAATGGGGAAGAAATTGCAAGAGGCTTTAACGGCGAGGAGCTACAGAAAGTGACATTTGATTTAGAAAAAAACGTGTTTAAAATTGAAAAAAATTTAGGAAGCAAAGGTTCAGGAAAGAGAAAAATGTACCTGGTGAAATGGTTGGGGTACCCCGAAAGTTTCAACACCTATATAAAAGCTGATGCAATAATGAAGCTTAAATAGTATGCAACATGGCGCCTAACCATTTTTACGTCGCACTCCCGTCCTCTTCTCTGTCTAGACACCCTAACAACACCCTTGCCAACTTTGTCACAGAACTCGATGGACTCATTAAATTGGGTCGTGATACGTATGAGGTTGGAATATGCGAAATTCAGTTGGATACCCTTTTTTTAAGTATTGATTATAAAGAACCCGATTTTACCGTTCTTAAAGACTGTAATGAGTGTGAAAAGGCAGCGGTAACTCAGGATGAAACCATGCGTACCGCCCTGAATGGGGTTGCAATGTATTACACTACAGTAGTAACACTAGGCCAGGGTTGCTATGGTGCGGTCGAAGAAGTTGTGAGAGACTTAAACGTAAGTTTAAAAAGCTCAAAACTTACGACTGATTTACTCTACGAAATCGTAAACAAAGTTCCCCATGCATATACTGTGATCCTAAAATCACAGGCTAACAGAAATATTAAAGACAAAGGAGTGTTCAAAATTGTAACCGATGGGCGATATGGATCAGCCATCCAAAGAGATATATTTCACGAGGAACAACATGACTTGTCCACCCTAATGTATCAGTTGAAATTCGAGAAATTAAGTGATGGATATACACCTCCAGACATGTACTATATTTACAGCAATATAGCGGAGCACCAGTTGGGGATACCCAGGCGCGTCTGCTGCGCATTGCACACATTCTCAATCTTAGAGGGAGGATTTGAGCATTACATATGACAAACCCCATTATGTGAATGTAGCAACTAATCTATTAACCAATAACTCAATATATATATATATATATATATATATATATATATATATAAGAACGATTGAGGGAAAAAAATTTCATTCGGTGATGGGAGCTTAACAATGAAGCTGCACTTTCGAGTCACAGTCTATCGAGGTGTGAGATACCAGCGTGGCAGTAGGCTTGGGTCTGTTTTTTCAACCATACTATACACGGCTGTCCCCTTGCTGAAGAGTGTAGTAATGCTTAGTTAAGAATATTAATTTCTGTTTAATTAATTATTAAAATGTTTAATGTAAATCATTTACTAAAAATTGTGAAATTGTTTGAAATTGTTTAAAATGGTTAGAGTTGGCAGTCCTGAATAGAGGCCGACAAAGAGCGGGCTACCCCATAAGGGAGTCAGTCTCTTGGGTGGCGCGATGAGCGTAAGGTTGGAGCCATGTGATCTTAAAATCAAATTGTTTTGTGCCCCTCTCCGACGTAAATATATTTAGTAAAATTTCATACTCGCACCCCTCTAAATTAACTATACCCTTTTCGGAATCAATAAAACGTTCACAAGTGTTAAAATAGAGTATTAATAAAACCCCCCTTCCACCTTTGTTTTGTAACGGACTTTCAGAGTCTTGGCTCGGCGTTGCTACCATGAATATAAACGTAAAGTAGTGTTGAAATGAGTAGAGAAAGCAAGCGATAAATGAAATAAAGAGCCGATAGTAAAGTAGAAAGAAGCGTAAATAAAGAAGAAAGTAATTAAATAAAGGCGTACACTACATCTGGTAGCAGCGGTTCACTACAAGAGGGAGGCCAGATACCTCGGGAGAAAAGCGCTACAATCGTCTAAACACGGCAGAAGAAATTATGGCGGGGGCTAAACCTAAAGAAGCTCTAAAAAAACACTTAAAGCGTACACGGGACGAAATCATCAAAGATGCAAGAGAAAAATGCGTGGTGGTGGGAAGAAGAGGGCTGTCCGGAGGAAGGGATTACCAGCACGTGGCGTTTAACGTAAAAGGACATCAAAAAAGAAGTTTCCTAAGCGAATGAAACCTCTGGTTGACCATTTTTTTGAGTGATATAAACTAGGGACGTTGCTCTCATGAAACATAGGCTGTTTACTACTTGTCAAGAGAGGTGGCACTATTTCTGATTCGTCATGGCACGCTTCATCCATCCATGTAGTTCACAATGTTGTAAATCGGAGCTGTCCCTCTTTGACATGCTCCAAACTCCAGTTTCTACTGAGCACAATGACTTTATTACAATTAATCCATGAAACACAATTAGTCCCCGAGTGCTCTTCTAGAATTCATGATACCCAGCTCAGGCCCTTACTTTTTTTATCCACGCTGCGTGCACATGTATGCTAAACTACGTATAGCCCATTCTGATGGAACAGACTGCGATGACAAATATGCTGTATACCCTGAAACAAACTTTCTGCACTCCATATTCAACCAGTGTGACATATATTTAAATCAGTTCAACATCTTAGCAGGGACGGGGTACTATCACCTACGAGCCTATCAGGAAAATGTGCTGAACTTTTCCAAAGAAGCGAAGGATACCTTTTTAACTACCGAGGGCTATTATCAGACTAAAGACGAAAGTAGTATAAAAGACAAATTTACGAATTCTAAAAAGAAGATATATGAGTGTTTTGGATGCCTGCATACAGACTTCACATTTTAGGAGAAGTTGCTTGTGAATGGGGTCGATATGAAAATAAAGCTCACCCGCACGAATCCTGAGTTCTGGAAGCTGATGAAGAAGAGGGTGCAAAGCCCGTTGTGATTCATATTATGGAAACATACCTTCGCATACGCCGTGTTGAAATTAAGTTCACCAAAACAAATAGAAATTGAGAAAAATTTAATACATGCCACAGTAAAATACCCAAGTAACAGAGTACAGATCAAACTATACACGGTGCCAGCAGGGTTGGCCTCGAAACAGATAGAAAACTTGGCCCTAGGAGTTCTACTTAAGGGGATATTAATTGGAATGCAGGACCACGCTTCGGTGAATGGAAAATATAAGAAGAACGCCTCTAAATTCGAAAATTTCGGCCTTCAAAATATAACTCTATACGTCAATGTACTTCCTCGTACAGAATCGGAAGTACGCAGCTCAGTACCACAAGGGACAGTACTGGCCCCACTCCTGTTCATTATCATGCTAACAGACATAGACAGCGGAGTAAACAGCAATAGTATAGTAACATCCTTTGCAGACGATACAAAGATCAGCAGAAAAATCAGCGATGTACATGACGTGGAGGCCTTGCAGAGGGACACGAACAAAATATACAAATGGTCAGAAGACAACAACATGTCATTCAACGCCGAGAAATTTCAGCTCTTGAGATATGGTAGAAAAGAAGAACTTAAACAGACTGCATATTATGCTCCAGATAGACAGGAAATTCAGAGAAGCATGAAAGCGATTGATCTCGGGATAATAATGACAGATGATGCGAAATTCGAAACACAAAATCAGATAGCGATAAATAAAGCAAAAAGAGTCGCCGGACAGGTTCTAAGAACGTTCAAGAGAAGGGACAGGACAGTAATGATTCCCCTGCTAAAAACACTGATTATATCAAAACTTGAATACTGCTCAGTTTTGACGTCCCCATATAAAAAGGAAGAAACTAATAAACTAGAAGAAACGCAAAGGCATTTCACAGCCAAGATTGATGGCGGCAAAGAACTCAACTACTGGGAAAGACTACGTAAACTAAATCTGTACTCACTGGAAGAAGAAGAGAGAGGTACATCATAATCTACATATGGAAAATGATCGAAAAACTGGTACCAAACCTAAAACTAAACCCAATTACCATTCATACAACACTGGAAAATAGGAAAGGCAGAATGTGTAGTGTTCCCAAATTAAAAGCACGACAAGGGACCTCCTCAACCCTGAAGGAAAATAGCTTGGTTGTCAGGGGGCCAAGACTTTTCAACCAGCTTCCTAAGGACCTCAGAAACGTAACGGGGGTCAAAGTTGAAGTCTTCAAGAAAAGACTGGATGTCTGGCTCAGGACAGTACCAGATGAGCCGGGCGTGCCTGGCTATGTACTGTGGAGAGCGCAAGAAAGTAACTCGCTCCTCCACCAGGCCAGACCTAGAGGCGGGGCCACCAGCTTCACCTCCGTGTGAAGAGAGACCAACACACGAAACAACATAAGGTTCATAAGGTTCAATGGCGTTGTGCTGGGCGGGCCATTGGATACGGATTATTCATCAGACGCTGTGTTCCCGTTGTGCGCGGGAGCATATAGTAATCTGGCCCATATTGCTGGTTGTTGTGATGAGATTCGGATTGGGGTAACGCAGAAAGAATTCCTCGATCAATTTAACCTTTATCCGTTTGACATCACGCCTGACTTATCTGCTAGTTTAAATACACACTTAAGTCCACAGCAGAATGGAAATATCTGTCAGACTCGAATTCGCCAAGCCAATAGACGCGCCTATTAGTGTATTAGTATACCTCGAATCAGAAGCTGTAATAGAAATTGACAGATTTAGGGGCGTTGGCACTGACTTTTAAAATGGATGCGAATACACTTCAGAGAGTAATGAATAGTGAACGAATCACGCGCTCCAAATTCATCGGTGTGTCTGCGAAGAATGAAACATTGAAATTGCCAACTACGAGAAAATGCTGCAGTCTTATTGTAAACACGGATATTATTGGTGGTGAAGGGATTCATTGGATAGCTATCTACTTTAAAATTAGGGACCGCCTGTACTATTTTAATTCACTCGGGGCTCATCCATGGAATGACGTTATTATTGTAAAATTTCTCGAACAACTACACATTTCCGAAATTGTCTGGAATCCTTACAGATTTCAGGGATACTTTAATAACGTATGTGGCATGTATTGCCTTTCATTTCTCTGGCCATATCACGTGGAAAGGAATTTATAAATTTTTAAAAATTATTCGAGCCGTGTCACACTGAGGGGAATGAGCAAATGGTATACAGACTGATAAAAAAAAGGTTCCAGTTTGGCCGCACTCGATGTGTTGCATGATGTTTTTCTCGTATATATAAAATGAATAATTGCATTAATATTATCTCCAATAATATTAGTTTGTGTATTCTGTAGCTTATTTAAACTGTAACGCAAACTAATTCTGTAACTAATTTAAGATGGATATAAAAAATTGTACTATTTTATAGAACATGATTTCTATCATTTAATAAATTGATGAAAATACACTGCGTCTTCTTCTTGCCCGAAACACATAAAAAAGAAAAAAGCTCTTACCCGAAACAAAAGAAAAAGCTTACATTATTTCGTTGATGATGTGGCAATCGCTGGGTTGAATGCGCGGCAAAATTTCCACCTCCGTATACAGGTCCACGACATACGTTTCTTCAAAAGTATTACGAAAAGAATCTAATTCACTAGTCAATTCCTCTTCAAGCCTTTAAGGAGAAAGGATAATTTTAAATTAATTTGATTAGTTCATACATTGTTGTGAATCTTTTTTAATGAAAACCCATTTGCTTTTCATAAAAACACATGCAGAGTACATATTTTATATATATATATATATATGAATAGAGTTACAGGACTTTACCATAATATTAATTATTAATTTGTTATTACTAATGCAAACTATTCTATAATTAAAGTTAAGGATACATGCTATTTTGATGAAACATTTTACAATAAAATTTAATAAGGTGAAAAATGAAAATGAAAATAATGAAATGAAATGAAAATAAATTACTACAACCCCTCCATATATATATATATATATATATATATATATATATACAGGGTGTCCCATAAGTCCGGCATCATAGGAAAAATAATAAAAAAGGCAAAACAAAAGCTTTTATTTACAGAACGTGCTCAATATGTCCACCATTGTTTGTTCCGTAGCCCATTCACAAAATTCCATCCGCCGGTCGGGATCATCTTCGCTTAATTTATATGGATGCCATTTGTGAGCCTGAAGAATGCGATGGATGCTACTTTTCGACACTCCTGTCTCGGCGAACAATCGCCGAAGAGACTTATTGGGACTTCTGTTAAAATGAGCCAGGATAGCAGTCGCTGTATCATCGTCAGTGGACCTCCTTGAAGGTCCACTGCGTGGTTTATCTTCTATGGATCCTGTTTCCTTAAACTTTGCAACAAGTCTGCTAACACAACTCTGTGTTATTGGCTCGCGGTCTGGATGCAGTCTGTTAAATTCAGCAGCGGCCTCTCTTCGACTCCCATTTCTTATGAGTAGAATTATCTGGATTCGTTCCTCCTTGTTCACAGACATTATGGCTTGTAGAAAGAGAAAAATATGAATTATGGTTTGTAGAAATAGAAAAATATGAATTTCTCCTATGATGCCGGACTTATGGGACACCCTGTATATATATATATATATGAAATAATCACGAAGGAAACACAGAATGGTGGTCAAGCGCGTTCGCCTAATAACAGCCTCAGGAACACTAAAATAAATAACAAGTTCGCCACTAAATATAGGCTACAAAAAATAAAATAAAATGGAAATTCTTCTTTTCCTTCCTCAGCATAATTAATCCCATTTTCCATTTTTATATGGGGTCGCTGTTTAAGGTAAGTCGCCTCCATCTTGGTCTGTCGTACACCATATCTTCCTCCATATTCTTCTCCCGTAAGTTCGCTCTAACACAATCCTGCCATCTCTTCTTCGGTCTTCCTCTTCTTCGCCCACCCGGCAACTCCATCACTATCACTACGTCCGACATAATCTTCATCTCGCCTCATAACGTGCCCATACCATCTCAGTCTTGCCTCCTGTATCTTCTTTGATGCCACTGTCACGTTCACAGTTCCTCTAATATACTCATTCCTGATCTTATCCTCTCTTGTCACACCGCACATCCATCGCAACACCCTCATCTCTGCTACATCCATTTTGTTCTCATTTGTCTTCTTCATAGGTAATGCCTCCGTTCCATACAACAATGCTGGTCTCACCACAGTTTTATATACCTTTCCTTTCAACTCCACTGGCACCTTTCTATCGCACAAGACACCCGACATTTCTCTCCAATTCCTCCACCCAGCTTGCACTTTATTGTTAATTTCTTTCTCCACATCTTCCTCATCCATTAACAAGCCCAAGTACTTAAATTGGTCTACTCTTTTAATCACTTCTCCATTCATTACCATCTCAACTTCCTGATCCTCATGTAAGCCGCACCGTAAGTGTTCAGTCTTCCTTCTGCTTATTTTCATCCCTATCTTCCAACGCTCCTCCCCAACTCTCTAACTTCTGTTCCATCTCCTCCTTTGTCTCGGCTCTCTCTCTCTCACTCCCTCTGTCAGCACTTCCATTACTATGTTAAAGAGAAACGGGCTAAGCGCAGATTCCTGATGCAACCCAACTCTTACTTCCAAACTGTCCGTCTCTACCAGACAGCTCCTAACCGTCGCATGTACATCTCTATACATTTCCTGTATCAGTCTGACATACTTTTACGGTACCATCTTCTGTCTAAAGCTTCTCCACACCTCCTGTCTTGGGACCCTGTCGTAAGCCTCCTCTAAATCTATAAATACCATATGCATCGGTCTCTGTTCCTCCCTGTACCTCTCAATCACCTCTGCTATGTCAACTTCATCTCTCACTCTTCCGTCCAAGATCCGCTCCCATAGCTTTATGGTGTGTGACATAAGCTTAATCCCTCTATAGTTATTATAGTCCTGCACATCCCCCTTCTCTTTATAGATTGACACCACAACACTGCTACGCCACTCATCGGGAATCACCTCCTGTTCAAACAGCTTCTCCATCAGATCCCATAGTAAATCAATACCTTCCTCTCCTAATGCCTGCCATGCCTCTACAGGTGTCTTATCTGGTCCAGCTGCCCTACCATTCTTCATCTTCGCCAACTCCCTCACCACTTCACTCCTCTCCACTCTTCCCGTCATCCTTTCATTTCGTTGCCCGTCCTCCCAGAATATCCTGTCATTCTCTTCATTCAGCAGCCACTCGAAATATTCTCTCCATCTGGTTTGTACGTCTTCTTCCTTTCTTATCACTGTTCCATCCGCTCTTTTGATCTGTTTCACTTTATTGATATCCTCTGTTGCTTTATTTCGCGTTTTGGCCATTCTATACATTTTCTTTTGCCCCTCTCGCGTTTCCAATTCCTCATACATATCTTGGTATGCCTCGGCACTTGCTTGTGCTATCGCTCTCTTCGCTTGCTTATTCCTCTTTCTATACACTTCCCCATGGTCATCCTGCTGCGTTTCCTCCCACAGCTTCTTTGCTGCTTTCCTTTGTATAAAATAAAATACAGGTATATCAATTTTTATACTCACATCTCTACTGTAAGCCCTTCTGCTGGATCGTACGGATCATCATTGCAGATGTCATGAACGGTTTGCGTTGAAAATAATCCGTCCCGATCGGTTGCGTTAAAAAGATTAATTTTAGCCACCGCGGCAGTGTCGTTTTCTTCATATAAAGCCGATAAACAGTAAAGGCATTACTGACTCATGATGCTTGTTTATTCACTGGTGAAAATATCTGCTGTGAGTTCCAGCTGAAAATATTTCCTTTTATATGCATGATTCCCTATTGTAACTACCACCCCCAGAAGACTAATAGACGGTTCGTAAGTTTGTTGATTGGTTGTCAATGTAACTGGGTGGACTATGTCATATGTGTGTGCCAATCAGCTGTCATGACACCGATGTAACGGACCCACGTTTTTGGCAATGAAGTCCTGATTGGTCACCTTCACGAATAATGCTGTGTCAAATTTGGCTTATTCTCTCCGCAGATTCATTTTCACTGCCAAATTAGATTTTTATTTTGGATCATATTTAAATGAGATTGATCTAATAAAGCAACACACTTGATTTTACACTCACTCATTGATGGTCTGTTCTGTTTCCAGAGTTCTTTTAATTGGCAAGAAATTTTTACTTGTTTGAAAAGTTTTCTGATACCTATTCTACCCGATTTTTATTTTGGATTATACTTAAATGAGACTGGTGTAATAAAACAATATAGTTGATTTTACACTCGTTCATTCATGGTCTGTTCTACAGAGTCAACTTGTGGTTCACCCAGACTCATTTGTAAGGTTTGGTGGAGGAAGGAATTGATTTCCGTTCAGCTCCTGCACTTTTAGCCAGTTACTGACAATATATTTTAATGTTAAAATTATATATCGAAGTATTATTATGTGTGTATATATATATATATATATATATATATATTTATATATATATATACAGTGCCCGCGAAAAGTATCGATCACTCAAGAAAATACAATATTTTCCCTTGATATTCAGAGACACGTAATTCACTTTCTATTTGTTCTAGCGACATCTGGTAACTTTGAGGTTGCTCGCTGATATGAGAGCTATCCAACGCATTCTCAAATTAGTGTTCTGGTAGCCTTCGTTGCGGGTGGCTGTGTCTCAAATTTGTCAGATTTCACTGTTGTGTAAATTTCTTGATATTTTTTTTTTTTTTACAGAAAGTGGTGTAAATAAAATTATATATAATGTGTGCTAAAAAACAACTTAAGAGTGATTGTCGAGGTGCTATTGTTGCTTTGCATGCATGTGGGAAATCACAGAGACAGATAGCTAAGGAATTAAACATATCCCAAAGTACCGTTAATTTATGGGTTTCACGGGCTAAGAACAATGGTGGCCTAACCACGCCAGTCCCTAAAAAACGATCTGGCAGACCGAGAAAAACAAATTCGCGAACAGACAAACTTATGAAACGTTTAGTATTGAAAAACCCAACAATAACTGCGAAAGAAATAAAATTTAATATGAATAATTTGTTATCTGGTGTTTCTGAACGAACTATCCAGGAGCGGCTCGAAAAAGAACTCGGATTACCATCTCGCCATGCTGCTAAGAAACCGTTCATTAATGAAAAAATGCGTAAAAAACGTGTCGCATTTTGTAAAAAATACATTCATTGGACTGTTGATGACTGGAAGAAGGTTTTATTTAGCGATGAGTCGACATTTTGACATTCAGAAGTTGCCAAAAAAGGTTCGCGGCCTATTGGCTCAAATAGGATGGACCCTAAATACACCCTAAAGACAATGAAACACCCTCCAAGTGTGATGGTTTGGGGTTGTTTCGGTTACTATGGGCGTGGAAACTTATATTTTCTTCCGAAGAACACAACTATGAATGGTGCACGGTATTTAGCAATGCTACAGGATAAACTTCCAATGGCAATGGCAATCCAAAGGACAAAAACATACATGCATGATGGTGCACCATGTCACAGGGCCAAAATAGTGACAAAATGGATTACTGACAATAAATTTGATATTTTGGATTGGCCTGGTAATAGTCCAGATCTCAATCCGATAGAAAATCTGTGGCTAATAATAAAAAATAAGGTTGAATGCCACGACACTGGCTCAGTCGAAAAATTACAAGAGGCCATCAAAAAGGTATGGTGCAAGGAAATATCAGTGGAAGTTTGTCAAAACTTGATTAAATCCATGCCAAAACGTCTAGAACAAGTCATCCAAACCAAAGGACAGATGACAAAATACTAATATAAGGTTAGTATACATTTAAACATTGTTTTTTATGTAAAAAATACAAATTTCAAGGGTGATCGGATACTTTTCGCGGGCACTGTATATAACCTTACAACCTTACAAAGGTTCCGCGTGATGATTCTTCTTTTCGCGAAGGTCAAGCTTGTCGCTCCTCCTCTCGAGTTGGCCTGGTGGAGTATGAGTTGGTTTCTTGTGCTCTCCAACTCACATAGCCAGGTACGCCAGGCTCATCGGGGATTGTTCTGAGCCAGGTGTCTAGTCTTCTTTTGAAGATGTCCACTGCAACTCCCTTTGTGTTTTTTAGGTTTTTGGGAAACTGATTAAACAGTTTTGGTCCTCTCATCACAAAACTATTTTCTTTAAGGGTTAAGGATGTTCCCTGTCTCGCCTTCAATTTGGGAATACGAAACAATTTACCTTTTCTACTTTCCACCGTTGTTTTGGGAGATATAGGGTTTAGAGTAAGATTATGGACTAGTTTCTCCATTATTTTCCAAGTGTAAATAATGGTGTATCCCTCTCTTCTCCTTTCCAGTGAATATAGGTCTATTTTCCCAGTAATTTAGTTCTTTGCACCCATTGATCTTGGCTGTGAAGCTTCTCTGAATCCCTTCCAGCTGTCTAATGTCTTCTTTTTTATATGGGGATGTTAGGACTGAGCAGTATTCCAATTTGGGTATGATCAGGGTTTTCAGTAGAGGAATCATTACATTCCTATCCCTTCGTTTAAAGGTTCTCAATATCTGTCCCGTTATTCTCTTTGATCTGTTTACTGCTATCTTATTTTGTTTCAAATTTCGCATCATCTGTCATTACAACCCCTAAATCTTTTGCTCTGGAATTTCTCTGAATTTCCTGTCTATTTGGGATATAATATTCCATGGATTTTAGGTCTTATCTTTTTCCGTACCGTAACAGCTGAAATTTCTCAGTGTTAAACTTCATATTGTTGTCTTCCGTCCACTTGTAAATTCTGTTTATGTCGGTTTGTAGAGATCGTATATCCTCTGGGTTTCTTATTTTTCTACTGATCTTCGTGTCATCGGCAAAGGATGTTACTGTGCTGTCTCTGGTAACGTCCTCATCTATGTCAGTTAGCATGATTATGAAGAGTAGTGAGCTAATACTGTTCCTTGTGGTACTGAGCTGAGAACCTCTGATTCTGATGAAGATACTCCTTTTACTGTAACGACTTGCCGCCGCTCACTAAGGAAATTATATATCCATTTCCCTACTTTTCCTGTTATTGCCATATATTTCAGTTTATGTATTATGATTCTATGGTCACACCTGTCGAACGCTTTACAATGTCTGTGTATATTACATCATAATTTTCATTACTTTCATTACTTTCAGACGGCTTATCAATAACTCTGTTCATAACAGATTTAATTAGCCTGCGTGAACGTAAATAGTACTTTGCACAATGAAAGTCCCTATGGAAGGATAACGGTAGGACATTACATTCAGCATGAATGGTTTGTTCTTAGGGAAGCGTAGCTTAGCGAGGAATAGGAGGACGAAAAGATGGTACATGTTTATTAACAGACGTTTCGGAAAAATTCAATTTCCATCATCAGTGCTAAAAAGTTTAAAAACAAATAGAAATAAATAAGTATAATAAATAAAAACAAACAATAAATTAAAATGGCGCAACAATTAGCGAGAATTAATAGTAAGTTACAATATATATTAAATTAGAAGATTAAAAATTAAATGATATAAAGTATAAAAGTATGGACATTAAGTAAAATATAAAACGGTTTAGGTGAAACAGAATTGAAGGGGTTCTTACCAAATTGTTAACGTAATGAGAGACTAATTGTACAGAAGATTGGGAATGGTTGCCTATTGAAAGAATTCCATATTTCAATATTTCATTAGGCAACCATTCCCAATCTTCTGTACAATTAGTCTCTCATTACGTTAACGATTTGGTAAAAAACCCTTCAATTCTGTTTCACCTAAACCGTTTTATATTTTACTTATTGTCCATACTTTTATACTTTATATCATTTAATTTTTAATCTTCTAATTTAATATATATTGTAACTTACTATTAATTCTCGCTAATTGTTGCGCCATTTTAATTTATTGTTTGTTTTTATTTATTATACTTATTTATTTCTATTTGTTTTTAAACTTTTTAGCACTGATGATGGGAATTGAATTTTTCTGAAAAGTCTGTTAATAAACATGTACCATCTTTTCGTCCTCCTATTCCTCGTGTATATATATATATATAATATATATATATATATATATGTATGAATGTAGCCATTGGAATCCGTAACAACTCAAGATAGTGTTGTTAATAAAAATAATAATATTGATAATAATAACACTGGTCAACAAAGATTTTTCATCAGAGTACAATTTGTGGTAGCTGGATAGCATTTTTCACGCTGATTCCAAAACTGCATTCAGATTTTTTCTAGCACGTATAGTTTTCAAGATGAAGGCATATATATAACTACACAGATTTAACCATTTTAAATAGGCAAAATACTAATATTTCAACATTTGATTGTTTATTTTATTGTGTTTTTTTAGTTTATTCATTTTATTGATTTCAATTATCTTAATTATACATCTTATGTATTTCAGGTGTGAGCTTTTACGTCTAGCAGCATTGTGATTCAGGCAACAACGCCGTGCTTTGTGTGTCAAAAGATCAGTCCAGTCCAAGAACTTGTTGTGTCAAGTTGGTGTACATTTTTTTTAATTTATAGTTTGCTCAGGTCAGTCACTATGCCTCGACAATGTAAGAATGACCCCTGAAAGCAGTTCTTTTGCATAATGGTAATATAATGCCATCCATCCCCATTGCCCATTCCGTCCATCTAAAAGAGACATATGACAATATGGATATACTACTGAAGGCAATCAATACGACAGTCATCAATGGAATGTTTGTGGAGATCTAAAAGTTATAGGAATGCTTATGGGTATGCAGTCAGGATTCACAAAATTTTGTTGTTTCCTTTGCCTGTGGGACAGTCGCGCCACTATAGAACATTACACCAAAAGTGACTGGCCACTTAGGTATACATATGTCCCAGGGATAAGCAATGTCCAGTCTGTCCCTTTAGTGGATCCCCAAAAGATCTATCTGCCACCTCTTCACATTAAACTTGGTTTAATGAAGAATTTTGTTAAAGCAATGGGTAAAGTCAATTCTGAAGGGTTCCAATACCTTTCAAGGAAATTTCCGAAGATTACTGCAGCAAAATTGAAGGAAGGAATTTTTGTTGGGCCACAAATAAGGGAGGTTTTGAATGACACCGAATTTGAAAAAGTCCTAAGTCCGCTAGAATTAAAGGCTTGGCTGGCGTTCAAATGGATATGTGAAAACTTTCTTGGAAGCAACAAGTCACCTGCGTATAAGGATGGAGTCAAGAACCTCCTTGATGCCTTCAAAGAAATGGAGTGTCGAATGTCGTTAAAAATTCACTTCCTGCATTCCCACTTAGATTTCTTTCCTGAAAACCTTGGTGCAGTGAGTGACGAGCAAGGAGAGCGCTTCCATCAAGATATTCAGATGATGGAGAAGCGCTACCAAGGATATTGGAATGAAAGCATGATGGCGGACCATTGTTGGATGCTGTATCGTGACAATCCAGGCCAAATTTACAAAAGGAAATCACACTCACAGCGCTTTTAATAAATAATGTATATATTCTTTAATTATAAGTACATTGAATAAAGTATATGATGTATTTGTTGTTTAGCATTCCTAAGTGTGATCTATACATCCATAAATTTTCTTATAGCAATATCAAAAACTTAAAAATATCAAAACCAGTGTATCTATATAACTCTACGTGCTAGAAAGAAAATAAAACCAGATTCAGAATCAGCGCGAAAAATGCATTAAGAAAAGTGTGATCATGTTTGTGATGAGAAAAAAAGGTTTCATTTTGTTGGCCAGTGTAATTAGTACAATGTGCCGCAAGAATATCATCACATGGTGCATTTGATAGGTTGAAATCTATTTTTTTAGGTTAGATTGTCCTTATATTTATTGGCTTTTAGATTAGGTTAGGTTAGGTTAGGTTAGGTTCATATGAAAGACCAGTCCAAGACACAATATATATAAATCTTTCTAAACTATATGAACTACGTGTTCCAATTTGGAATCCATAACAATTCAAGATAGTGTTGGTAATAATAATAATGATGATAATAATAATGATAATAATAATAATAGTATTAATTATAATGATAATTAGTACAATGCGCCGCAAGAATTTCATTACAAGGTGCATTTCAGAGTTTAAAAGGTTTTTTTTTAAGTTACAGTGTCCTTATATTCTTTCTTAGGCTTTTAGATTAGGTTACGTTAAGTTAGGTTCCTAAGAAAGACCAGACCTAGAGAAAATTTCGGTGCTACTGTAGTATGCGGTCTACCTACGATTCGGTGGTCTACCTTTTAATTATAGCTTCTTATCTTGTTTACTAATTGTTTGTTTACATCCCATTGTCAATCGCCCTTGACGATTGGTTAGGTTTAGTCATGATATTTTCGTTAGTTTTAGCGAAAATATCATGATTAAACCTAACCAATCGTAGGTAGACCGCATACTACAGTAGCACCAAAATTTCTATATATAAATCTTTCTAAACTATTAGTTACGCCCCATTTGGAGTACGCGTTCCAATTTTGGATTCCATAACAACTCAAGATAGTGTTGATAATAATAATAATAATAATAATTACTACAATGCGCCGCAAGAATATCATCACACGGTACATTTCAGAGGTTGAAAGGTATTTTTTTAGGTTAGATTCTCCTTGTATTCTTTCTTAGGCTTTTAGATTAGGTTATATATAAATCTTTATAAACCATTAATTAAACCCCATTTGGGATATATATATATATATATATATATATATATATATATACCTTTATAAACTATTAATTAAACCTCATTTGGGATATATATATATATATATATTGTATATAATTTAGTGGTGGACCGGATGTCAGTTTTTCAACATCTGCGGATGCGAATGTTAAAAATGATGCGGATATCCTCAGATGTGGATGCGGATATCCGGTCCACCACTACTATATGTGTGTGTATATACAGGGTGTCCCATAAGTCCGGCATCATAGGAGAAATTCATATTTTTCTATTTCTACAAACCATAATTCATATTTTGCTTATGCTCGGGATGCCAATTTCCCGTCCACCATTCTGTTCAGTGACGAGGCTGTTTTTTATGGAAATGGTGAGGTAAATCGACAGAACACCCGTTACTGGTCTCAAAACAACCCTCACTGCTATACCTCTTCAAAGGAACAAGGTGCATCTCCGGTGATGGTATGGTGTGGCATTTGGAAGGATCGCATCGTAGGCCCCCTCTTTTTCGATGAACATGTCACTGGAGGCACCTACCTACGTATGCTCAAGGAAGAAGCATTTCCCAGTGTCTTGAACGAAGAAGGGAATTTCCCAACATGGTTCCAGCAAGACGGCACTCCTGCACATTACAGCACCCAAGTAAGGGAATACCTGTACCAACAATTCCCTGGTCATTGGATAGGACGTTGAAGGCCTGTGGAATGGCCAGCTAGAAGCCCGGCTCTCACGTCACTAGATTTTTATCTCTGGGGCCAGTTGAATGCGCTGGTATACGCAGAGAAAATTAGGAGTGTTGAACATTTGTGGCAGCGCATTATTGGGGCATGTAACACCATTACTCCTGACATCATTCACCGTGTGCTTGCTGACTGCGTATCACGTCTGAATTTGTGTATTGAAAACAATGGTGGACATATTGAGAACGTTCTGTAAATAAAAGCTTTTGTTTTGCCATTTTTTATTATTTTTCCTCTGATGCCGGACTTATGGGACACCCTGTATATATATATATATATATGAATGTGTGATGTTAATTAAATCGAAGGGATAACACGAAATAATCTTTATATAAAATTAAAACCAAACTTCCAGGATCAGACTCGTTCCTAGCGTTAGTATAGGCTTCGGCTACCAACTCACCTACATCTAATGTAGGCCGCGCGGAGTATTCGATTTTGACCATTCCTAGAATTTGTACAGCTTGTTGTGTGTGTGTGTGTGTGTGTGATAAACGTTTTTGGAAAACCTATATTAGTACGCCTAACTTATCGAGGTTAATGATCAAGACCCACTTATCTCTACTTTCTTTTACATCTGAGTGTTGAATTTCTCTCAATCTTTGTGTGTCAGTTATGCGCATAATGTAGGTGAGATCGAATATTCCCTTTTGACCATTCCTGGAATTTGTACAACGTGTGTGTGTGTGTGTGTGTGTGTGTGTGTGTGTGGTGTGTGTGTGTTTCTCAGATGGTATGGATTCCTTCACTAAAATTTTTCATTTTAATCGTGTTTGAAAATGGTACGCGTTTCTTTTGAACATATTTAGTTCGTATTTTAATATATATATATATATATATATATATATCGTTTGATGTGTGTATTTCTTATATTATTATTTTTGCTTGTATATTTATTTTCTATGTCAATTGTTTTTTCATTCAATGACTGACTTAGCAAAATCAGAGAATGAATTTTGTCAAAGAAAGTAGACAGTCAGAATTGTACGCACTCGACCTTAGACCTATACAGGGTGGCCCGTAAGTTTCCATACATAGGAAAAATAAACATTTTTTTATGGACAACCATTTTTATTTATATAATATGCTCTACATGGTTGCCATTGTTTTGAAAACACATTTCAATACGTGTTCCCCACTGTTGATGAACACGCATTAGCACAGTTGACGTTATGCTTGTAATGGCGTTGGTGATACGTTCCTTTAGATGATTTATGTCTCGTATCTTTTCCTGATACACCATGGCCTTCAAGTGCCCCCAAAGATAGAAATCAAGGAGGGTGAGATCTGGGGATCTGGGAGGCCACTCCACAGGACCACGCCGACCAATCCAAGCATCCGGAAACTGCTGATCCAAATACCGACGCACGTATTTAAATTTTCCTATGTATGGAAACTTACGGCCCACCCTGTAGTTTAACATGGAATCCGAACCACGTTTGTTAAATTTTTTTTCTCAGATGGTGTGAACTCCTTACCTAAATTTTTTCATTTTAATCGTGTTGCAAAATGGTACGCGTTTCTTTTGAACAAATTTAATTAGTATTTTAGTAGGGGTGGGGGTGGCGGTGCGCACCAACTCGAATGTGTGTGTGTATATATAGCTATAACGTTTAAAGTGTGTATTTCTTATATTATTTTTGCTTGTATATTTATTTTCTGTCAATTGTTTTTTCATTCAATGTCTGTTATTGGATTTTATCTATTTTTTCTCATATGGTTTGGATTTACACGACGAGTTTTAATAAATAAATAATTAAAATAAATAGTGCTCTTGCAATCCCTCCATATATAAATAATTAAAATAAATAGTGGTCTCTGGCAACCCCTCCATATATAGAAGATGTTGATACCCAGAGCTCTCATTATGCGCCTGGCGGTACAGATGAAAACAGTCTCTGTCTCTCTCCTTCTTAGCTTAAGGTTTACCTTCTTAGGTTAGGATACCCTTTCTGGAGTGAGGCCGTCCCAACTTCTCCCCCAAAGCTCACCCTTCATGCAACTTGGGAGTTTCTCCATACCCCCTTGTTGCATAATCCCCTCCCCCATTAGCTTCAACCCCTTCATGCAACTCAAGGAGGGTTACCCCCACCCCTTGCTGCATAACCCCACCCCCTTTGCAACACCCAAATTCCATCTGCAACATACCCCCCTTTTGTAACATTGATCAACATTGCATTTGCAACATTGTAATTGCACTCTAGCACTTTGCGGCCACACTACTGGGGCCCTTCTGATGTGCTGAGAGCATCATGGAGGGTGATTCTCTCGGCATGAAAGCGTACATTCCATATGCTATTCCGACTACTAATGCAAAAAAACCTTGGTTTAATTTGTTGTAATGCTATCCGCAATAGAGAGGAGGCTTTCAGAAGGTGCCTTCGCCATCCAACTCCTGACTCTCACTCAGCTTATATTTCTGCCCTGAATCATGTAAAATCTGTTCTTCGGCTTGCAAAAAATTCCTATCCAATTCTAATTCCCGTTCTTTCTGGCATTTAGCTAAGAACCTATTCATCAACTTTACTTCCTCTTCTTTCCCTCCTCTTTTCCATTCCGACGGTACAGTTGCCGTCTATTCTCCTGATAAAGTGGAACTCTTCGCTCAAACTTTCGCTTCCAGCTAAACCCTGGACGATTATGGTGGTCTTCATCTCTTCCTCCTTCTGACTTTATTATGTCTGAAATTACTGTAGAATCTCTTCCTAAGATATTTTTTCTGCCCTATCTGAGCTCAACTTTAGGAAGGCGTACAAGCCTGATGGCGTTCCTCCTTTTGTTCTTAAGAACTGTGCTTCATTCAATGCTGACACGCTGCAAATGCAAACTCTTTCGTCTTTGTCTCTCATCTGGTACTTTTCCTTCGTGCTGGAAGTTCGCTTTCATTCAGCCTGTTCCAAAGAAGGTGACCGTTCTGATGCTTTGATTCCTTGCCTTTCTACTAAAGTTTTTGAATCTACCCTTAATGGGAAGATTCTTAAACACCTCTCTTCTCACAATCTTCTTTCAGATGGTCAGCATGGCTTCCGCAAGGGACGCTCTACTGGCGAGCTTCTTGCACATCTTTCTGACTATTGGGCCATTGCTATTCATTAGGCCTATTGCTATTCGTAATCTACATTAAAGACATAGATGTAGGCTTGACCAGTAATGTGTCAAAATTCGCGGACGGTACTAAAATAGGCGGTAAAGTTCTTAACGTCGACTATAGAAATATGCTCCAAGAAGATGTAATTAGGATTATGGAGTGGACGGATAAGTGGCAGATGCAATCTAACAGAGAAATGTGAAGTTTTGCATATAGGTTCTCGTAACAATAATTACACGTACACGATGGACGCTAGACAGTTAGCGAGCGTTGACAAGGAAGTAGATTTAGGCGTAGGCGTATCTAAGGATTTGAAAGTTAGGAACCAGTGCCTGGAGTCTTGCGCAAAAGCTAATAAGATGTTAGGCTTCATAGCGCGTAATTTCGAATTTAAGTCGAAGAATATTATATTGCCCCTTTACAAGTCCCTAGTCAGGCCTCACTTAGAATGTCGTTCAGTTTTGGTGCCCGTATTTGCGTGAGAATCTTGATAGGTTGGAAAGGGTTCAGCGATGCGCCACGAAATTAATTCCGTCACTACGCAACAAGTCTTACGAAGATGGGATTAAAGAGTTAGACTTGCATTCACTCGAGACGAGGAGATTATGGGGGGAGCTTATTGAAGTTTTCAAAATCGTTAATAAAATCGATAACGTAAATTTTGACAAATTTTTCATTTTCGATAATAGCAATACTCGTAATAACTAATTTAAATTATGTGGTAGACGTTACATTACTAACATCGCTAAAAACTTTTTTACGTTTAAAGTAATTGATAAGGGAATAATCTTCCCGCGCCCATCGTGAACTCCACCAGCGTTACTATGCTTAAGAACCGTTTAGATAGGCATTTTAAAAATATTAACGTCGTTTAAAATAATAAAACAATTAGCAACAGGAGCTCTGAGGGTAATGGTCGAAGTTTGAGTCTGTTGATTGATGCCAGCTTGTGACATGCCAGCGTGTGATATGCCAACGTTAAATTTATATTATTAAAAAAAAAATTAGACTAACACGAACTAAGATGTAGCTCGTAGTGTAAACTAACCCACCTTTTGTTATGCTCTTCTCATCCTCTCTTTACTTGCATGTCAGTAGTTTGCATGGTATGAGAGTGTTTCTTTGAGTTAAGACTGTCTTTGCATGGTTTCTAAGCGTTCATATTTTACTTCTTTTCATCTTTCACCCCTTTCCTATTCTCTTCGGCTATTTTTCCGACTTGTCGGCAGTGGCCGGTGGATGATAATGGTGAACCTTTCTCTCTTTTTCTGAATTCTCTTCTTTTAACCGCCTATTCTCTTCTTTTAATCCCCTACTTTCTTCTTTCTCTCGGGCTAAGCTTAGAGTGGATCTTAGGGTCTTTGTTAGCCTTAGCTTCTGTAGATCTGTAGATCCTCCTTTCGGGGTTTCGGTGAAATATTTGCTATTGCACTACACATATCGAAAGCTTTTGATAGAGTCTAGCACTGCTCTTTAATTTCTAAACTACCCTCCTTCGATTTCTATCCTTCTATCTGTCCCTTCATCTCCAATCTCCTTTCTGACCGATCAATAACTGCGGTTGTAGATGTCCACTGTTCTTCTCCTAAAGCTCTCAACAGCGGTGTTCCTCAGGGTTCTGTCCTATCGCCCACTCTTTATCTTTCATTTATTAATGATCTTTTAATTCGCACTTCCTGTCCTATTCACTTCTATGCCGATGATTCCACTCTTCACTTCTCCACCCGCTTCCCAAAGCGTCCCTCTCAACAGTCACCCCATGATTTGCGTAGTACGGCTATGGAGCACCTGACTTCTAATCTTTCTGCTATCTCTGATTGGGACAGAGAAAACCTTGTGATTTTTATTGCCTCAAAAACTTAGTTCCTCCATCTGTCTCCTCATCACAATCTTCCACACGACTATCCCCTTACCTTCAACAACACACAACTCAATCATTTCTCTTCTCTTAACATGTTGGCGTTTCTTTTTCTCGTGATTTTTCCTGGAAAGATCACATATACTCTCTTTCCAAAACAGCTTCCAAGAGGTTAGGTGTGCTGTACCGCCTCCGCGGTTTCTTCACCCCCACTCAGTTGCTATCTCTGTACAGGGGTCTTGTTTCGCCCCTGTATGGAGTATGCTTCACATGTATGGGGTGGCTCAACCCACACAGCTGTACTTGACCGGGTGGAATCAAAGGCTTTTCGTCTCACCATTTCCCCGCCTCTTACTCAATGTCTTCAATCTCTCTTTCTTCGTCGCAATGTTGCCTCACTCTCTCTTTACTATCGCTATTATAACGGGCATTCCTCCTTTTGAACTCGCTAACTGCATGCCTCCTCCTTTAATGAGAGCACTCAGTACCAGACTTTCGACACATTGTAATTCCTTTTCTCTACAACGCTCTAACGCATGGGTTCAGGGCCGTGTCTTGGCATAAGCAGACTAAGCGGCCGCTTAGGGCCCAGCTGCTACTAGGGGGCCCCTAGACAGGTTTCCATGTCATAGCTCAGTGGGCAAGAATAGGAATATAGCTGAAGTTATTATTAATATTATTGTTATTATTATTATCCTTATTATTATTATTATTATCATTATTATTGTCGTGTTAATTAAAGTTTTTGTATGAGACAAATGTGATAAAACGGAGACAAACGAAACGTTTTGGTCGTTATGTGTAAATAACTATTGTGAAATCATATTTCTATATTATTTAACTTTATTCTTACTATATGCTTATACTTTTCTAAATTCTTAATTTTTCTAGTATTGTAAAACATTATTTCACTAATTTACTAATTATTAAGAGATTTTGTAACACTTTAAAACCTAGGATTATTTTCGTTGTTTTCAAGTTTATTAATTCTTTTCTCATCTTTTTCAGATAATGTGAATTTTGCTGGTTAAAACCTAAATGGTCTGATAATTTGAATGTATTTGATTAACGTTACAATTATAACAATTATTATTATTATTATTATTATTATTATTATTATTATCATTATTATCATAATTATTATTATTTAGCAGATTAGTTGTGGTTAACTAGATGTGACTTCGCGCATCTTGGAAAATGAAACGACATTATCCATCAGGAGCTGAAAAACGGAAAAAGAAGAAAATAGAGGAGGAGAAGCTTTCCAGTAGCACAGGTGAGATGTGCCACTTGTATATTCTTATGATTACAGTTCAGGCAACTAGGTTAGGTAGACCATCAAGCTAGGCAAGTGCTCAGGAATCGTGTAGAGTAAGCTAGTCTCTATAATATTTATAATATTTCGAAATGTGAAATTTAATGGATCACATCACCTCAAATTCTGTTCACACAGATCAATTATCAAACAAGATAAGAAAGAGTACTTTAGCAAAAATTAACAGAATATGTAATGTTATGTTCTTCTCAGGAGCACTACTGAAATATTTGGAAAAGCCATCCTCAGCAAAGCCTGATGAGCGTCATGAGCCAACAGCAGGGCCATCCTCTATGCAACCTCAAACATCAGTAGAAGTAGAGCCTCATGAACCAACAAGGGGCCCATCTTCTGTTCAGCTTCAAACACCACACACAGGCATTTCTACTGAGCAACAAGAACCAAGATCTGCTCCACCGCTTGATCCGTATGACTGGCCAGTTGTCCTGTCAGATGCCTTGAAGACAAATCTGGTGTCTCGAGGACCATTTCAAATCAGTCCAGATTTCACATTCCTTAAAAGAGAGGATGGTAGAAGCGTTCATCACAATTACATGTACAGAACATTAATTAATGGGGAAAAAATAAAGCGAAGCTGGCTGATGTACTCTAGAAGGAATGATGCTCTTTATTGCTTCTGCTGCAAGTTGTTTTCAAGGAAGTCGTACAAACTAATTACGGATGGACTTTCAGACTGGATAAACGTTGGTTCGCTTCTGAAAGGCCATGAAAATAGTTCAGAACATGCAGATAACATGGCAACATGGAAGGATCTGGAACTGCGGCTAAAAACTTGGAGGACCATTGACCAAACTGATATGTCATTGATGGAGGTAGAGCAAAGACGCTGGCGAGATGTTCTCACACGTCTTGTAAGTATAATCCAATCACTGGCAGAGAGAAACCCTGCTTTCAGGGGGTCTTTCTCTACATTGTACAATCGAGACACTGGCAACTTCTTGAAGGAGGTTGAGCTGCTTGCCAAATTTGATCCAGTGATGAAACAACACATCAGCAGAGTCGAAAGTGGCCAATATAGTCATTCAAGTTACCTAGGAAACATCATTCAAAATGAGCTCATTGGGTCCATTAGTGGGAAGATCTTGGATGCCATTGTTGCAGAAATAAAACAAGCTAAATATTACTCATTCATTTTAAACTGCACCCCAGACATAAGCCACCAAGAACAGATGTTGATTATTATCAGAACTGTTAAAATGGGTGAAGTACCAGAAATAAAAGAATACTTCTTGGGTTTTCTTGAGGCTTCAAAAAAGTAGAGGCCTGGGTTTATCAGTTCTGATTCTGAAGAGACTAGATGAACTGAATATTCACTTTGATGACTGCAGAGGACAGTCATATGACAACGGAGCGAACATGAAGGGCAAGAACAAAGGTGTTCAGGCAAGGTTATTAGAGAAGAACTGTCGTGCACTCTATGTTCCATGTGGGGCTCACACTCTGAATCTTGTAGTGGCTGATGCAGCTAAAGCTTCCACAGATACCATCAGCTTCTTTGGCAACGTACAAAAATTGTACAACCTTTTTGCAGCAGCTACACAGAGATGGAGAATCCTAAAGAAGCACGTGAACATAACACTCAAGTCTTGGAGTGAAACCAGGTGGGAGAGCCGGCTTAAGAGCATTGAGGCTGTGCGATACCAGAGCCACAACATCAGAGAGGCCCTGTTGGAAGTCAGAAACAATGCCACAGATGCCATAGCCAGGACTGAAGCACAAGCACTTGTAGAGGAGGTAGGGTCTTATCGCTTTCAGATTTTCACAGTAGTATGGTATGACATTCTTCATGCAGTTAACCATGTGAGCAAACTTCTGCAGTCTCCTACAATGCAGTTTGATGTGGCAGTCAACCTCCTCACAAAAACAAAAGACTCACTCACCAGCTACAGAAACACAGGTTTTGTTGCAGCACAAGTCGTAGCTAGGGACATATGTGAGGAAATGAATGTGGAGGCTGTGCTGAAGGAGAACAGACTCAGATCCACAAAAAAAGCACTTTGCTTACGAAGCTCCTGACGAACCATTTACAGAAGCCTTAAAGAGGCTGGAAGTCAAATTTTTCAATGTGGTGGTGGATTGTGCCATCGGGTCAATAAATGAGAGATTCAAAACATTAGATGATGTGAGAGACATATTTGGGGTTCTCCTAAACTTCACCACAATGAACAAGGAAGACTTGTCCTGCAAGTGTGAAAAGCTCTCTAAGATACTGAGCTATGGAGCTGACTCTGACATTGATGGAAGAGAACTGGCCCTCGAAATTAAGAACTTGCCGACTTTACCTTCACACAACGTGACTGCATTGGAGCTTCTCTCCTTCATTCATCAGAAGCAACTGGAGGAACTATACGCGAATCTCTGGGTTGCACTAAGAATTGCCTGCACTCTACTTGTGACAGTAGCGTCAGCCGAGAGAAGCTTCTCTAAGATGAAGCTAATCAAGAACTACCTCAGATCATCAATGGGGCAGGATCGCCCCAGTGGCCTTGGCATCATAAGCATCAACCAGGACGTTGCAGGGGGATTTCATATGATGATGTTATTGATGATTTCGCCCAGAAAAAATCTAGGAGGCAAAAATTTTGAAGATACAAACTGTTCTGTATAACTGTTAGCTATTACACGATTGTATCGTAGAGTTAGTAATTGTTTGGTAGTTGATAATTGCATTATTTTTTTCATACATAGTTCTGTGTCATTTATTCTAAATAATGTATAAGCTAATTTTCAGGAATTTCATGAAGAGTATTTTTTCTGTTTGTCTTCTGAAAGTACATATTTGTTGTTTTGGACATAAATGTTTCATTAAAATTGTTTCATAATTGTTTTTTATTAACACAGCCATTTTTTGTATGTGTGTGCTGAGGTGATGTAGTAAGGCGTGAGTTGGTGGATGGAGGGGTAGGGCCTCAAATGGGTATACTGCTTAGGCCCCCCTAATGGCTAGAAACGGGGTTGCATGGGTTAATGGGTATTTTCAATCTTTCATCTACTCAACTGGTGAACTCTAGAACAATCTTCCTCAATTCATCTTTCCCCCTGTTTATGGCCTCCAATCTTTAAAACTCAGAGTATCTTGGCATCTCGAAAACCCTGGACCTTGATTTTGGCTCCCTTCTTCTTCTATGAGGGGGGGGGGGTAGTGATTTTGTGGGCATTCGCCCTTGGTCTCTCCTTCCCGCATAAAAAAAGAATAAGATGAGATAACTTGGTAATGATATACTGTGTTCTGTCTTTAGGCGACTCCATTCGCAGAAAGGCTAAAAGTTAACTGGGGAACTTGGGTTTTCTCTCCCTTGTCGAATTTTATAACTTCTTTGTTAAACTAATTTTTTGCGAAATAAAGATTATTCATTAATTACACAGGTCTGCGAATGAGAACTTTGTAAGAGTTGTTTTCTTGCTAATAACTGATTTTATATAATTCAGCTAGCTAATTTCGAATAAGGTGTCCATTTTTTCTATCACATCAGGTTTTTCTGCAAATTGGAAGGGGAAAAACAACATAAATGAATATTATTTATTTCAATTTACATTAGGTACCTATTTCGCTGTTATACTAAATACAAATGCAAACAACTTTAAAAAGAAAGAAGACTATTAACTTCAATTACATATTCATCTTTATTTGTCTTCAGTTTTCTTGGGAGATCTATGCCTTTTAGTCTCGAATGTACGCGATGTTCCTTTTCTTTTATGTAATAATTCTGGAGTATCCCGTTTCAAAATCCAGCAGTAATCAGCCATCATGCTGATGTCCCACCTTCGCTGATATCTTTTCTCCATTTCTTTGATGTCTTTGTGAAACCAAGCATTTATACTGTAAGCATTTATAGGCAGTAGTTTTTAATCAAACTTTAATGAAAATTACTTACATATGTAATATGAAATATGACATTTTGTGAAAAATCTGTACGTGGTGGCGAAAAATTAATATTATTTTCGGAATCAGCGTGCAAAAACTACTATATAAGTGAAAAAAATATTTCGGACAACAAAAACATCGCAGGCCTGTGGTAATTATTGTTCACCAAATGATCGTTTGTATTTTAACGATCACATTAAATTCATTCTATTGAAGTTGTTTTTACATCCAGTAAATTATTTTAAACAAATTATGCATTAAATTGACAAATTCTTTACTCAGTATTCATAATTTGGACTGATTAAGTTCTCTTAAAAAAATATGTGAAGTTCATATTTAAATTACTGGTGTTAGTAAAGTAGCTTATAGTAAGTATGAATATTTACCAATGAAAACGTTATCCTTAAATGAAGCTATGTTCAATAGATTTGCTATAAACAAATAGTTTTCTCTGTGTATACCTGTATTTCATCCAGTGTATTCCTACTCTGTCAGTTTTTGTTTTTCTCTTCCTCTTACGCTTTCAAAAATTTTTAATTACATAGATTTTACGTTCCACCGTGGGCAGCCACCTTTCCGTGGTGGGGGAGATTGCGTGTCCCGATGAAGTTGTGCGCCGTACTGGATAAGGCCACCCATGTTTGGTGGGACACGATGGAGGTTCCAGACGAAGTGCTGTTACTGTCCTCTCGGTTTTGGGGCTGGAACTGAGGGACAGTATCTTCCAGCTTCCCATGTGTTTGCCGTGCTTCAAGACCAGTATATTCCCCGTTTCCCTTCATCTGAAAGTTGAGTCTGCCTTGGAGATGCAGCTCTTTGGTTGGCAACACGCTACCTTGGTGAGGGAAAGGGGTAAAACGGGAGGTTCAGTGTGGCCCTGCTGAATCAATCGGTTGGTCTCGCAAGGGGAAAGTGGGCATTAGTAGTGTCGACACCCTTTTCTGTCCTGGGGCTGCCATAAGACGCTCTAATGGTTACTCCTCTCCGTTATCCCTGGGGTTGTCGGGGCATTTAAGCTTACGGCAGAAGACCTCCTCTTGTTAGAATCCGTGGTGGTTGGGGGGAGACGAAAAACTGAAGTTCTTTTAACTCACCTATGACAACTTCATCTTCCTCTACTTCCATTTTGACCTCCCCTCCACGAATTTCAAAATGTGAATTTGATGCCTGTAAGTGTGCGTCGTCAGTACGCCATTCTTCTAGCTCTCGTCAACGAGGTCGACAGAAGCAGACCTCTGTCCCGAAGGTCACTGTGGAACGTTCGCCAGGCGTTTATGATCCGTGTCCTTCGAAAAGTTCCTTGTCATCCGTTCGTTGGAAGGCACTCCTGTCACCGAACGGAACATTTTTTATAGCCACCGTGCTAGTCATCGTTGCCGCTTGTGGCGCCAATCCGATAGGAGTCTGTTAGTGGAGGTATATTCCCCGGAGCAGCGGTCTCCCCTTCGGTGCCTCTGTTAGTTGTTTGGGCCATCCCTCCTTCAACCAGACTCGTGGAGTTGTATTTTCACAAGACCTCCTCCGGTACACTGAAGAGACTATTCGCTGAGTTGGCAGACCAAGAGGTCACCAAGTTCGAACGTATCCAAAAGTTCGATGGCATCCCAACTCCATCCCCGACCCTTAGTTTAACTTTTGATAGTTTTGACCTTCCTGATGGTCTTTCACCAGCCTGGATCTGACTAAAAGTAAAACCCTACGTCCCTTCACCTCGGCGGAGTCACTACTACCAGAGGTACGGACATGTTGGCTATAACTGTCACCGTCAGACGCGGGGTTATCCTTCCGTCTGTGTATCTTGTGGTAGTGCCTCCTACGAGGGAACCGACTGCCAGGATCCCGTGTGGTGTATCAACTGTGGTGTCAGCCGTGCAGCTTCTTCAAAGCTGCGTGAGTTACTGTTTCGAAAAGTAAATGCTTACGCTACGGGAAAACAGAGAAGATTAGTTTTCCAGAGGCAAAGGAGAGGGTCTCATCGCTCTTTGTCCACATGGAGTCTCTTTTTCCATATCTTCTATCGAAAGCGCAACCAAATCGACCTTCCACCCCTGCTACGTCTTCTCCCTGTCCTTCTTCTAGTGTGCTCATTCGATCTGGTCTTGCCCCACAGAAGAAGAGGTTTTTCGGCTCGACTGAGTTTATCGGCTCCGAGGAGCCTCCTATGAAACACCTAGCCACTAGGGTGTTCTGGGCGTCTCCTGTGGAGATTACCCAATCAACGCCGGAAGTTCCCGTCGTTGTTGCCACAGAGAAGGTCAGTACCCCTCTCCCGGACCCAGTCTCTTCTGCGCCGGCCTCTTTGACTGATGCTGCTGTCTTAATGGCTCCTGGTGCGTCTATTCCTGGACCATCCCTCCTGGCCCGGTTTCGGTGAGTGCTGTGTTCCCTGTCATTTCCGAAGATTCCCCAAGGGAGAACGCATCCCAGACACCGAAGGGTGCTTCTCCCTTGACTCCACCAGCTCGGAGTTCGGGATTAGGGGAACCTGCGGGTCCTTCAAGATCTCGAAGACTCCTGTCATTCTACCTGATACCTCCATCCATCTTTGGGAGCCATTCCAAGTTGGTTGTTCGCAGCCATCTTACAATTAATAAATTACCGAAAAGTGTGTAAAATCTAGTATCGGTATCGAGAGGTTGAACGGGAGGTCTATAAACAACAAAATTAAAGATAATACTACGCGCCCTAACTTCAACGCATATCGCATTAATTGCTGCCGGAAAATCTATCTTAACCTCGATAGCCCTAAGGAAATTATGAATGTACAACAAAACACCGCCACCAATCGTATGTAACCTATCATTAGTAAAAAGTTTAAAACCCGCTATATCAAGTTTCCCCAACAATTCCTGAGTCACGGTATTTAACCACGTTTCGGTTGAGGTTGTTCAGGTTGAGTTGTCAGATACCACTTTTTATTTTAATTCAGGTATACATTATTATGGAGAGTTGCCAGATACCATTTTAATTGTTCAGGTATACATTATTAGGTTGCCAGATTGTACCATTTATTTAATTAATTCTTAAAAATTGGCTTAGAATTCTGCTAGTAGGTTTAGAAGGCGTAACCAGCCATTTGGTATAATTGTTTACAACCAAAAGAATTAAATAAAACAACATTACATAATTCTGTTTATTATAAATATATAGAAAATAAATTTACATTTGAATGATCAATTAAAAATAATAATAGTTTAAGAAATATGAACGAGGAATATGCATATAATCAAAAAATATATCCGTCAATATAACAGTACAGGAGATATTATATATATATATATATATATATATATATATATATATATGCATTTAACTGCAATGGCCACGCAGTATATAAATGAATAGAAACGACGTAAATAAGGAGCGTCTCCGCACACGGGGAAGAGAAATAACGAATAAATGAAAAATGAGGCGAACCGCCCGGGAATTGAACCCAGGGCCTTCCAATTGCCGGTTGGATGCGCATCCAACCGGCAATTGGAAGGCCCTGGGTTCAATTCCCGGGCGGTTCGCCTCATTTTTCATTTATTCGTTATTTCTCTTCCCCGTGTGCGGAGACGCTCCTTATTTACGTCGTTTCTATTCATTTATATACTGCGTGGCCATTGCAGTTAAATGCACATATTCACGATTTGCGAGGGTGCCCTCTCAGGGCATTGGTTTCTGCCCTATGTAGGAGAATTTCGATTTATGATTGATGAGGTCCGTGGTGTAATGGTAGCGCATCCAACCGGCAATTGGAAGGCCCTGGGTTCAATTCCCGGGAGGTTCGCCTCATTTTTCATTTATTCGTTATTTCTCTTCCCCGTGTGCGGAGACGCTCCTTATTTACGTCGTTTCTATTCATATATATATATATATATATATATATATATATATATATATATGTGTGTGTGTACACACAATTATGGAGATATATAGAAAATAAATATACATTGGAATGATCAAAAAACAAAAATAAGAAATAATATAACCATCAACAATTTAGGGTGAAGCGAAAAAAACTTTTTTTCTAGTATGAAGTTCTAATAGTGATTAAAAGTTGCATTTAGTGGACGATATATACCTGCCAAAATATGAGTTCATTTGTTTAATATTTTCATCTGCCACCAGGGGGCTAAAGTTAACACAATTTTGTGTAAAAAGGAAAAAAATGCTTCTATTTTAGGTTTATCAAACTATTATAAAATTTTATCTTAGAATTATCTAATAGTTTGATTAAGATTCTTAAATGATAAGAATTCGTTTTGTGAAAATGCCTATTCATATGCTTAATATCTTCAGCTGCCACAAGAGGGCTGAAGTTAACTTAAAAATGACAATTAAGTATGATTCTGTATTTACTTGAAAAAGGGAACAGTAATAAATTAGGATGTCTCTCCTCCTTTATACTGGCTTGAGACAGTTAAGAAACGTTATTTCGTGCCTTAGCGGAGTTACCACCCTTTCTCCAACCAACCTCCCTCTAGAAAGGGATCTTGCTGAAGACTATTTAGTAATTTGCTTTTGTGTCAAATTTTGGCTGTTTTTTCCTTGATTCTAATGTAGCACGAATCCAACCGTCTCTGTTTGTAGGTCCGCAGACTGATCCAGCAGCGTCTGTAACGAGCTTGACGCATCTCTCTACGGCTTGTGTATGACATGGAAACTGAAATAATTCTGAATGAAGAGTAGTACCATGTTTGATGCATGATTCAATATCATCAAGAGAAACTCCTTTGGTTATCGGTGGTTCTGCTATCTGAAAATCTTGCCACATAATGAGATCTGTATAGTCTTTGGCATAAAAAATTATTTCTGGCACCTTAAAATACCTGATAACATCTGTTTCTTGAATGCATGCCCTTGCTTTTATGATACGCCTAAATCCCAACTGACGCACATGCTCCCTTTCATCAGCTATCATTGCAATGAGAATGTTTTCTTGATTTGCGTAATATGCATTTCGCTGAATGACTGAGTCATGTACTCTCCTAAGCTCTTCACGGAGATACCGGCTTCTTGCAATCATATGCCACATATGTTTAGCACATATTGGCATAATGGTTTACGCTTTATCTGAAACCACATTGGTGCGTATACCCTAACAATGAAAGTAGCTAATTCTTGTAAATTGCCTGAAGGATTCTCTGTGCTTGCATTTAACCGCAGAGTCCTGTTTGCTGTGGTGAGCCACCTTGAATGTGATATATTGCCTGGACTCTTATGACTAAGACTCTTTGAGAATGTTCCACTTGATATAGCCTTGTGAATTTCAAGAAGGTATTTCTGGTCAGTACTTATGTCATCTACATCAACTTCACACATGTCCTCTTGAATTTCAATGGGTTTGAAGTTAACTATGGGAAGCTTTTCACAGTCTGAAAGTGCTCGGCCAATTTCTCCTGAAAATGCTCTTGGTCCAGTAGTGGTACCATCCAAGTGATGAAACAGATGGCGCAATGGAAGTTCATTAAGGTGTAAAAGGCATATCAGCCACTGCAATGGCTTATTAAAGGCTTCTTCCAGTAATCTTATTGTGCCTCCAATACTACCAGTGTTAACCACTGTCGAATCACAGCCAACTGCAACGATGTTCCCTATATCAACATTCCTTTCTTTCAAGCAATTCACTAGCGCTGTACAAATGTATTTAGCTTTGCCACTGGAAGGTGTCACATGTGCAAAGTACAGAGAGTGTGGTTCAGATATTATGCTGATATGCTCTTCGCGTTTGGTTCTTTGGTGGTTAGAGCCATCACTCTCCTGGACTTGAATCATTGTTTTATCCTTTCTGCCATCAAAGTATAATCCCCGCATGGTTTTTGGCTCTCCTATCTGTTGTAGTTCCTTTCTCTGTTTTTGTCTTTCACGTCTTAGCTTACTTCTGTCTATAATATTCCCTTTGTCTTCGGGAGTAACAATTTTAAGATCTGCCAATACTGCAGAAGCAATAGCAGCCCCAGCTCTGTCCGACATTTTAAATCTATCACAAGTAATTGCTAATGAAGGCAGTGGCTCACGCATCTGTTGTTCTGATATTACATATTGAGTCGAGGTTGTATCTTCCTCATTATCTTCAGATATCTCTTCTAGTTGTTGAAGTTCACTTGTCTCTGTTTCGATTTGTAAGTTGGACGTATTGGTTATAGCAGCACCAGTTGTTTGTGAGGATTCCAGACGTGCTTTTTCCATTTCCTTTCGATGTTCTCTTGCTTGTAATCGTCTTGTGTGCTATGTCAATGCTTCCTATCACCATTATTCTGCGTGTTCGTTGGTCATTTAAAAAATTCTGCTCTTTTGGAGGGACTTTCTTACTCTTTTCACATGAGCATCTCCTAAACTCCTTACATTTGCAGGTGCAGGTGTCAAACAAAGTGCATTTTGAAGAGTTTTCAAATTCTTCAAGCTGATTTTTGTACTTAGGCTGATCCTTGCGTGACTTGTATGGCTTTAATAAGGACCTGTATTTATCATGGTACACTGGCATCATCTGTAAAACGCGTGTATGTGAAACTATTGGCAAAGAGGCCTTCTTCCAAATATTTTCTACCTTTTTGGAAACTGCCTCTGCTATTTCAGAAAATGAAGGCTCCTTGTTATTCATCTGCTCCTTCACTAAATGTTTTGTGAACAGGTAATCTTTCATAATGCAGTTATAAGTTGGTAGTTGCATATCACTCATCTCCCAAGGTACTTCAAATATGGCACACTTCATATGTTCTCTAGTGAAATGTTTATATTTAGTATTTGATGCCATAATATTTTTAAGAAAAATTCACAATCACAAAATATCCTGTAACATCAAAACATTATATAATTAATATATATAATATATTTTATAAGTATATATAATATATTATATAAATATATAATATATTATATAAATAAACTAAAATTATATAATACATTATAACAAGCATTTTAAATAAAATCAATATTATCTCTATATAAATCATTTTAAAATAAAGTTTTATAATATTCCGATCATATTAAAAACTCTCCGATCAACTGAGCGACTAGGCCTACTACCTAAGAAGACAAGTGTTAACACACTGTTCTAATGACTCACAGAAAGAAATTCCTTCACACCAAAACCCTCCCCCACAACCCTCCCCAAACCCTCCCCCACAACATTCAGTGTAGTCTCAACATGACTCAGTTACTCTAAATTGTGTTAACTTCAGCTCTCTTGTGGCAGCTGAAGATATTAAGCATATGAAAAGGCGTTTTTACAAAACGAATTCCTATCATTTAAGAATCTTAATCAAACTATTAGATAATTCTAAGATAAACTTTTATAATAGTTTGACAAACCTAAAATAGAAGCATTTTTTTTCATTTTTACACAAAATTGTGTTAGCTTTAGCCCCTGGTGGCAGCTGAAACTTTTAAACAAATGAACTCATATTTTGGCAGGCATATTTCGTCCACTAAATGCAACGTTTAATCACTATTAGAACTTCATACTAGAAAAAAAGTATTTTTCGCTCCACCCTAAATTCAACATAGCAAAAATATCTACACACAACTAAATAAATACATACATTCTACCGCGCAAAATAAGAAATCGTATAGCCATCAATATAGCAGAAATATACACACACACACACAAATATGTTAAATATATAAATACATTTCACTTTTTTTTCAAAATATTAAACTCGCACTTAATCGAGTCTACAATTACATCATTATTGCTCTGCATTACGCAGTATACGCGGTTTAATAATATTTCACCGCTTAAAGTATAGGGAAACCTGTACTCGATATGAAGGGCTTTCATATCGTTCAGTACTATTTTTGTTCCCACTTTACAACCGGTTGGTAAGTTATCTTTAAATACGTCTAGAATACAATCAAAAGCACGCACAAAGAGTTCATCGTTAGCCACATTATTAAACACAAGTTTATAAACACGCCTTTCCAATCAAGGGTTTATTTCTACCGACTCGAGCTTTTCAATCGTGAACTCATCTTCACTCAACATAGTGGCAATTGAAATAATCTTCTAAGTCGTTACGACAACTGCTCGTTATATAAAGAAATAGTTCTTCACGGTGAACGATGTAGGTGAGCTCAGCCTTGTACCGATCAATTGCTTTGTACCAAAGTTCATGATATTTCAAAGAGTCTAAACTTTTTAAATAAACGTCCAGCTCTAGACCATTCTCACCTTGTTCAGCCCTACACTTGGTAAACCCATCGAGCAGAGCGGTGTATGCGTATTCAAGTACTGTATCAAAATAAAGCATATCCGTAACACGCGCGTCTAATATAGGTTTCAGCTTGCGGAATCCGACGATTTCAAACATTCTGTCGAGGATGAAACGGTTTCGCATAGGAACAAGAGCATTATTATCAGAAGCATTCTTCCACATCAGCAGTATATCAATGCATGTCCGATCGTTATTTATACACAACGTACATACAACGGCGTATGAGGGGGTGTCACTAATCTGCTCTCTTCTTGTACCTACGTTAGCAGGTATTTTATAACGATCTACACTTCACTTCTCAACTATCACGAAGATTCTATTCATCTCCTCAACACTTAAATAAACAACATTCCGTTTGTTTGTTTGTCTACATTCCGTTTCCAGTACATAGTAAACGATACTGGATTTACGCCTGAACACGCGCAACGATTTCGTCACGGACACATCGTACGAGGCGTTGAGAATGCTGCTCAAAGGAAGTTCCATCGTATTCGAGGAACGCACGTCCACTCGGTTCAAGCTCTGAGATAACTATGAGCCGCGTGAGGCACGCAGGTAGGCAGGAACGGTTCGATGGGCGGTTGACTCACCCTGATGATACGTGAATGGGTTTGTTCGAATTCGTATGATCCGTGAGGTGCGAGTCGCACCATAATCTAATGAAACGTGTGCGGCGCTGATCGAATTGTTGTACCCCATTATATTGTGTAGGTGTTTTTTTCCGGTACAAGAATTAATTTCCGTTTTAACGTTTTATCACTACCACTTCCCTGAATACACACCAGACAGTTTCCCTCAGGGTAAATTTCACGAACTAGGCACATTTTATGTTTTATCTCTCCTAAACATCTTCACACTCCGGCGCACTATTTGAGAGGAACATATGCCCATATTTTTCCTTTTTGCCTAGCAAACGATACTCGTCTCTAAAGTTTGCTAAAAACTTACGCAGGGCACTATCCACAACCTCACTACGAACCTCATCATGATATACATTAATATAGTGATAAAAATGCTTAAAATTGTCAATGATGACGAGATTCACATTTTCAACCGAAGTGTACGAGTACTCGGTATGGTGTAACATGATATAATACCGCTTGTCACACCACTCATCCACAAGACTCACTATCCATATCTGCTGCTTCTCTTCTGCACGCGTTGTTTCTTTTACTTCACGGTATATGTGAGACTTTATAAAGCTTAGCTCTACAGCATACTTCAATACATCGTCTGTGCAACGAAAGCCTACAACGCTCTCACCAGAATAACCATAGAGTATTTGTACATCTTGCTCCTTCGCACGATCGAATGTGGTTTTAAAAGAGGCAAAGGAGGGGGGAATACGAAGTTTTTCGGTATCCACCACATCTTAAAGCTTTGCAGAATACCATTTCATAAACGTTGAACAAACAATACTGAAAGTAGCCATTTTCTTCTACGCGGGCGAATACACGTCTGAGCTCAAGGGCTTACTGCAATCAACTGACCGCGCAGGGAAGCCCAGGTAGTAGCATGACTCACGTTGCTGGTCTTTCACCTGTGCATACACACACACACACACACGGACACACACACACAAAGGAGAAAGTGAAAAGCTAATTGAAACATGATTTATTTAATGAACGAGATATTCAAGTTATATATATTTACAAATACGTGTAATAAATAAGTTAACAATAGACACATCAAAGATTATATACAAGACATATATATTTACAAATACGTGTGATAAATAAGTTAACAATAGACGCATCAAAGGTTATGGTATCCAAAGTAACGTTTCCTATAGGTGTTACGGCACACCTTCGTTCCCCTAAGTTCCTTCATGCCCCCCAGCTTCTGCGCCCGAAAATTGTGGGTGCCTACAGTTAGTTGGGGAGGCCGATCGCTCTCATCGTCCAAACACACTAGATCCTTCAACGATTCAAAGTTAACAACCCGCCGATTCGCATGGTTGAGCGTAATACCCTTTGCCTTCACGATATATTTCATATCCTCCCCCACCCTCACCCGTACCCCATAAGTTTTAGGTCCTGTGGAGACAAAAGAGTCGGCGTATGCGTTGTCCCCATACTCATCCTTGATCTCATCAGTGAGCTCGCCTAGGAACTCCCCAATAGTAGTCATGTATTCACCCTCCCTCTCTGTGACTATCACGCTATCTGTATCGACATACAATACTCTCCGCCCAAGAGAATGCAATAGACCCCAAAGTTTTAAGCGGGGCGTAGGCTGTTGTGCAGCTGGCCACAGGTATGTTTGTAACCCTTGAGGTATGTGTGGCCAATTCAGTGTTGTTGTACTTTATTATGTATTACCTACATTCACGATCTCCATGACTTCTTTATCGGGAGCATTGGCATAATCCCAGACTTCACTATAAATTTGTGCCAAATGAATGTTCCCTTTGCCGGTATTCTGTGCAAATTTTCCCCATAGACTGTTTAGACACAACTTTGCACTAAAGCGCTTGCCAGGATTCTTTGCAATTTTGGCACGATCAAGTTGTATACCTTCGCGGTCGCGGTAACGTTGAATATGGGCAAACTTTTCATCTCCGGTATCAACTCCTCGCGGATACCCTGATGCCTCAACCTTATCATTCAAAAATGCGTTTATATATGATGTGAAAAGGTTGGGTAGCTTCTGAAACCTCCACACCTCATGTATCTTCAGTATTCTATACCCATGGCGTACGGCTAGGGCCAGCTCAGGAATTGTATATACGCCTCTGATCTTACGCTGGTGGGGTATATGGTTACAATTGCCGTTATTCTCTTCCGCGCACTTCACGCACAGGGGAAACATGAGCTTGTGGTCGATAACGACGGGTAAGATCGGCATCCATAAATTGCGTGGTGGGAGTACGTCTACGAAAGAGAGCCCAGAGTATCGATCATAGAAATTTCTTGAAAATTCATTGATGGAGGGCAGGTTAGGTCCAACCAGTTCCTCAGGAGCGCCCACGTGGTACGGATTGTTCTTCATCACGTATGGGTATAAAGAACAGAAATCGTAGTAATGGAGCTTCACACCCTCCGTAGGTGGAAAGTATAGCCTGAATGGATTTTTACGTCCTCCAAACAAGCTATCACCACATTTGAGAAGATCCAGCACCATTGAACGCTTGATCGTGTTTATTTCCTCACGGTACACCTCGTCTGTCTCCATCCGTGCATCATATTCATGCTCCCACAAGACTTTGTGAGTGAACTGGGACCCTATAAGTTGATCACGGGTGCGGGTCCATGCAAGACAGTCGGCAGGAGATCTATCGTGGATATCTCCGGCGATTCCGCACTCAGGACGGAGGCATCCATGCCACCAGCATCCGCTAAAGGAGTACACAGTCTTCACACCAATGACACGGTTTTCACTTAACCCATCAACCCAAAAAACACGACCATTAATCTTAATGGGTACTTCACCCGTGTTGCGGGCGTGCTTTATATATACACCTGTCTGTTGCTGTAGGTGTATGAGCCAGTAAATAGCCTTGTGGCCGTAACTTCGGGCGTTGTTTCGGTGAATAATGGCTAAGGTGGCTTTAGGCATGAAGTTATTTTTGAACACCGTAAAACATAATGACGCGATGGTGGTTGCGACTTGCAGCGGATCGCATTTGAAACGGCCTATGTACATCCTTCTAAAGGCCTGGAAACATACTCTAAGCACTCGCACATCATTCACGCAATAACGCTCACATTCATCAGCTATATTATAAGGATTACTTTCATTAAAACTGTTGTAGTATCGATCAAAGTCTTCACGATCATCTACACTCATACAATCATAGTTAAAATAATGTTTGGGTGGTGGTGGGCCTACGTAGTTTAAAGTCTCGCTAGTGAGGAAAGTGTAAGGGAAATATCCTTTTGAAACCAGCTGCTACGCCCATCACCTTGGGTAGCTTTGCGAGAATATACACAGTCATTTTCTTGAACTTGTCGGCTAACTTGACAATATAGGACACAAATAGTTTCACAGGACTATCGTGGACATTCGTTTTAAAAACGTTTGTCAGTTTACCACATTTGGGGCACTCGTCACATTCGATCTCCATACACTCATCGCAGATAGTCTGGCTCACAAGTAAATGTGGAATTACCTCTTTGGTTTCAGCATTCGTATATGTTTCTATATCGTAGTATACAGTTATACAGGGTTTGTTTTTAGGCTTGGCGTCTTTCATATAACATACATGTTTTCCTCCATCCGCCTTATACTCCTCCTGGCATGTAGGACAGTGAATTTCGTCACATTTCTGCTTAAATTTTCCCCAATTATCCATTGTGTGAAACATACCACATTCACAGATTCTCATTTTCCTGCACGTGCCAATTGATTTATGGAGATCAAAACCGCTATTATTGAAAAATGTGCGCCTACACACATTACAATCCCTCTTCTCAGCTTCAACTACACGGCTTTCACATTTGGAGCTTTTACACTGTTCACATACCATGTGGCATTCTTTACAATGTTTCACTATATCATCCGCAAACTCGAGGCACCCCTTACACAAATCATGATGCCGTCCATATTTTCGACTTTAATCGTAACTCGTGTAAAGGCACCTTATATTACGGATGGGGGGATACATTGCCCCTGACAGACCTAAAATAAGTAGGGGCCTTGTACGATCTCTCACACAGCTTTTAAAAATATACACAGTCCTACGATGATCATCCAGTCCAAACACAACTATACGAACATTCATTTCCTGTTCTACCATTCTCAGCTCTTCAGGGCCCATATTACAGTCAAATTCAAGTTCACAGTCTACAGCTAGTTTACGGGCACGTTCCACGACCGTAGGCAGCCAAATTTTTTGAGCCCGTGTATTTTGTACAGTAAACATGCGAGCCAAGACTACTGCTATAAAGCCGCAACCATGATCAACGTTTATATGCCGTCTATAAATAGCTTGAGAATTGAGGTTAAGAGTATACGGTGTGGCACTATGACCCGCAACACGGAATACACGATCAATATTTACCGTGAAGTTGTCCATATTGAAGGCTATACTACTTTGAGAGGCCTGCATTATACGTCCTAATATATATTCTACATCTTCAGCCGCCAAACGTCTAAATGGCACTACTACTCAATAATCCTCTACATCACCTTCATCTGACCCGAATCCGAAGGACAGACTCGTCCTGACTTCACGCTCGTCGCGGTTTTGAAGAGCAAACTCTACAATACGCTGTACAACCCGGCGTAGCCCGCGCTCAATTCCATTGCTATACATGGCTCTAGGGTCGACCCTGACTCTATACCGATTTCTAGTCAAGGCTGGGGTTGGGGCTGCGGAGCGCACCAACTCAAACGTTATAACATCCTCAACAGAACGAGTCACCGCTGTGGAGGATGAACAAGAGTTTATATTGGATGATGTGGGATTGGTTGCGTAAGACGTTGAGGGTTGGGGATCTATTATTGCAGACTCAACAGAATGGGGGACAGCTGTGGAGGATGGACAAGGAGCTATATCGGCCAAAGATGCTGATGTGGGGTTGGCAGCGTAACACGTTGAGGGCCTAGTCTATTATTGTAGACTCAACAGAACGGGAGGCAACTGTGGCGGAAGAATAAGGGGATATATTGGCGGAAGGTGCTGCTGGGGGGCTTGTTGCGTAAGACGTTGAGGGTTGGGCCTCTATTACTGGTGGTTGGCTAACAACAGGCGCGTATTTCGGTCGCTTTATACCTGACGTGGGGTTCTCTTCATCCTACCTCCGCTTTGAACGTGCTACCGGTATCGCTGGTGAGGGTTCGTCGGCAGGGGAGGATTCAGTGATCACAACTACACTGTCGTCGGGGTCATCCGTAATGTCGATGATGGGATGCTGTACCTCATCGTCATTCACGGTTCTGTGGGAGAAGAAAACAAAATATAAGGAACAGCACTCAAAATTTGTAATATTTTGTAAATGATCCACTTAGGAGTGTGACGTGTTAGAAATGGACTCTGTAGAAAAATTCAGATTCACGAGCCCATCCACATGTATTATATCTGGACCTACAGGATGTGGTAAAACTGTGTTTATGCTTAAAATCATTAAAGAAAAGGGAGAGATGTTCTCGAAATTTGTGCATAAAGTTATATGGTGCAATTCGACGTATCAATCAGTGTTCAACGAGTACCAAGATGATATTTTGTTCCACAAAGGTGTATATGACGTTAATTCGTTAAAGGGAAATGAACATACAGTCATTGTAACTGACGATCTCATGTTGGAGATGGATAAAACGTTTGACGAGACATTTACAGTATTCTCCCACCATCTTAACATAAGCGTGTTCTTCATCAATCAGAATCTATTTTTCAAAAATAGATACATGCGCGATTGTCGTTAAATACACAATATCTAGTCTTATTCGCACAACGTAGAGATGTATCACAAATTAGGGTATTAGCCAATCAAATGTTCCCGAATCAGCGTAAGGAGTTTTTGGAAGTTTATAAAGCAGCTACAAGCAAGCGTTACGGATATTTGCTTTGCGACCTTCATCCGCGAAACACGTTTAGGGTGCTTCTAAGAACGAATATATTTCCAAACGAGCCTGAAACGGTGTATATTCCAGAATGACAAAGAGACTAAAGAAATACCGTGAATTAATAAAAACCTATCATCGACTGCCCCGGGCAATTCAACAGATGTTTATTAAAAATATCGACACCGACTTTCTAAAATGCATCTGTGAAATCTGTCTTAACGTTATAAATTGCAATGTATCAATGAAACCATCTCAGAAGGCTCGCCTACGCCGTTACAAGAACATAATACGTGCACTCGCTCGTAAAAGTCAAACTGTAACGAAGAAAAAACGAATTATTGTACAAAGAGGAGAGTCATTTCTCCCCATCTTATTTTCAGTTTTGGGTCCTTTACTGACTAGATTAATATAATGAAGAAAGTGATAGTGATTCCACACGAGGTGTACGCTTCACTGCAAAGGAATCCAGACACGGATCTAGATCCCCGTAAAAGCAGACTTAAAAGAATGGAAAACGAATTGCTAGCCCTATTAAACAGTGAAAAAACACCTGATGAGAAAAGAATCTTATACCAAGAAGCTCTGCAGAAATTTCTTCACGAGTACGAAAATTATAAGAACCCGACAGAGATTCCTGTGGTTATTAGGCACAGCACGGGGGACGATGGACATGGCGACATAGAATCTGTACCCGACGATACAGCTGACCATAGGGTGGATCGATTTTACATTTTTTTCGATTTCCATATACTAATAGAGACAAAAACTTGCGCATGCATGAGAAAATAGCCTCTGCAAAATCTTAGCTTAATAGGTAATCATCTTCTGCCCCCGGCAGAGCGATGAAAATCATATTTTAGTAGTCAAAAACGTATTTTTAAACCCTAGCCTAGAGTCATAAAATTTTGCGTGTGTGTTATTTCACGCCTAAGCAACGATATAAATGCTATTGGAAATATATAAATGCATTATTTAAGACAAAGAGCCGATCTGAAAATATGTATATTATACATATTTTCAGATCGGCTCTTTGTCTTAAATAATGCATTTATATATTTCCCATAGCATTTATATCGTTGCTTAGGCATGAAATAACACACACGCAAAATTTTATGACTCTAGGCTAGGGTTTAAAAATACGTTTTTGACTACTAAAATATGATTTTCATCGCTCTGCCGGGGGCAGAAGATGATTACCTATTAAGCTAAGATTTTGCAGAGGCTATTTTCTCATGCATGCGCAAGTTTTTGTCTCTATTAGAATATGGAAATCGAAAAAGATGTAAAATCGACCCACCCTACTGACCAACCAAATTAAGGGATCAGCCACACAACATATCGAGCATGTATTAAAAAGCACCCTCCCACGTACATTGAGGAATAAAGGTTTGTCTTTATAATCTATTGAATGAGGACCCAGCCATACAATGGACTGATACAGGCGAGATCATTGTGGAAGGATCAAAGGTACAGGGGTCGAATATCGTAGACATTGTCCATGATCTGGTGAGAAAGTGGGATAGGCCACTACCATCAGGATGGAAGTATATTAAAGCAAGACTACAACAAATAAATGTCCCTAAAACGTTGATAGGAAATCTGAACAGGTTAAAAGACTTGGAACATGCAACGCATGTGGCACAATTGAAGACGCCGTCACCACCAGCGGTAACACCTTTGAAGAGGAGAAAGAAAAGGATAAACAACGGTCAACCCTACCCACGTGCCTCTAAAATATGCAAATGGCTGACGTATTAAGTAAACGCTATTATGACATTTCTAACCCAGCCTTCTACGGCGGCGTAGATAGACTGTACAGAAGTGTTTACGGAGTAGGAAAAAAAGATATTGAAAGATTTTTGCGGGAGCAGGACGCTTATACGCTTCATAAGCCTGTGAGAAAAAGGTTTAAAACAGCCAAGACAACGGCTCCTCGATTGATTCTATTTGGCAAGCAGATTTAACAGACATGCAAAGATATTTTGTGCATAACGATGGTTACCGCTACATTCTATTCATAATAGATGTATTCTCTAGATATCTGTGGTTAATTCCTCTGAAAAATAAATCACCTGAAACAGCTGTTAAAGCCGCTAAAACGCTAATGTTAAAAGAAAACAGAGTTCCTGGCTATTTTTGAACGGATATGGGGAAGGAATTTATAGGTCATGCTTTTCAGAACATGTTGACAGAGTTTAATATCAGCTATTACACAACCAATTCTATACAAAAGGCTTCTTTAGCTGAAAGAGTTCAACGTACCATAAAGGAACGGATGCACGGCTATTTTACACATAAAAACACGTACAGATTTCTAGACATTCTGGAATCATTGGCATCATCCTACAACCGCTCACACCATCGCACGATTGGAACAACCCCTAACGAAGTTTTAGCAAGAGGTACGCTCCCGAGAAGAGATGGATCACCAACAAAACCACACTCTGCGCGCTTCAAAATCAATAATTATGTAAGGCTGTCGCGTTCGGGAAATAAATTCGCAAAGGGTTTTGAGCAAGGATGGACACGTGAGATTTTTAAAGTTAGGGCTATGAGACCTAAAGGTGAGATAATGATGTATTACGTTAAAGATTTGAATGGGGAAGAAATCGCTGGAGGCTTTTACCGCGAGGAATTGCAGAAAGTGGCATTTAATTTAGGAAAAAATGTGTTTAAAATTGAGAAAATTTTAGGACGCAAAGGTTCAGGAAAGAGAAAAATGTACCTGGTGAAATGGCTAGGGTACCCAGAATGCTTCAAAAACTATATTAAAGCTGATGCAATAATGAAGCTTAAATAGTATGTAACATGGCTCCTAACCATTTCTACGTCACACTCCCGTCCTCCTCGTCCCTGTCTGTACACCCTAACAACACACTAGCCAACTTTGTATCAGAGCTCCATGGACCCATTGAATTGGGTCGTGATTCGTATGAGGTGGGGTTATGTGAACTCCAGTTAACCACCAAATTTTTAACTCTTGAAAAAGCACAGGTCATATTTCTGATCCTTAGAAGCACCGATGAATGCGAAAAATTAGGCATAATCTTAGACAATACTGTACGCTCAACCCTGTGCGGTGAGGGACGGTTCTATAGCATAAATGTTTCGTTAGGAATCGGGCATTATGATACAGCCATGGATATTGTGGAGGGTTTAAACAAGAGTCTTGAAAATTCGTACTGACAAACGATTTACTTTTTGAAATCGTAAACATAGACACGCCCGCATGCACATTGAGGTTAAAATCAACGCTTAGTAAAAATATTAGAGATAAAGAGCTGTTCACAATTGCGGCTGAGGGCCGATATAGCGCAGTCTTCCAAAGAGAGACATTTCACGAGGCACAACGTGACTTGTCCAGCTTAATGTTTCAATTGAAGATGGAGAAATTTGCTGAAAGCTCTCAGTCCCCAGACATGTGCTATATTTACAGTAATATAGTGGAGCACCAGTTTGTTGGGGATACCCAGGCACGCCTGCTGCGCATTGCCCACATCCCCAACCATAGAGGAAGGAGTTTGAGTATTACATATGACAGACCCCATTATGTGAATGTCGCAACTAATTTAATAACCAATATCTCAATATATATAAGAACGATTGAGGGTGAAAACTTCCCATTCGGTAACGGGAGCTTAACAGTGAAGCTACACTTTCGACGCACTGAGTTATAATGGATAGAAAGCCTTTCACCGTCTATCGAGGGGTGAGATACCAGCGCGGTAGTGGACTTGGGTCCATTTTTTCATCCATACTACGTACGGCTGTTCCTTTGCTGAAGAGGGGTGCCAGATACCTCGGAAGGAAAGCGCTACAATCAGGTCTTAACACTGCAGAAGACATATTGGCTGGGGCTAAACCTAAAGAAGCTCTAAAAAAACATTTAAAGCGACACGGGACGAAATCATCAAAGATGCAAAGAGAAAAATGCGTGGTGGCGGGAAGAAGAGGGCTGTCCGGAAGAAGGGGTCACGTGGTATTAAACGTAAAAGGATATCAAAAAAGAAGTGCTGTAAGCGAATGAAACCTATGGTTGACCACTTTTTTGACTGATATAAGCTAAGGACATTGATCTCATGAATCATAGTTTGTTTACTACTTGTCGAGAGAGGAGGCACTATTTCTAACTCGTCATGGCACGCTTCATCCACCCATGTAGTTCACAATGCTGTAAATCGGAGCTATCCCTTTTTGAGATGCCTCCAACTCAAGTTTCTATTGAGCACAGTGACTTTATTACAATTAACCCTTTAAACACAATTAGTTCCCCGAGTGCTCCTATAGAATTCGTGATACCCAGCTCAGGCCCTTACTTTTTTGATCCAAGCTGTGTGCACATGTACGCTAAGCTACGTATAGCCCATTCTGATGGAACGGACTGCGATGACAAATATGCTGTATACCCTGAAACAAACTTTCTGCACTCCATATTCAACCAGTGTGACGTATATTTAAATCAGGCCAACATATCGTCAGGCACGGGATACTATCATCTACGAGCCTATCTGGAAAATGTCCTCAACTTTTCCAAAGAAGCGAAGGCTACCTTTTTAAGTGCCGAGGGATATTATCAAACTAAAGACGAAAGTAGTATAAAGGACAAATTTAAAAATTCTGAAAAGAAGATATACGAGTGTTTTAGACATCTGCACACAGATTTTACTTTCCAGGAGAAGTTGCTTGTCAACGGGGTGGATATGAAAATAAAGCTCACCCGCACGAGTCCTGAGATCTGCTTAAATCTGGATGCTGATCAAGAAGAGGGAGCAAAGCCCGTTGTGGTTCACATTATGGACACATACCTCCGCGTACGACGAGTGAAATTAAATTCACCAAAACAACTAGAAATTGAGAAAAATTTACTAAACGCTGTAGTGAAATATCCTATTAACAGAGTACAAATCAAACTATATACGGTGCCTGCAGGGTTGGCGTTGAAGCAGATAGAAAACATCGCCCTGGGAAATCTTCCTAAAAGGATATTAATCGGAATGCAGGACCATGCTTCGGTGAATGGAAAATATAAAAAGAGTGCCTTTAAATTCGAGAATTTCGGACTTAAAAATATAACTCTATACGTTAATGGCATTGCTTTGGGTGGAACATTCATCAGACGCTGTGTTACCTCTTTGCGCGAGAGCCTATAGTAATCTGACCCATATTGCAGGTGATTGTGATGAGCTCGGTAATGGGGTAACGCAGAAAGAATTCATTGATCAATTTAACCTTCATCAATTTGACATTACACCTGACTTATCTGCTAGCGTAAATATGCATTTAACCCCACAACAGAGCGGAAACATCTCAGTGAGGTTGGAATTCACCAAGCCTATAGACGTGCGTATTAATGTACTAGTATATCTCGAGTCGCAAGCCCTAATAGAAGTAGCTAGATTTAGAAGCATTATCACTGACTTTTAAAATGGATGCTAATACACTTCAGAGAGTAATGAATAGTGAACGAGTCACACGTTCCAAATTTATCGGTGTATTTGCGAAGAATGAAACATTGAGTTTGCCAAGTACGCGAGAATGCGGTAGTCTTATTGTGAACACAGATGTCATCGGTAATGAAGGGATTCATTGGTTTGCATCTATTTTAAAAATAGGCACCGCCTGTACTATTTTGATTCACTCGGTACTCAACCCTGGAGTGACCCTGTTATTGTAAAATTTCTCGCTCAGTTACATATTCCCGAAGTTGTATGGAACCCGTTTCGAATACAAGGATATTTTAGTAATACTTGTGGAATGTACTGCATTTCATTTCTCATGCATATGTCACGTGATAAAGAATTTATAAATTTTTAAAATTTATTCGACCCGTGTCACACTCAACGAAACGATGAAATGGTATGCAGACAGATAAAAAGCCGTTTTCCAATTGTGCGTACTCGTTGTATAGTATAATGTTTTTGTTCGTGTGTATATTTGTAACGTTAGTTTGTATATTCTGTAGTTTAAGATGGTTATTGTACTGATTTCTTTCATTTAATAAATTGATGAAAATATATTGTCTTCTTCCCCCCAAAAAAGATCGAAAAACACTTACATTATTTCGATGTGACATTCATTATGCTGACTGGTATATCCTCCGTATTCATCCATGACACGAGATTCTTCAAAAGATTGTATAACACGTGTCAAATCCTCATCGGACCTTAAAGGAGAAAGAATAATGTTCATATTGAATCTTTTTTAATAAAAACATATACAGAGTATACATATTGTAAGACAGACCCCATTATGTGAAGATATCTTTGGTTCGCTCAGAGAAGCTCATTTAAGAGGTAATTCCGAATAACATTTATAAAAAACATGCAAAAGATTGCCATAAAAAATTTCGATTTTAGCATAATGGTGAGTATCTAAATGAAGTATTTGACGACATACTACATCCCTCCATATATATGAAATCATCTTTCTGACAGTTTGTGAATAAAAAATAAAAATAAAATTATAGACAATTACAATTCTATGGTAGTCCCTTGCGTCGGATTGTAAGGAGCGTCAATGCAAATATCATCAACGGTTTGCGTTGGAAATAATCCATCACGGTCAATTGCGTTAAAAAGATTAATTGCAGTCAATGCTGCAGTGTCACCTTCTTGATACAAATCCGGAAAAGTGTAAAGTTCGTGATCCATGGCGGAGGGAATGTTTATTCACTGGCAGAGGGAATGTTTATTTACTGGCGAAAATAGCTACTGTTACTCATAACTGAAAAATATTTCCTTTTATATGCACAATCACCAAGCTCCGCCCCAAAAGATCAAGAGCAAATGTTCGTAATGATTGGTTGGCAGTGTAACTGGGTGGAGCTATGATAAGTTTGTGTACCAATCGTAACACCGATATAACGGATCCATGCTTTGGACGACTAATGGCATCTTTATATTTTCTCCATAGATTTAATGCTCGTATTACCCCTTGCATTCTCCATCACGACAATATTTGTATCTATACTTGGTTTTCTCCAATCCATCCCTTTATGCAATATTGTTCACAACAATATTTTATTATTTTGCGTCCATACTAAATTGAGTCTCAATTTTCGGTTGCAAGTTATTTTGCGCCCATCCTAAATTGAGTTTCAATTTTGGGTTGCAAATTATTTTGCGCCCATACTAAATTGAGTTTCAATTTTTCGGGTGCAAATTATTTGGCAACCATACTAAACACAGCTTTCCCAAGATTCCTGACTTGTGGATTTTTACTTCTCGCATAGATGTGTGAATAAATAACCACCCCGCCAGTGCTGAAGCTTAGTTCGGATTCCACGTTAAACTGTAGGTCAAAGGCAGAGTGAAAAGCTTAACCATTGTTACAATTCGGAGGGGAGTTAGTTATTATTATTATTACTACATAGAAAAATCTACATTGATATGCACAAATTGTCTTTTGCATATCACATTTTGCAGCCACACTATTCCAGGATCAATAATCGCTAATGTAATCGAGAGGATTTTATAATAAAGAAATTATAAATATATCCATTCCTTTATTTATTTATTTAAAAAAAAAGAAAAGAATAAACAAAACTCTCTCTCTCTCTATACATATATATATATATACACACACACATGAGATAGGTGTACGCCTGGTGTGAATGAATTCTGTATTTTAAATGAGTCTAGAGTTTCATTGGTACGTTTTATTTCCCACTAACTGTGTACACGAGATAAGTGTACGTATGGTGTAAATGAACTCTGAAGCTGTTCATTAAATACAAGGACAAGAATTACCACAATAAGCAATGCACCCCGTGCAATTTCTGCCCGCCCGTGCTGCAGTTTAGTTCCGTTTCCACGTTAAACTGTGGGTCTAAGGCGGAGTGAAAAGCTTGACCATTGCAATTCGGCGAAAAGGACTTAGCTCTCATTATTACTATTGTAATTTGTGCCACCCTATATATATATATATATATATATATATATATATATATATATATATAGTGTGTGTGTGTGTGTGTGTGTGTGTAAATTTTCCATTCCTTTATTTATATTTTTAAAAAGAAAGAAAAAACACAAAACTTTCTGTGTGTGTGTGTGTGTGTGTGTGTGTGTGTGTGTGTTAATTTTTGAAAAATGTATAATAATAATATAATATATAATAATATATCTTTCCAATTCAATAACAGAGATGTTATCTATGAATATGCCGCCATACAAATTATGTGTAAATAAAAATAACTAAGTTGATAAAATATAAAACATTTTTTTTATATAAAAGGTAGACAAACGCATGGATAGCTAGAAGAGGTGGATGCGAGTCTTTGAGAGAGAGAAAGTTCAACCCAAATTCCTTCTCGTCAGTTTGTGGTTTTAAAAGGCCTCGGGCTGGACCTTTTTGCTGGATCTTTTGCTTACCTGCCTCCTCTCGCTGTCGTCTGAAGACAATGTTAAAACAAAACATTATTCTAAGAGTTAATATTAGTATTCGTTTTAATAACTGAAACAAAGTAAATAGAACGGCGTTTAAATAATTAATTTCTTATATTGTTAATATTGGTTTTAATAACTGATTCTCTTAAAAGGAGAAAATTCATTTGCTTTAAATTAATATACTTTTGGCATTTTTCTGATTTTCATTCACATAATATATACAGAGGTGTGTGTGTGTGTTTATAGATTTAAGAATATGTTAATTGAACGAATTCTTTTGCTAAGCCAATTGTTTAGTGAATTTTTTAATGTTAATATTGTTTTAATTCACTTTAAGGTGAAAATCCGTTGATATATATATATATATATATATATATGTTAAACACAGACCGTGCATGGCACAAGGAACTCTTCTGGGAAAATTAAATCCACTATAGTCCGAATAAGTAATGGTAAATGACAAATACCATAGTTTTTTTTTTCTTTTTCATGATTTTAGCCCGACGTGGGCAACGGGTCTCTCGCAAAGAGATCCCATAAATATAGCTTCCCTCACCAGCTATCTGCAAAGCAGACAGGATCCAGCTTTGGGACGTGGATCTAGGGTTTAAAGCAAACCTAGATCCCTACACTCAGAACCTCTATATAAGTAAAAGACTCGTTGCATTCACGTCGTGTTGAATAAATCAAAGAAAAAGGGGGTAACTATTGTATTTTTAGCCAAAAAAAACAAAACTTAAACCTCAACCGGGACATTGAAAATCATGAAAAAGAAAAAAAAAACTATGGTATTTGTCATTTACCATTACTTATTCGGACTATAGTGGATTTAATTTTCCCAGAAGAGTTCCTTGTGCCATGCACGGTCTGTGTTAACATATAATGTTCTCAGGGAACCATTCTGAGTTTGTGTATATATATATGTATATATATATATATATATATATATATATATATATATATATAAGGAATGACAAACTTAAATAGACACAGTTAATATGATTCTTTCTATATATATATATATATATATATATATATATATATATATATATATATATATATATTATATATATATATATATTATATATTAAGGTAAGGAGAAAGTTGTTCAATTGTGTGTATTTCGTCTGAACTATTATTTTGACGATTGTACGTATTATATTTTTTGGGCAGTAGAAGGCAAATTCTATTTATTTCATTAATAAACATTTTATTATTGTCAATTTCTGTTAAAAGAGAAGTCTGTATGTTTTGGTAACGAATTAAAATAAATGGTGGTATCTAGCAACTCACCCTAATAATGTATACCTGTACAATTAAAATAAAAAATGGTATCTGGCAACTCAACCATCATTTATATAAGACCCGCTTGGCTTCGGAGCTGGCAGTTTGATGATGACAGCTGTTGAATAAAGATCTCTCTCCTTCCCTTCTTAGGTTAAGACTTAGCTTAGTTTCCCTTTGGGGGGTTAGGACATCCCACCTTTTCCCCCCAAAGTCCTCCTCCGTCTATCCTTTCTCTCTTAAGGCTAAGGCAACCCCTTTGGGGGGAGGTCATCCTTCCTTCTCCCCTCGAAGATCCCTCCCCTCAACCTCCCCTCTCCCCCCCTTCAGGTGTACCCCTTCCCCCCTTGGCTCCTTCTATGCCAACTGGCTGATTAGGGGCCACTCGACTGAAGTCTTAGTGTGCACTTGGCTTCTGCGAGGTGAACACCTCTCTTCCTTTCTCTCCTTCTCCTCTCTTTCTCTTGGGGGATAACGCCGCCTCCAAGTTTCATGACCCCTTGTTGCACCTGCAGCATCCCTCCACCCTCTTTGCAACATCGAGTTGTTGCATACCCCCATCCGCCTTTGCAACCCCTAACCCCATATGCAATCCCTACCCCCTTTGCAACCCTACCCCCTTGGCAACATTGATCATTATCTCTTGCAACATTGCAACATTCCTGCACTCTACCTTTTTGCGGCTATACTACTGGGCTGAGTCGGGCTTTTTGTATTGTTTGATGGTCTGTAGACGTCCATAATGGTTAGGTTCAGTTCTTTTACTTCTTAAATAATAATTTCGACTGTGCTGTTTCATTTACTTACCTTCTTCTCACATGTGTATGTGTTTTTCACGTAGATACAACACCCTCCACCTCGTCTAGCCACTGTATCTGCTCTGTATATGTTGTAGTCCAGCAGTGCTACTTCAGTATTCTCGATACAGCTTTCACAGCCTTTTTCGCATTTATGCAAGTGTGTTTCCGTCAGGCATATATCTATGCTGGTTTCCGGAGCTAAATTTTGTAATTAGTGTAAGTTGCAGCCTGCATAGTCAGTATTGAGGCCTTGTATATTTGCGTAATAAATTCATCTTAGCCTGACATGAACTTTTAAATGCTACCTATCTTATGTTTTCCAATTAGGTTTTACATATGCGGAAAGAGAGGGGGTCCGGGGATTTAATTGAAGCCACGGGTCTTAATTTGGAGGCCCCATACATCCCGGTTAAACGAAATTAGGTAAAACGTTTGAATGCTTATGTTCACGTTGCTTCAATTAAGTCCCCTGGCCCCCCCCCCTCTGGATTCGCCTATGGGTTTTATAGACCGATAATTTTATATTTATTAATAAACCCCCAATTTTGCAATCCCAACATCTGCTTTCGTCTAGCCTGAGCGGTGAGTCAGTTTCTGGCCCGCCTGACTGATTGTTATGATCACAGTATCACATATTCTTTATTGATCTTTGAAACGAATCTTGGGGCTATTTCTTACTGTTTCAACTTCATTCTAGATGTCATTTATTTATTCTTTTGTGTCCAAGTCGTTACATTATACCAATTTTGTTCATTTGGAACATAACCACCTTTCAGCTTCACATTTTTACCTCATATGAATTTTTTTAATTAATTCGGTATTCAGGTTAATCTCATTTTTTTAAGATAAAATTGTTTATACACAATGTCCCATAAGTCAGCATTGGGTTCCATTTAATCGCCACACTTAATCCTACACTGATTTATGGACTACCCTGTAAAATTAAAATTAATCTCACTATAACCATATGCACCATAATTTATCCTTTCTTCTCTATTATAATGGATAATTTTTAGTTTTACATACATTTTCGAGCAATATCGGGGAGAAGAAATAAAAACACGCCTTCCACTTAGTCTCACATAATCCAAGTATAAATCTAAAGTTTATATACTGCACCTGCTGCTATTTTCTCTCTCTCTCTCTCTCTCTCTCTCTCTCTCTCTCTCTCTCTCTCTCAATACAAACATTTATATACACAACAAGTAGTTAGAAGGAATTTCACGCGTAAGATTGGCAGGTGCACCTCTTTGTTCTCTTTTTGAAAAAAATATATTTCTTATAATTATATAATAGTTCACATGTAGTGTAATATATATATATAGTGATTGAAAATAATGTAGACACATTTTGAAATAATTTATTTTGGATACTAATTGCACTAAATAAACAAAAACTTTACTATGTCCATAAGTAGGCATGTTAAAACCACATTTAATAGTCATTTTACGTTATATGACTAAAGTGTTCACTATTTACATGAAAACATGCAAAGATAAAAGAGTAGAGTACTGCGAGTGGTTTACTGCTGTGAGTAATGAACATTGTGAATCTGAGGATGGGATAATTTGGTCTGATGAAGCGTGTTGTAACGGCAAATTTGTATGTTTAAATCTCATAGGTATCGAAAAATAAATAAAAATCTTAAAATAAAGATTTTGAAATGGTTTTAATTTCATATGAAAATTAAATCTTTAAATTGAAGACATGGTGGAAAAGTGAAGTAAACTGATACCCGAAATCGGGCCGAAGGGCTGACTGCGTTATCAGAAAAAGCGTATAAATCAGGTTAGGCATAATTAATCTGTCTGGGGAAAGAAATTTAGCGTCAGGATCTTTTCATTTTGAAGCTTGTAAAAGTTTTTTTTATGTTGTTGGTTATGTTATAATTAGTGTTATCAGTGTTATAAGATGTCTTATGTAATAACAATATATATAAAATTGTCAGATAATTAATCAAACAGTATGCCAGTATGCAAGGTTAAGTTGCTACGTTGGCCTTATTTTTGTATACGTTCAGGGTATACGTAAGATTGTATTTGTATGTTAGGTTAAGTGGCTTTGGATTGTGAATGATCTGCAGTAAAAATGTTTTGTTTTGTTTGTTTGTTGAAGGCACATCACATTGCTCCGAAACTTTTGCAGTATTCATACCAGCATCTGATGATGACTGTGATTTACTTATAACACTATGAGGTAAATATGATTGGTCGATTTTAAGAGGTTCATTAATAAACTGTACAGTAACCAAATTATGATATCTTCACTTTTAGACTTCAGAGAACTCCCTTCGTCTTTTATGAAACCAAATTCGGATTGAGAATTGACGGGAGCTCTCTCGCCTGTAGTATTTGCATCTATTGTAGAGTGCTTATTTTTATCCAACATATCTTGCGACTTAGGTTTCAAATTCAGGTGTGAGTCTCTCATCGTTTTCGGAATGTATTCCGCAGCTTCCAGGTTTAATTTGTGTGGTTTCTTTTGAGGACTAGAGTTAGGTTGTTTGTTACAATAAAAATTAAATGGTTCAACAACGTTGGATGGATGTACCATGGGCTCATTATAAAGTGTGGCAAAACTACCATCTTGAACACCATAAGGAGGAAAACTCACTGGGTTGAACAAATTAATTATTCATTTTATTACAAAGAAAGGAGCAAACGGGAATGGGTTCTTTTGCATTATCCTCCCAACACTAATTTTTTTATATAATGTTGGTTTGGTTTTGGTTATGGTACTTTATTTTCCTTCCATTATAAAAAAAATTAGTGTTGGGATTAGGTTAGGTTAGGTTAGGTTTGGTTAGGTTAGGTTAGGTTAAAAACAGCCCGCCGCAAGTGTTTTGCTAACGTACTTTATTTTCCTTCCATTATAAAAAAAAATTAGTGTTGGGAGGATAATGCAAAAGTACCCGGGAATGTTTCCTGGACAAAAGTAAGACGCTCATTGAGTTTCAAAAGGAAGCCCTTGATGGCAATTGAAATGTTGAATAAAGCCTTCATTAACAGGAGTCGTCATAGATTTACTAAAAGTATCCAGAGTGAGTGAAACCAAATGCATAAGCGGATTTTCAGGATTTGATACTTCAGTTGGCATGCTTCTGAAATCTGAAATAATTGTGTGTGTGTGTGTGTGTATGTGTGTGTGTGTGTGTGTACGGGGAAATCCTACGCTCCGCCCTCTGTATGATCGATCAATGGTCACGTGGCTCCTGCCTGGGCATATCTCTATCCCTGCGTGGTCAGATGAACGCTGCAAGCCTGGATCTCAGACGTGCATTTGAAGAAATCTCACGTAGACGAAAAATAGTGATGGCTACCTTTAATATTGAGTGCTCGAGTTTTATGAAGTGGTATACGATAAAGTGTGAAGATGTGGTGGATACTGAAAAACTCCCTTGCCCTCCCTCCTTTGAGACTCTTAAGGCTACATTAAGCCGTGCGAAGAATGAGGAACAAGAGGTTCAAATACTCTACGGCTATTCTGGCGAGAGCATTGCAGGATTTCGTGGTACAAACGATGTAATGGACGATGTTGTAGGACTAAACTGTATAAAAACTTACATATACCATGAAGTGGAGGAAACAACACGTGCAGAAGAGAAGCAACGGTTATGGTTAGTGAGTCTTGTTGATGAATGGTGTGACAAGCGGTTTTATTTCATGTTGCATCATACCGAGTACTCGTACCCTGCTGCTGAGAATGTAAATCTTGTCATAATGGATAGTTTCAAATACTTTTACCACTACATTAATATATATTATGACGAGGTTTGTAGTGAGGTTGTGGCTAAAGGTTTGCGTGAGTTTTTCATAGAATTTAGAGACGAGTATCGCTTGCTAAGCAAAAAGGAAAAATATGGGAACATGTTTCTCTCAAATAGAGCGCCGGAGTGTGAATAAAATGTGTTTAGTTCGGGAAAATCCCACTGAACGAAAATGTCTGGTGCGTATTCTCGGGAGTGGAAGTGATAAAACATTAAAACCGATATTACTTCATGTACAGGAAAAATTCTCTAAACGATTGCCCGATATAATGGGATACAGGTATTCACATGATTCTTTCACGATGGAACAACACCGTACACGATTCATGAACTTATGGTGTGACTCACTGCTCCACACCTCGCGTCGAGCCGATCCGCCCACCTTGGTTCGTTTGCTCGTTGTATCAGTTGCTCGGAGACACTAGCACCGTACCACCTGTGGCTCAATCATCTCAGAGCTTGAACCGACTGGACGTGTACTCCTCACAATAGAATACGATAGAGCTACATTTGAGCAGCATTCTCAATGCCGTGTACGATATGTCCGTAACGAAGTCATTGCGTGTGTTCAGACGTAAAACCGGTGCCGTTAACTATATACTGGAAACGACTTCTAAACAAACACTCGTAAACGGAATGTTGTTTATTTAATTGTTGAGGAGATGAATAGTTTTCTTGATAGTTGAGAAGTGGAGCGAGGATCGTTATAAAATACCTGCAGGTGTAGGTACAAGAAGAGAACAGATTAGTGATACCCCTCATATGCCATTGTTTGTAATTTGTGCATAAATAATGATTAGCCGTGCATTGATATACGGCTGATGTGGAAGAATGCGTCTGATAATAATGTTCTTGTCCGTACACGAAACCGATTCATCGACGACAGAATATATGAAATCGTCGGTTTCCGCAAGCTGAAGCCTATATTAGAGGTACGTGTTACGGATATGGTCTATTTTGATACGGTTATTGAATACGCATACACCGCTCTGCTCGACGGGTTTACCAAGTGTAGGACTGAATAAGGCAAAAATGGTCTGGAACTGGATGCTTATTTAAAAGGGTTAGACTCTTCGAAATATTATGAACTTTGGTAGAAAGGACTTGAGCGGTACAGGGCAGAGCTCACCAGCACCGTTCACCCTGAAGAACTGCGAATGAGCAGCTGTCGTAACGACTTAGAAGATTATTTCAACTGCCGATATGCATTGTGAAGAAGAGTTTAGGATTAGAAAGCTCGGATCGGTAAGAATAAAACTCGATTGGAAAGGAGTGTTTATAAACTTGAATTTAATAATGATGTGGCTAACGATGCCCTCTTTGTGCGTGCTTTTGATTGTATTCTGTCCGTGTTTAAAGATAACTTGCCAACCGAATAAAGTGGGCACAAAAATAGTATTGAACGAATTGAAGGCCCTTTACATCGAGTATAGGCCTTCCTATAACTGGTGCGGTGAAATAATGCAAGTCGTATTTATTGCATAGTGCAAAGCAACAATGATGTAACTGTAGAGTCGATCACGTGCGAGTTTAGTATTTTAGTTAAGCGTAGTAGAACATAATGTGTATATAGATTTCTCCTGTGCTATTATTTTGATGGTTATATATTATTTTTTATTATATATTTATATATATATATAAGTACTCTTCGTTCAACTTGTGTATTTCCTGTACTATTATTATTTTTTATTGTGTATATATATATATATATATATATTTTCCTCATTCAACTTTTGTATTTCTTTCCTATTATTATTTTTTATTGTGTATATTTCTCTGGAAAATTAAGCAGCCTAAAAGAGGGTTATCTTTACGGCTACCCGCGTCCACCCTTACCTCAGGTTCGAAAATGTATTGTTTAAATTAAACTTAGGGCTCACACAACTTGGACGCTGTTAATTGTTTAAGCATATTCACTTAAAGGAAATAATTCTTAAGGGAAGCTTAACTCTTTATGTGATAGATTTAACTTTGTTTAGTTTAGACTAATTTGGATACATTTAAATTTGTTTAATTTAAATTGATAAATAAGTTAGTCTTTAACAAGCCTAACTATAAAGTATCGATTTAGGTTGCAACGTTATGCAAATGGTTGTTCCACAGTATATATCGCTAGTCAGATTAAGCTCATGAATCGCAATTAACTCGTTTCAAGCTGATAACCCCAGTCAACCTGTCGGAGGTTCAATTTGACGATCGTTAATGAAATTCCAAACCAATCTAAATAGCTACCCCTTGATGGTTCTCCTCGTGTAAGACAATCCACAATGGCGTTCTCAAACACTTGGGTCAACGATTAACACACAGGTATAAACATATATGTGTGTTACAACGAGTGGAAATTAGAGTGAGGCGTGATGCTTAGCCTCCATATACAAGTACAAGTGAATCAGCGAAAGATATGATAAAGGTTCCACTGGCCGAGAATAAAGAGCTTAAAAGGTATTCTAAATTTTAAAAGAATTCGATTTATTAGAATCATTAGTGAATGATGTTAAATCTTGGCATTTTATTATGAAGCGAAGTTAATTGAAATGATAACCGGCTAAAATTACGGAGTCAAAACCGATACGTATTACGCGTATGAGAGCTTCGAATGAACTAAGATGGCGACTGAAGCTCCTTTCGCCGGCATCAAAGCGCGTCAGAGCGTGCCAAAGTTGAAGTATAACATTGTCGCCCAGAATTTCCAGATGGTGGAAAGAATTGAGTGTCAGTACTCTGGCGGGCGTACGATTTTGGTTCCATTTTTAGCGATTGGTCGTTATCTGTAAACGTTTTATGTGCAGCCGATCAACGCTGTTTTTATGAAATAATACAATATATATTATGGATATATATATATACTTTTAATAGAATGCATAATTACCATGCTCGAACATGAATCAATTATTCATTCTCGTCGATTTTGGTTGATTTTGTGGTTACGTTCCAATAGTTTTTAATTGATTTCTTATATACTTTGATCACTTATGCCGTCAGGAGTATATTTCAAGAATCCCTGAACCCACTGTCTAAATATTTTAGACATACTCTGGGCCAATGAAAAGACTTAAAATTAATCATTAATCAATTGATTTAATATGATATTTTAGAATAGTTAACTTGGTAAAATGATTATTTTTAGGAAAAATTAAAATAGATATGTTTCCAGACACAAAGTAAATTGCTGTGCCATAGGCTTTTGTGCTGGCATCCGAGAACGCATGGATTGATACAGTCTCGTTCAAATTTAGATTTCGTGGGATGGCCAGATTTTTTACAGCTTCGATTTCTTGAGATAGAGTTATCCATTCACTGCTTAGTACATCGTTCAATGGCTCATCCTAATCTGATTTTTGTTTCCACAACCCCTGTAGAAACATGCGTGTCTTGATTGTAACAGGATTTAAATAGCCTAAAGGGTCAAACACCTTAGCAACATTGCTCAAGACTACCCTTTTTGTTAGATTAAAATTATTGAATACGAAGTGAGGATAGAGTAACGTGTCCGATTCCTTGTCCCATATCATCCCTAAGACCTTAATAGGTTTACCCAACTTGACTCCGTTGTTTTGTTCCATAATGGAGGCGTTAAGGGAGGTTGAATTCGTGGTCCATTCTCTCAAAGTCAGATTAGCTGCGCTGAGCTACGTTTGAGATTCTTGATAGAAGCTCAGCAATTGATTTTCGTTGTCTGACGAGAACACGAGATTATCCACGTATATATTACGTTCAACCTGCTTACTCACGAGAGAAGAATGTCCTCTCAAAGGGTGTAGGATCGTGGCATTCAGTAGAAACTGACTGCACGTCGCTCCGAACCAAACCACTTTAAAGCGGTAAACACAAATGAGGGAGTCAGGGTTAAAAGGATTTTCAGGCCATAGGAAACGGGTTGCATCTCTGTCCTTTTCATTAAATGAAATCATAACGTAGGCTTTTGCGATATCACTAACGCAAGCATAATGACCTAACTTAAATCTCAATAAAATGTGCCCTAAATCATGGATTAGAGATGGTCCAGTATACATACAGTCATTAAAACTTGGATTACCCGCCGAACAATCAAAAACAATTCTCAGAGGGGTGGTAGCCGAATCTTTCTTAATTCCATGATGTGACAAATAGTGGATATTAGCATTGTTTGACAGAGTTTGAGAATTTGGGACTAACTCCACAAATTCTTTCGTGATGTGATCCTGTATCACATCATTGTAATGTTTTAAATTTTCTGGTGTCTTCCTTAGTTTGTTAAGAGTTGACAAAAGTCTACCCTTTGCCATACCGTAATTAGAAGGTAGAGGATGAGGATTCTCCTTCCAAGGAAGTCCAACTTCATATCTGCCATTACGGTAGGTAATGTTTTCGTAGAATTTTTTCATGACTCTACAATATGCTCAGAGTCCGATGGTTCATTTATTTTGATTCCTAAAGAATCGAGATCCCATAACTAGTCAATCTCGGAACCAGAATTAGACTCGGACACTCCCACTCTAAGTACGGATAAATTTGAATTTAGATTACTACATTTGTTAGTTGATTTAAATTTAATTGGACCACTGATGACATTACCTAACTCTGTTCTAACAAATGAATGTCACCATGCTTAGTTTGACCAGTTATAAAATTAAAATAATAGTCAGAACCAATTAAAATGCTAATTTCATTAATAGAGTCTTTTTTAATCACCAAAGAAGCTAATTGTACGCCTTGGGATTTTAAAAATTGAATAGTTTGTGTTATCCCTGGAATAACAACTTTAGATCGAAATCTATCAACCAGAATGACTTCGATTTCATGTTTATTAGATTTAGTTTGAATTAGAATTTTAGCTACATCATAGCTCTCTGTTTTACTGCTAGAGTTGAAACCATCTTCTTGTAAGGTTTTATGTTGTATTCTGTCGCTATAGATTTAAGCATGAAGCTTTTTGTGAATCTTGATCGAAAAGCGCGCATAAATTAATTACACCGTAGTCAGTTACTACAGGCAACATGGCAGCAGGCAATGCTGTGCTTGATTTGTTTTTGGTTAAAGCGGCTGACACCGAAGTGACTGCTCGCTCAGTTTGTTCCTCTTTACTCTGACTATTGGGTTTAATCGACTCATTTGCAGATGTAAAACACAAAGCGGAATGATGCCTATTTTGACAAAACCTACATGAAAATTTACTCATGCAGTTTGACGTTTTATGATTATTCCTCAAACAGTTGAGGCATAAATTTAGAGCGCGAGACCTCTTCGAGCGTAATTTAGGAGTGTTATACTTAGGACACTCATGAACTTTATGCTCTGAGGCACAGAGTGTACATGGTCTTATTCGATTTTCCTTGTCTCCATTCTTACTAGCAATTAAAAAGAACCCACAGTAGATTTGTTAGAATTAGATTTATAAAAATTAGTGTTAGACTTAGACGAATATCATGAAGATTCGCTTTGCCTTTTGCATAATTAGAATTAGATTTAACATGCTCAGTAGGCTTGCTTTCGGGCTCTACTAACTGTAGCAATGATATCTCATTGTCAATAGCTTTCCTGAAACTATCTAGATTCCAATAATCGAACTTAGCAGCTCGATTAATAATATCCCTAACGCGATTCGGTTAGGGATATTTGTGCCCATAACTTTGAGACCACGTAGATGGCATTCATATTGAGCGCGAAATTTACTAATTTCGGTAGAATTAGCTCTGGGACATTCCAGATCAAAAATAGCATGTAAATGCGCTTGAATTATTTTGTGAGGCTTACCATGAGTCTCACAGAGAAGCTTAACAGCCTCTTCATAGTGATCATTGGTGGTAGTAAAACCATCAAGAAGCTGTAAGGCTTTGTCTTTAAGTTGACCCGATAGATACGTAAATGTTTGAGCTCCTGATATATCATCACGCTCATGAATAGTGTTTTTAAATATATCCCAGAAGTGTTGCCATTCCAAAGGATTACCAAAAAAGGTAGGAAGTAATAATAGGCAATTTGACTGCCTGTTCTTTTTGTTTACTATGAGCTGCTGCATCAGCTTCCTTTTGTTTTATAAACTTATTGATTAGAATAACATGTTGCTCAATTTCAGCCTGATATTCCAAAGCAATAGTTATGTCGGTGATGAGTTTATCATCAGATAATTCTGACTGAATTTTGTCATCATACTCAAGAATTTTATTACTTTGACTAAGTAACAAATTACGAGTAGCTTCAATTTTGTTGAGATCGGGTGTATCGGTGGAAATAAATTTAATATTTTCAGCGATAAGCCATTTCGCCATGGTGCGATGACCACCACGTCTCATTACGTCAGTCATTTTGAATTATTTAGATTTGAGTTATTTGAGTTAATTTTAAAGTAGATTTAAGTAGATTTAAGTAGATTTAAGTAGATTTAAACGTATCCGGTTCGAAGGACCAATTTTGTGGAAAATTAAGCAGCCTAAAAGGGGGTTATCTTTACGGCTACCCGCGTCTATCCTTACCTCAGATTCGAAAATGTATTGTTTAAATTAAACTTAGGACTCACAAAACTTGGACGCTGTTAATTGTTTAAGCATATTCACTTAAAGGAAATAATTCTTAAGGGAAGCTTAACTCTTTATGTGATAGATTTAACTTTGTTTAGTTTAGACTAAGTTGGATACATTTAAATTTGTTTAATTTAAATTGATAAATAAGTTAGTCTTTAACAAGCCTAACTATAAAGTATCGATTTAGGTTGCAACGTTATGCAAATGGTTGTTCCACATTATATATCGCTAGTCAGATTAAGCTCGTGAATCGCAATTAACTTGTTTCAAGCTGATAACCCCAGTCAACCAGTCGAAGGTTCAATTTGACGATCGTTAATGAAATTCCAAACCAATCTAAATAGCTACCCCTGGATGGTTCTCCTCGTGTAAGACAATCCACAAATGGCGTTCGCAAACACTTGGGTCAACGATTAACACACGGGTATAAACATATATGTGTGTTACAACGAGTGGAAATTAGAGTGAGGCGTGATGCTTAGCCTCCATATACAAGTACAAGTGAATCAGCGAAAAATAAGATAACGGTTCCACTGACCGAGAATAAAGAGCTTCAAAGGTATTCTAAATTTTAAAAGAATTCGATTTATTAGAATCATTATTGAATGATATAAATCTTTGCATTTTATTATGAAGCGAAGTTAATTGAAATGATAACTGGCTAAAATTATGGAGTCAAAACCGATAGGTATTACTCGTATGAGAGCTTCGAGTGAACTAAGATGGCGACTCAAGCTCCTTTCGCTGGCATCAAAGCGCGTCAGAGCGCGCCAAAGGAGAAGTATAACTTTGTCGCCCAGAATTTCCAGATGCTGGAAAGAACTGAGAGTCAGTACTCTGGCGGGCGTACGATTTTGGTTCTATTTTTAGCGATTGGTCGATATCTGTAAACGTCTTATATGCAGCCGATCAACGCTGTTTTTATGAAATAATACAATATATATATATATATATATATATATATATATATATATATATATACTTTTAATAGAATATATAATTACTATGATCGAACATGAATCAATTATTCATTTTCGTCGATTTTGGTTGATTTTGTGGTTACGTTCCAATAGTTTTAATTGATTTCTTATATACTTTGATCACTTATGCCGTCAGGAGTATATTTCAAGAATCCCTGAACCTACTGTCTAAATATTTTAGACAATATATATATATATATATATTACTGTATATATATATATATATATATATATATATATATATATTATATATATATATATATATATATATACATTTTAACTGCAAACAACACACAGTATAATTAATGTAAAGAACGACGTTTGTGTAGAAGAGCGTTCCGCACAAGATGAGGAGGGAGAACGAACAAATGAAAAATGAGGTAGCTCCCGGGAATCGAACCCGGGATCATCCGATTGCCGGTCAGATATGCTATCCACTACACCAAGAACCTCGATCAATCAGAAGTCGTAATTCTCCTACATACGAGCAGAAACCAATGTCCTGAGGGGGCACCTTCACATGCCGTACATATATATATTTTAACTGCAAACAACACACAGTATAATTGATGTAAAGAACGACGCTTGTGCTGAACGCTCTTCTACACAAGCGCCGTTTTTACATTATATATATTATATATATATATATATATATATAGATATATATATATATATATATATATTCCTCTTTTAAACTGTGTATAGAATTAACTATTTTGATTGTATATTTATTTTCTATATATTTCATGAAAGTATTTCCAGTAATTCGTCTAAATAAATAGAATGATTTAATGGTGTTTAATTTAATTCTTTTGGTTGTATATATAAACGATATTATTTCCTTAAATAAATAAATAATTATATATATATATATATATATATTATATATATATATATAATATATATATATTTACATACACACACACATATATATATATATATATATGTGTGTGTACACCAAATGGCAGGTTACGCCTTCTAAACCAAATAGCTGCTTAAGACTTCTAAGCCAACTGTCAAGAATATATGCTTTAAAAGTTTAAATAAATGGTGCAACCTGGTAATTCAAAAAATAATAATATACAGCTGAACAAGACATTTACGCCTTCTAAGCCAACTGGCGGATTAGGACCTTCTAAGCCAAGTGCAAAGACCAAGCGCTTTATTATGCGTCTAGCGGAGCCAAGCGAAGGATGGTATCTCTTCTCTCTCTCATAGGTTCTACAGATCTACAGAAGCTAAGGCTAACAAAGACCCTAAGATCCACTCTAAGGTTAGCCCGCGAGAAAGGAAAGAGTAGGATGAAGAGAAGAGAATAAGGGGTTAAGTAAGTATCAATACCTATCACTCGTGGGTTAACGTTCATTCAGAAAAAGAGAAAAAAGTCTCACCATCATCATCCGCCGGCCACTGCCGACAAGTCAGAAATATAGTCGAAGAGAATAGGAGAGGGGTGAAAGATAAAAAGACGTAAAATAAGAACGCTTACAAACCATGCAAACACAGTCTTAACTCACTGTCATACCATGCAAACTACAGACATGCAAGTAAAGAGAGTTACAGACATGCAATTAAGGAGAGGATAAGAAAAAAAAGTAGGTAAAGTTAAACAAAAAGTGGGTTAGTTTACGGTACAAGCTACATCTACGTTCGTGTTAGTCTTTTTTTTTTTTTATAATAATTTTTTTGCTGGCATATCACACGCTGGCATGTCACAAGCTGGCATTAATCGTCAACAGATTTCTCCAGCTTAACTAGCTTATTTAACTAAAATAATGAAACCGGATGATCATCAAAATCGGAGGTATGGCATTTTATGGTTTTGGCTGTGGAATCGAGGCAGCCATTTTGAATTTGCTTAAAATGGCCGCCAGATTGAGGTCCCAGCGTGTCCCCAACCTGGAAATGTTTCTATATGGCTAAAGGTAATTTCATGCCAAATTTCACACTTTCTGCCAGAACTGAACGATTTTTGCATTAATCCACCCCACTAAAAGATGAATTTGGATATTTACGTCTGCAGCATCGAGAATCTTGTGACAGGCAGTCTTGAAAAGAATTGGTTGAACAGTGCGACATTTATACATATGAACGTATATAAACCATATAAAATAATGACCTATATGATATTATTGTTATTACACCACATGTAATGAGATAGAGTTACCATACATTGAATACTAATTATCTCAGTGCGAAGATTTAGTATTTAATGTATGAAAAAAATGTGAAATGAAGAAACTAATTTATGACGTCACGGCAGTCCAGTTTCTAAAGTTATATGTTAACTCAATTCGGGTATATAAGTCATTATAATACTTATAAGAAGGAAATTGAAGAAAATTGATTCGAGGGGATGCAATAATTACAATAAAGAAAAGTTCCTGGACACTGAACAGATATAGTATTTGACAGAGTGTAAAATCGGAATTCGAAAGTTACGGTTATAATTCTCTGAATAACACTGGCCTGCAAGGTTGCTGTTGTTTTAACACTGAAGCTGTTTTATAGTAATTTTGGTATGCTGAATCCAAAAATTACATAAATTTTTGCCATCACGTAGGTGCATTTTGCAAATAGCCATATAATTTTATATAATGTTTATATACGCCCGTAATGTCCTTGTGTGTTTTTATAGTAGGTTATTGTTATCATATTATGTTAAGTTATTATTATTATTATTATTATTATTATTATATGTATTTCCTGTTACTTTTTTATCTTTTCAGACTTTCGGTAATATGGCATCAAGAGGCTGTTTAACTCATCCTGACATATTTTACTATATATGTGGCAGCTTTGTTGCAAAGAAACAGATACAGAACATCACAGACTTTGTCAGGAAAGTGCATTATACCTACTTTGGAATGAAACTCGGAGACGAAGACAAGTCATGGGCTCCTCACAAAGTCTGTCGTTCTTGTGTTAAATCCTTGAGACAATGGAGTCAAGGAAAGAAAAAGTCCATGCATTTTGGAATTCTTATGGTCTAGCGTGAACTCAAGAACCATGGAGATGACTGTTATTCCGGGACGTAGGAACATATTTTACATTGGGGGGCCCAAGAAGTGACGGTATGGATAATTGTTGTACAATAAAATGTACATTGAATACACCAATATTTAAACTTATTTGGACTATATTCGACCATATTAAAAATCAAGGAAATTAATTGAAAAAATCTATATTCATACCTATATACACAAAATATCTGCTATCCATATATTGTAGAATACCTATAATCGGAAATTGCACGAACAATCTAGGGCAGATGCATTTATCATGCACTTTTTATCATGTTCACGTATTACACGCTATGTACAACATACTACACGCTAAAATAGCGTTCATTAAACAGTAAACGACCCGAAATAATTCCTTCTTCTTTCGTTCCGACTGGCAAATTCCAATGCAATGTTGTTCAGAGATAATTCGTCGGTTTTTTCTTGTAAATATTGAGCATCATGAAATGATTTAAGCACTTTTGTGTCATAGTAGTCCTCATATAACTCTTGATGCGTCGTTGTACTGAGAATGTTCTCTCGGCAGTTGCTGTCGTTACTGGAGCTGTTAAGAACAATCGTAACAGTTTGTCTACTTCCCTCAACATCCTCTGGCAAACAGGTTGGGAATCCAGAGCATCGCACAGTGTCTGAAGACTAGTTACCTGAAAAAATAAAAATTCTCATTAGTTGTTTCATTTTCCTTGTTGCACTTTTGCTTGAATTAAAAAATCAAATTTCAATTCAATTTTTGGGCTATGTTTCCCCATGTGTTGTTTCATTTTCTTTACAGGTAAATATTTTTCAGTTGCTTTTACGTTCTCGAACAATAATCTATTTTATGCTCGAATGATAATTTTAATAAAACGCAAACACTAATGAAAATTACCTCCTTAATGGTCGACCAATCGAGAATATCATGCAGCATTGGAAGTTGAACGAATAATTTCTCGAAGTCGATATCTTTTTGATACAATTGTACAACAGAGTCACGAGCTCTGTGCTCTTTTCCGTTAGCTGCAGACAGCAAGACGTTTTCGATGTTGACCAAGTCATAGAAATTATCCTGCTGAAATCTTCTGTTTAATTCTCCGCTCGTACTGTCGAGCACATCATAGTACTGAATTCGGTAATATTGCTTGATGTCCGTATATTCATGATTCTCGCAGCCCAAATCTAGTTTCTTAGGCATTCGCTTGAAGCGCGGGAGTACGGGAGGATCAGTGAGACAACTAGAGTCGTGCGTAAGAGCCGAGTAGAATCTGTCAAACCATTCCTCGGAGCGGTATCGGCTGTAATGCTTCTGGCAAGCCAATGCAGCTTGCTGTGATTCCTGTGAAGACGTAGACTTCACTTGCAATGTCGATGACAATTACTCAGCAGGTGAAAATACCAACAAAGCTAATCGTAAGCCAAAGTACGTTTGGAATTTTTCCAGCATTGCCAGCGATCCACCTGCTCGGCGACTGTATTCGTCATAATTTTCGTCTCGATATTTCATTAATGTTTCTTCGAGGCTTTCGTAATTCTGAATGATGGCGCTGATAGCTCCATTTCTTACAGTCCATCTTGTTGAACATAATGGCCTCAGACCTGGATTTTCAGCCGGTATGACCCTCTCGAACAGTGCTTCCCTTTCGGGTGACAGCTTAAATAGCTGTAAAAGTTCGCCAGCAAAATCCAAGACATCCCTGATGGACTTACATTTTCGTGTAGCATCCTGGAGACTGAGGTTCAAACAGTGTGCTAAGCAATGTACTGAAATCGCTGATGGTTCCTGCTCTCGAATCAACTTTGCCACACCTGATACGTGGCCTTGAAAGTTACTAGCTCCATCATAGCCTGGCCAATGACAATCCGATAATTTTAATGTTAACCGAGTAAGGGTATCGCTGATGGCAGACGTGATTGTTGACGCATAGATGTTTGGAATTTCCACTAGTGTAACTGGATCTTTATGCACTTGGTAGTGTTTATCCACCCATCGTACGCAAATGACCAGTTGTTCATGATTAGAACAGTCTCTGGTTTCATCTGCCAACAAAGCATACTATCGAGCAGAACTGTGTGTGCCATCAGCTCAATTAATTCATTGACAACCTCTGGCGATGCGTATTGATTGTCGACAGCTTTTGAGTCAAGATTCATACACTGGATCATAAGTTGCAACAAGTTGCCTTCTCCTTCATCATGACCGCGGAGTGCAAGCACTTGGCGCAATAAATATCTCATTGCGTGCAATTGTTTTAAGAAATTCTGCCGACGAGCTGCCTGTTGCTTACTGCTTTGTGTCACAAATTGGTCTTGAATTGAAGGGTTTCGACGATTCGTGTATGATTCCACAGCCTCTCTGTGGCTGATGCAATTCTCGTGCTGCTTAAAATTCTCAATGGCTTTTTTCCAATTACAGTAACCGGTTTTGCCGAATGCTGTCTCAGACTTAGATGATAATCTAGTCAACTTGTGATCTTCATTATATTTGCAATAAAAACAGAATACTTTTTTTTGAAGTTGTGCAGAGATGCAGCCAGCTGAAAGTACTATACCATGAAGGTAAAAATGTACTTCGTCGAGAGGAAAAAAATCTTGCTGTAGCATTGATGATAGATTCTGAAGTGGGTTGTGATGGCTTGCACATTTGCATGCAGCAATCTGCATTGCAAGTGTCTTCTGTCACCTGAAAAGTAAATATAGAAAAGCAAAAAGTGATTTCAGCGATGTCATAGTCATAGATTTGCAGTGTCATGGTTACACTCTTTTACTTATTTTCTTCTTCTTTGCTTTTTGTTGATGTCTTGCTTCAAATTTTTAGTTACACTTTTACTAAAGTCAGTTTTTGGTTTTTCTATTACTCTATTTATAGATTATCTTCTTTTTACAAATTCGTTTTTTTCGTTTGGTTTTTACTGTTGTGGTCAGTATTTACGTTAAATAAAAAAATCTAATACTTACATTTGAGATGAGCTGTGAATCAGAATCATCTTGAGGAGTTTCTGAATTGTGAGTTTGAAAATGTCTATTCGCTGAAGACAATTCAGAAGTTGACGAATCCGTTGCTACATCAACATTATCTGTTATAAAATTTATTTTTTTAGAATATTACACTTTAGAGATATGCTAATGATTGCATATATTGTATGATTAGGCTGACCATATTTCCTTGAGACAAAAACGGGACATTGGGATGGCAAAAAAGGGACGGGGTTATGTAATATTCTGTATTCATGAAAAAGTAAGTACATAAACCGGGACAAAATTGACATTTTTATTAAAACGACGGGACGGCCAGGAAATATAAAACAAACGGTACTGTCCCGTTCAAAACGGTACGTATGGTCAGCCTATGTATGATAATATTGAACTTACTGACCCTGCTTCCTCTTTATACCACAGCTGAACAATGTAGTTTGTTGTTTTTCTATTTTCTTTCGCTTTTCATGATACTTCTTGAGTCCAGCTTGAAATATCAAAATTGGATGAATGATTTTTAATGTACCAACAGCACTAAAATAGCATAGTGTTGCTATTTCTTACAATTTACGATAAGGAGAATTTTTAAAGACTATATAAATAGCTCAAATTGATAATTCATAATCTAAAACAACACAAACTTACATAATTACCAGATGAACTATTCAGACACACATATCCACAAAGACACCAATGTTGATGAGCCGATAGACGCTTCAGAGTTTACATTTAAAGTTGCCAGAATAACTAGTGAAATTAACTAACCGTATATATTAAATTTAAAATTTTATTAGATGAAGCATAAAGGATTGAAATTATTTTTCCATTATTTGTAATACTAGTTGCCAGAATAACTAGTGAAATTAACTAATCATATATATTAAACTTAAAATTTTATTAAATGAAGCATAAAGGATTGAAATTAATTATTTTTCCATTATTTGTAATACTTTTTCAAATTAATATTATTGGATGTCATTCATATTATTGGGGGGGGCCAAAACATATCTTGGCTCCCCCAGTATTTTTATTGCCGGGGCCATGGCCCATGCGGCACACCCCAAGTTCCTACGCCGCTGTGTAGATGTACCTTTAAGGACATATTGCACCCCATTAACCTAAATACTTCGCGCATCTCCTCAACCAACTGTACGTAGTTCTATGCCTTGTTCTTTCCTAAAAAGTTCTTGAAAATTGCTCTAAATGTTTCCCATGCAACCCTCTCGGTTCCGTCTAGAACTTCATCAAAACGGCTGTTATTCATAACTTCTCTAATCTGTGGACCAACAAAAACATTTTCTTTTATCTTCGCCTCACTAAGCTCACTTATTCATGGAAACTTCTGTTTTAAATATATAAAATTCTTCACCTTCCCTGTTCATTGCTTTCTCGATGTTTTTAATTCGTCTGAGATTAATGTGAAGAGGTGGCAGGTACTTCATATATCTTTTATTTGCGACGATCATTTGCCAAGGAACTAAAGCTTGACGAAGTGGCCACTCCTTAATGGCATAATAACAATCTCTGGCTCGACCATAGGCGGATCCAGAGGTTGGGACCAGGGGGATTAATTGAAGCAACGTAGACATAAGCATTCAAACGTTTTACTTAATTTTGTTTAACCATGATATATGGGCATCAGGATCCGCCTATGGGCCCGACAATCCCACTCACAAACACAAAGAAAGCAGCAATACTTTGTACAGTATATCCCAGCTGCATGCCGAGAAGCGCTACGACTTAAATCGCCACAGATGTGCCAATTATACTTAGTGTACTCTATGTAATTCAAAAGAAGCTCCATATTCTCATATGACTTTTTCATATAAACAGCATGTCCGACGGGAAGTTAATGGATAAACGTTTTCATTATGTAACAGCACAGCCTTTAGACTTAACTTGGATGAGTCAATGAACAGTCGCCATTCTTCTGGTTTATGTTCATGACCAAGTGCCATTATCAATCCGTTTACATAGTCACAATAACAGATTTCCGCTCAAAGAAAAAAATTTGGTCAAATCGTTTTGACGGTTTTGCGGAACATAGAAATGTTAATGTTTTCTGCCAACAAATTCCACGCCTTGTGTAATTAAGTGGGGCAGTCTTAACCACAGAATAAGGGGTGTTGGGAGTGCAAATATGAAGAGTAAGCCAGCTGTCAGCCAGGGGAGAGTGAAAATATGTACGGGGCTCCAATAAACCGTAGCCCCCCCCCGCCCATGGCCTAAACCATTAGAGGTACAGTAAAACTAAACATACCTTACAAAAGAGAATTTAATCCTGCATTTAATGAGAAACAATTAAAACTTGGTGTTCCCGCCATTGACTTCCAAGACAGCCTGAATTCGCTTTGGGTAGCTTGCCAAAAGTGACGTGAATAGATCTTGATCGTTACGCAAATTTGCTAAAACAGTTTCAATGTGTTGCGTCATTGTATCCTTCGAAAATCGATTTGCTGCAGATTCTTGAAACAAGAGACATTCAACCTTGTCCTTTATAACTGATCCAATGTGTTCACAGACGTTCAGGTCAGGAGAATTTCCTGGCCATTCTTCATTTCCAAAGAAATCGATCTCATGGTTCCGCAACAACTGTTGAGTGGCTAATGCCTTAAAGCAGGAGGCCTTATTGTGCAGAAGTGTGACCTGATCGACATCCATAACATTGTTTGGGTTTCTTAGAAAAGGAATGACATGCTGGGATAGAATAATATCACGAAAATACTGTCCATCCCAACTCTGACCATTTGGCTTCAGCACCCACATGAGCTTCTTTGCAGTGAACAAAACAAAGACACCAACACAGTCTGGACTTTTTAATAATTCGCGATAATGTTCATTGTCATCGATTTCATCTGGTGTTGTGGCCCACACTCGATCATTTTGGTAGTTAGGCCGACGTATTACGTAAACAAAAAATTCATCGGCGACAGCTAAATGCATGAAATCATCCGCATCCCAATCTTCAAGATAATGGGCAAACCACATTCTGTCATTGATGTTAAGTTAAGTTTTTCTTGCTTTGGAAGTTCATGCCAAGGCTTTAAACCTTGCCTATGACGGTACAGTCGAATGATCTCACCACTAACGATCTTTCCTCTCAACACTTCGATCTCTCTAGAAAGTTTAGCACAGCTGTTTTTCCGCTTACGCGTACCGCTTTCAATGATGTCCTTTGTTTCCTGAGAGAGTGGCAAATTTGGGCGCCCAGATTTGGTTGTATCCATTTCACATTCATCCAAAGTTTTATTCCAATTTCTTTTAACGAAGTCCTCACTTCTTCGCAACTTTTTGGCAACCCATGAACGTGCTATAAAGGTGGCTTCAGCATCACGAGCTTCCCGAAATGTTATTGCTCGTATGCGATCTATCACACGTTGCCTCTCCGAATCACCAATTAATTGAGAAGCCATTATATTATCACTTTATCAGCTAGAGTAATTTTAATACCTGCAATAAATAAAGAATTTTATATATTTTTATAATCACTAAAAACTATTTCGATATAAGTAAACATGTAAGCTGCAAATGGGGGGAGCTAAGGTTTTTTGGAACCCCTTAGAAGCCAGCTGTCAGCGCCAGGAATGATGGCGTAGTGTATATATATATATATATATGTGTGTGTGTGTGTGTGTGTGTGTGTGTAAAAATGAACCATAAATAATTCCAATATTCCTATACTATCCTACAGGGTGTCTCAAAAGTCACTATCTATTTTGAAAAATAATGGGAATTACGAAAAACTGGTTTAAGACATGAAAAATATATTTATTTCAAAGTAAGTGCCACAAAGAATTAGTGCTATTTATTTATCTGTCTATCAGTGTCTCTACAGAGCTCAAAGCGATAAGTTGTTTCCCGGAACACACTTTCCAGCATTTGAGGTGTTATTTTCTGAACTGCATCGGTAATACGATTTCGAAGTTCGGCTACATCACTAATTCTTCTACCAGTGTACACCTTAGACTTAATGAAACCCCAGGCGAAAAAATCTAATGGTGTTAAATCGGGTGAACGTGCTGCCCATGGTTGTGTTCCTCCACGACCAATCCAGCGACCGGGGAAGCGTCTGTCAAGATAATCACGTACAATTATTGCATAATGGCACGGTGCTCCATCCTGCTGAAAAACTACTGTGTCAAGAATGCCATCTGTAAGAAGTTGAGGTTCGAGGAATTGTTCAAGCATGTCAAGATAATAAACCAATTAACTTTTTTTAAATACACAAATTTGCACCAGAAGTACATATCTTTATGCCAGCATAGCATTTTTAAAAAAAACATCTAATGTCACCGAAATAGATAGTGACTTTTGAGACACCCTGTATTCTTCATGTAATTCTTGTATTCATTTATATAGTTCTTGCATCCATTTTTAAATTCATGTGTTTATATGGTTCATGTATTTATATAATCCTGTATATTCTATATATTTAACTTCATATAATGCCTATATTCATATGTATGTACGTGTGTGTATTCATTTTTACATAAGGACCAAAATCGCCCAACGCGAGTTTGGATAAAATTTTTGATTTGCTTTCTACTTTGCCAAATAATTGGTGACCTGTTCTTTTTTAAAATCTCATAATCATTTTTTTAGATTTCGCTTAATAAGGAATCCTGCTTAAGCTTTGCAATGTTCATATTTTGTATACATTCTCTTTCGTTATAAAAGATGAGATCATGTCTTGCCTAAGCATTTAAATTGTACATCTTAAACCTTAAAATTTTACTCATATGCATATTTTAGTGTAAAGATGCATAGTCCGATTTCCACTTTTAGTTAACTTGGCAGATCATGATAACATCAGATCTGAAAAGTCGCGGTATAAGATAAAAATATGGTTTCATCTTCAAATATTTTGTTTACCCGTTCAAGCCTTACTACAGCTAAAAAATTTACTTTATTTTCGAATATTGTGCAAAAATAATGCAGCCTTTTTAGCATTTAATAATAATGATGTTAGCAGTTTTGGGGTATAGAAACCCCAGTAAAAATCTTCCATTGTCATTCAGAAGCTAATTCAGAGGCTGAGCACTACCTGTACATTTTAGCAGTAAAATACAGTAAAAAATAGTCTTTATCTTATCCTTCGAGCCTTGCTCTCTTCAGAAGAATTTAGTCATTAAACTTTCCGGATACGCTATAAGAAGAGTCCAGAATGTTCAGAGAATTTTAGTAAGTCTACCAGAGTCCTCCGAGCCACTATAGAAGAACTCGGAGAGTAATATAGAAGAAAACTACTACAAGTCATACATCCGTTGCTGCCACATAACTAGAACCCCCGTCGACTTCGAACCAACCCAGGCCATAGATGGAGGGGTTAACATATATATATATATATCTAGGTCCAAATCAGGAAATATATATTAAATAAATATACAAAAAAAATTGTAAAGTTATTTCCATGTACTATTTCTTGGTTGAAACTAAAAACCAATGACACTAATATACAGGGTGTTTCATAACATGTGGGACGCACTTTCAGGCTGGATTCAGGACTTGGAAAACAATGAAAAAAGTCTATATACTGTAAACATATGCCCGAAATCGCTTTTTTTCCGAGTTACAGCCCGTTTTGTGTTCAAGCAATTCTTTTCGCAAACTGTTTACAAACGCTACTTACCGACAATGTTTGTGAGTGTGTACGAGACTTATTTCATGTATGGCCTTGCCGATTGTAATGTTTCCTACACTCTATGACATGTTTCAATATCGTTGAGTGTAGAGCCATCAGTCAGTCAGAGATGCATCGCGGTGTTTCACTGTTCGTATTGGTAACTTCTTACCATGAATAAGTGCAGTCTTGTGAAAAAAACCTTAAAAGTTTTTGTGCTATTCAGTGATAGTGTGCATTTGAAGTGAGAACGGAGGCTTATTCAAACAGAGAAATGGTAGACATGCATCTCATGTATGGACTAGCCGAGTGTAATGCGGCAGCAGCAAGACGTCTGTATGGGGAAAGGTTTACGAATTGCTGTCTGCCAGATAAGAAGACCTTTCAGAGAATAGACGAGCGTCTTGGTGATACAGGATCATTCAACAAGCGAGTTTCAGATGGTGGTAGACCAATCAGCGCCAGAACTGTTGAGTTGGAGGAGCTGGTCCTGAATCGCGTGGAGGAACATCCTGGTGTCAGCACCAAAGGATAGCAGCAGTAGAGGGTGTAAGATACACAAATGTGAGGAGAATTTTACGGGAACATTAGCTTTACCCATATCAATTCAGAGAGTACAAGGCCTTACTGAAGCTGATTTCCCACCACGAAAGGCTTTTGTACTTGATTCATTCAACAGTGTACTCGCGATCCTCTTTTTCTATCCTCCGTGTTATTTTCTGATGAGGCTGCCTTCACAAAAAATGGCGTGATCAATTTTCACAACACTCATCACTGGGCCGAAGAGAATCCGCATGCCATCATCCAGTCAAGGCACCAACAATAATTGAATTATTGACGACAATTTAATCGGTCCTTTTGTTTTGCCTGGAAGATTAACAGGAGAATCCTATTCCAATTTTTTAAGGAAGATTTAAGCGATTTACTAGATGAAGTTCCTCTTGGTGTCCGACGTCGTATGTTGTTTATGCATGGCGGCGCTCCGCCTCATCTTAGTCGAGTAGCCAGAGACTATTTGGATGACCATTTCCCTGCGAAATAGATAGGCCGTGGAGGACCCATTGCGTGGCCTGCTCGCTCCCCAGACCTGAATCCACTCGACTTTTACCTGAGGGGGCCATCTGTAATCCATCGTTTACGTGACACCAATTGACAACGTTGAAATGCTTCGCCAACGTGTAGAACAAGGATGCCAGAAAATCCGAGCAATACCTGGAATGTTTGAACGCGTCAGGCAGTCTATGACAAGGCGTGCTCAAGCGTGTATTCAAGCGCAAGGCGGTCATTTTGAGCACTTCCTTTAAAGGTAAGGCGGATACTTGCTGGAAAACAAAACGGGCTGTAACTCGGAAGCAAAACGATTTCAGGCATATGTTTATATAAAATTTTTTGGAACAAGTGTAGTTTACGTCCCCCTGAATCAAAAGGAGACGCAAATTACACTACGCAAAGTTGGGGAACGTAAACTTCACTTGGATCTTTAGGAGACATTTTTTAAATGAATCTATCAAATAAGACGTTAAAACTAACGAAAATATGACGACTTAACCTAACCAATCGTCAAATTATATATATATATATATAATATAAATTGACGATTGGTTAGGTTAAGTCGTAATATTTTCGTTAGTTTTAACGTTTTATTTGATTAGGTTTACGCGGACAAAGTTGCGGAACGCAAACTACACTAGGATAATGTAGGGGAAGTAAACTACACTAGGCACCACAGGGGGACGTAAACTACACTTGCTCCAATTTTTTTGTTGTTTTCAGGTCCTGAATCCATCCTGTAAGTGCGTCTCACATGTTATGAAACTCCCTGTATATTGAAGCTCATCATGCCAAAAGAACTATAACTACGTTATATATAATATATATATATATATATATATATATATATATATATATATATATGGGAATGAACTCAGAATGGTTCCCTGGGTTTTTTATGATACACACAGACCGTGCATGGAACAAGGAACTCTTCTGGGATAATTAAATCCACTATAGTCCGAATAAGTAATGGTAAATGACAAATACCATAGTTTTTCTTTTTCATGATGCAAGCCCGACGTGGGCAACGGATCTCTCGCAAAGAGGTCCCATAAATATAGCTTCCCTCACCAGCTATCTGCAAAGCAGACAGGATCCAGCTTTGGGATATGGATCTAGGGTTTAAAGCAGCCTAGTCCCACTACATTTAGAACATCAATATAAGTAAAAGACTCGTTGCATTCACGTCGGATTGAATAAATCAAAGAAAAAGGGGTAACTATTATATTTTCAGCCAAAACCAAAACTTAAACCTCAACTGGCAGAATTGAGCGTCCACTTTTCAAGGCACATAACATGTCCGTTTCATGATGGGAATGAACTCAGAATGGTTCCCTGAGTTTTTTATGATACACACAGACCGTGCAGACCGTCGGGCTTGCATCATGAAAAAGAAAAACTATGGTATTTGTCATTTACCATTACTTATTCGGACTATAGTGGATTTAATTATCCCAGAAGAGTTCCTTGTTCCATGCACGGTCTGTGTGTATCATATATTATATATATATGGGCTACGTCGTTGCCAATGTCGTAACACCGCTTCCCGGAGATCAGCGAAGTTAAGCGACACTGGGTCTGGGAAGTAGTTGGATGGGAGACCGTCCTCCGCGCCCAGATTATGTAGCGACCCGTGGTTCGGATCCCACGTAAAGCTGTAGGTCCCCTCCGTCATATGACCTTTGATGTTGCGAAAGAGGTTAAACAACCCCAATAAAATATATATATATATATATATATATACAGTATATATATATATAAACAAACTTTAATTGCAATAACCGCAACAATATAAAATTACACCAACCCGCAAGGAAAAAATATAAAATTAATTATAAAACAGTATTTAAAAGGGCTAATTAATTTCGGCAAAATATCAAAAAAAGTTATAAAACATCCCTGCGGAAGAGCTAAGCTTAAAATGACTGTGAAGGCATAAACACAGACGGAGAGATGGTAGCTGTCGTACGTCTGACAGTTGCCAAGATTTAAAACCTTCGAATTCAGAAATCTATAAGTAAAAATCAATCCTGTACATCTGGCAGCCGGTCACGACCCGAAATTGGCAAGAGTGAGGAAAGCCCTTTTTAACCTCAAAGGGCATTTTCAGGAAAGAAACGTCTTTATCCCGGTTCCCAGTTTTGGGAGAAAAGAAAGATCTCCTAGCGGCGAAATAAGCTTTATCGATGAACAATTTGGAATAACCCAAACATATAAATATACTTTTAATATGTAAAACTTCATCATCAAGATAAATGGGGTCACAAATCCTGAAAGTTCTCAATAAGAGATCGGAAATAACGCCTTTCTTAGTACAAAGAGAATAATTGGAAAAAGCATGAATGTAGCTGTCTGAATGCGTAGGCTTTCTAAATTCTTTGAAAGAAGGTCTTTGGTTGGGATCTCTTAAAATAAGAACATCTAAAAACGAGAGAGATCCACTATTTTCAACTTCATACGTAAACTGTATTGAGGGTACAAAACTATTAAGAACTCCCACCCGCTCATCCAGATCCACATACGATTCCAAAATAACACACGTGTCATCAACGTAACGGAACCAATTGACCCCTGGCACCAAAGATTCCGGCCAAAAATTAACTTCAAAAAATTCCATAAAAATATTAGCTAAAACTGGAGAGAGCGAAGAGCCCACAGGTAAACCTGTCCTCTGTCTAAAAAATGACCCGTTAAAAGAAAAATATCATAGTTATGTTTCGAGCAAAGTCTAACAAGCTCCAAAATAATTCCATAATCAAACGGAATGGTCTCAGGATGATCATGAAGCCACTCTTCCAGGAACTGCAAGGTCAGATCTAAAGGGACTCTGGTAAACAAAGACACCACATCAAAACTCACCAATTTCTTTCCCGATAGGTGTGTACCTCGAAGTTTGTCAACAAACTCTGCAGAATTTTTAAGATGTGCTCCAAAGATTTGGCCTACTAATGGCGAAAGGAGGCTCGAGAGCCACTTAGACAACTGTTCAGTAGAACTTCCCACATTAGAAATAATAGGGCGCAAAGGTTTATGCACCTTTGGAAGCCCATATATATATATATATATATATATATATATATATATATATATATATATATATAGTTACGATAGAAATGTTCTTCGGGAACCTTATCCTCAATAGGAATATGAAAACAAGAGATACGACTCTCAACATTTATTGGTCAAACGTTTCGGTCCACTCAGGGGTCATCTTCAGTGACTAAATAGAAGCATCTAAAAATAATCATAAAACTAAAGTAAATACAAATGTCAAACTGTACAATAATAAAATCTAACAAAAAAAAAGTTAGAAAGTTGTTAAAAAACTATTTGGATAATAAAACAAAATAGAAGTAAAATTAAAACAAACTAAAATTTCAAAAATTAAAAAGTTTAAAAATGCTAAGTTTAAAAAATTTAAAAAGGACTAACCTGGATGGTAAAAGCTACAAATAACAAGTGGAGAGAAAGGAAAAAGACAACTTAAGTTAGTGCGTTAGTTGCGTTAAAAAGGTGTTGGTTGGTTAGGAAGTATGTAATTTTATCGAGGAAAGGCTATCGTTTAGTTCTGGATTTAATTTCTTGATAAAAAGGGATTGTAAAATTTTAAGATCAAGTGAATTAGAAGCAGACGACAAAATCGCAAAGGAGTCCTGGGGGCACGGGTGGTCATGGAATAAACGGATTCATCAGCCAACATGACATTCATTTTAGCGATATAATCACACGTGTCCAAAATGACTACTTTATTTCAGCTTATCAGACTTCACAAGCATAAGGTTCGGGTTGTTCTTCAATCTGGAAAGGGCATCCAACAAAATCTTGAGAAAGTGCCTTTTAAGGTTAAGAAAGGGCTTTCCTCACTCTTGCCAAAGCAGATTAAGTTGATCTCCATTTTGCCGAATAAATTGTCTTCGTTTATTCGTCATCCTATTACTAAAGCCTCCAACAATTCTGGCCTAGTTTATGAAATCCCATGTGGAGGCTGCCCTCAAAAATACATCGAGGAGACAATTGATTTTCGGAGAAGGATTAATTCCCACAAACGTGACCTGAGATCGGTAATAATTATAGTAGCCTAGTTCAGCATAGGAAACAGCATAATCATATTTTTGACTTCCAGGATTCTTAACCAATCATAAAGGTCAGGGACCAGGAACAGAAACAAATATACGAGGCATTTTATATTTTGGAAGGAAACGCCATTTCCAATATTACAGTAAGTTGTCCTACATTATGAATAGCTTTATTTTTAACATTTTAAAATATTTTATGACAATTTCGGGTCGTGACCGGCTGCCAGATGTACAGGATTAATTTTTACTTATAGATTTCTCAATTCGAAGGTTTAAAATCTGGGCAATAGTTTGCCTTTGCCAACTGCCAGACGTACGACAGCTACCATCTCTCTGTCCATGTTTATGCCTTCACAGTCATTTTAACCTTAGCTCTTCCACGGGACGGACGTTTTATAACTTTTTTAGATATTTTAATTAGTTTATGGCTTTGAAAAGAGCTTGGTTGTGACCAGCCGAAATTAATTAGCCTTTTTAGATACTGTTTTATAATTAATTTTACATTTTTTTCTTTGCGGGTTGATGTAATTTTATATATACGAGTGTATATATATATATATATATATATATATATAATATATATGGGAAAATTAAATCCACTATAGTTCGAATAAGTAATGGTAAATGACAAACACTATAGTTTTTCTTTTTTCTTAATGTTAGCCGGACGTGGGCAACGGGTCACTCGCAAAGAGACCCCAAAAATATAGCTTCCCTCACCAACTATCTGCAAAGCAGATAGGATCCAGCTTTGGGACAGGATCTAGGGGTTACAGCTACACTGAGCCTACTATATCCAGAACCTCAATATAAGCAAAAGATTCGTTGCATTCGCGTGGGATTGAATACATCAAAGATAAAGGGATAACTATTGTATTTTTAGCCAAAAAAAAACCTTAAACCTCAACTGGCAAAACTGAGTATCCACATTTCAAGGCACATAACATGCCCATTTCATGATGGGATTGAACTCAGAATGGTCCCCTGAGGTTCTTTCATGATACAGACAGACCGTGCATGGAACAAGCAACTCTTCTGGGAAAATTAAATCTACTATAGTCCGAATAAGTAATGGTAGATGACAAACACTATAGTTTTTTCTTTTTTCATGATGTTAGCTCGACGTGGGCAACGGGTCACTCGCAAAGAGGCCCCAAAAATATAGCTTCCCTCACCAGCGATCTGCAAAGCAGACAGGATCCACTTTGGGGACAGGATCTAGGGATCCTGTCCCAAAGCTGGATCATATGTGCTTATTCGGACTGTAGTAGATTTAATTTTCCCAGAAGAGTTCCTTGTTGATGCACGGTCTGTGTGTGTGTGTGTGTGTGTGTATATATATATAATATATATATATATAATATACAGGGCGTCCCAAAAAAATGTATACACACTTTAACAGCTGATAGCTCAATTGATGTTTCTTTCTTTCCAAGTTAAACCAATTAGAATTAATAATGGCAGTCAGACTAAGCTTTGAACAAAGGAAATTCATTCTAAAATGCTACTGGAAGTGTGAAAACGCAGTTGAAGTGCAAAGACAGTTTAGGAGGGAGTTTCAAACAGATCCACCAACGCGACTTACCATCACTCGAATTAGAGATAAGTTTGAAGCCGATGGAACTGTTCAGAATGTCCACAAGAAGCGTTCCGGAAGACCACGGACATCGACAAGCCCCACAAAGCAAGAAAGAGTACTGGAAACGTATCACCAAAGTCCAAGAAAATCTGTGCGGCAAGCGAGTCGTGAGGTAGGAATTTCAGAATCGTCTGTCCAACGCATTTTGAAGCGCTGTCAATGGAAAAGTTACATTCCAAGATTAGTCCATGCTATTAATGAAGATGATCCGGACCGAAGAGTGGAGTATTGCGAGTGGTACTTGGCACGATGTGAGGGGATTAGACGAAGGGGTTTCGTAGAATACCCTCCGCGTTCACCAGACCTCACACCACTAGACTTTTTTTTATGGGGATACTTAAAAGACAAAGTCTACGCTATAAAACCTGCAACAGTCGCTGAATTGAGAGCAGCCATTGAACGAGAATGCACACAAATACCAAACGAAATGTTTCGTGATGTTTGCGATTCCATTGCTTCGCGTTATCAGCAGTGCCTGGACCAGAACGGACGTCGGTTTGAAAACAGGCGTTGACATAACAATTAAATAATGTCTGTAGATTCTATTACATTTTGAAAATGAAATGTATTTTAATAAACACTGCCTTTATAATTATTTAAAGTGTGTATACATTTTTTTGGGACGCCCTGTATATGTATATATGCACACGCACACACACACACACACACACACATATATATATATATATATATATATGGGAATGAACTCAGAATGGTCCCCTGAGTTTTTTATGATACACACAGACAGTGCATGGAACCAGGAACTCTTCTGGGATAATTAAATCCACTATAGTCCGAATAAGTAATGGTAAATGACAAATACCATAGTTTTTCTTTTTCATGATGCTAGCCCGACGTGGGTTAGCATCATGAAAAAGAAAAACTATGGTATTTGTCATTTACCATTACTTATTCGGACTATAGTGGATTTAATTATCCCAGAAGAGTTCCTTGTTCCATGCACTGTCTGTGTGTATCATATATATATATATATATATATATATATATATATATATACAGGGCGTCCCAAAAAAATGTATACACACTTTAAATACTTATAAAGGCAGTGTTTATTAAAATACATTTCATTTTCAAAATGTAATAGAATCTACAGACATTATTTAATTGTTTTGTCAACGCCTGTTTTCAAACTGACGTCCGTTCTGGTCCAGGCACTGCTGATAACGCGAAGCAATGGAATCGCAAACATCACGAAACATTTCGTTTGGTATTTGTGTGCATTCTCGTTCAATGGCTGCTCTCAATTCAGCGACTGTTGCAGGTTTTATAGCGTAGACTTTGTCTTTTAAGTATCCCCATAAAAAAAATGTCTAGTGGTGTGAGGTCTGGTGAACGCGGAGGGTATTCTACGAAACCCCTTCGTCCAATCCACATCCACATCGTGCCAAGTAACACTCGCAATACTCCACTCTTCGGTCCGGATCATCTTCATTAATAGCATGGACTAATCTTGGAATGTAACTTTTCCATTGACAGCGCTTCAAAATGCGTTGGACAGACGATTCTGAAATTCCTACCTCACGACTCGCTTGCCGCACAGATTTTCTTGGACTTTGGTGATACGTTTCCAGTACTCTTTCTTGCTTTGTGGGGCTTGTCGATGTCCGTGGTCTTCCGGAACGCTTCTTGTGGACATTCTGAACAGTTCCATCGGCTTCAAACTTATCTCTAATTCGAGTGATGGTAAGTCGCGTTGGTGGATCTGTTTGAAACTCCCTCCTAAACTGTCTTTGCACTTCAACTGCGTTTTCACACTTCCAGTAGCATTTTAGAATCAATTTCCTTTGTTCAAAGCTTAGTCTGACTGCCATTATTAATTCTAATGGGTTTAACTTGGAAAGAAAGAAACATCAATTGAGCTATCAGCTGTTAAAGTGTGTATACATTTTTTTGGAACGCCCTGTATATACAGGATGTCCCATAAGTCCGGCATCAGAGGAAAAATAATAAAAAAAAGCAAAACAAAAGCTTTTATTTACAGAACGTGCTCAATATGTCCACCATTGTTTTCAATACACAAATTCAGACGTGATACCCAGTCAGCAAGCACAAGGTGAATGATGTCAGGAGTAATGGTGTTACATGCCCCAATAATGCGCTGCCGCAAATGCTCAACACTCCTAATTTTCTCTGCGTATACCAGCCTTTCAAGTGGCCCCAGAGATAAAAATCTAGTGGCGTGAGATCCGGGCTTCTAGCTGGCCATTCCACAGGCCCTCGACGTCCTATTCAATGACCAGGGAATTGTTGGTACAGGTATTCCCTTACTTGGGTGCTGTAATGTTCAGGAGCGCCGTCTCGCTGGAACCATGTTGGGAAATTTCCTTCTTTGTTCAAGACACTGGGAAATGCTTCTTCCTTGAGCATACGTAGGTAGGTGCCTCCAGTGACATGTTTATCGAAAAAGAGGGGGGCCTATGATGCGATCTTTCCAAATGCCACACCATACCATCACCCGAGATGCACCTTGTTCCTTTGAAGAGGTATACCAGTGAGGGTTGTTTTGAGCCCAGTAGCGGGTGTTCTATCGATTTACGTCACCATTTCCATAAAAAACACCCTCGTCACTGTACACAATGGTGGACGGGAAATTGGCATCCCGAGCATAAGAAAAATATGAATTATGATCTGTAGAAATAGAAAAATATGAATTTCTCCTATGATGCCGGACTTATGGGACACCCTGTATATATATATATATATTGATACACACATATATATATGATGAATAAAACCACGAAGGAAAGGAAACACAGAATGGTGCTCAAGCGCTTTCGTCTAATGACATCCTCAGGAACACTGAAGTACTGTACATAAAGGGTTACAGCCTATATATAGGTTACAAAAAAAAACCCTATATATATATATATATATATATATATATATATATTAGGGTGGTCCTCCCTTATAGAGGCGATATTTTTTTTGGTAATTTACATTCTCCCACCCAATAAAGTTGTTCCACTTAATAAGAAAATAATTCTGCTTCAATTTGAGCTCGATCGGATAATAATTAGAGGTGGCTGTCGAAGCTTGAAGTTACCACAAAACTGCAAGGTGGAGGTTTTCTATTGACTCCCTGAACAATCTCAGTTGGCCCCCAGGGATCCATGGATCACCACTTGGGAACCACTGATATAATGTGTAGTTAAAAGATTTTTGTTTTGCATATATATTTTAAATTATAAGCGTTATACATAACACTGATGACGTACTATTTTGAATCGTCATGGCTGGCAAGACCAATCACTGTAGCTCACTGTTTAAGATCTTCTTAGTAGGTTCAGGATATTTCTTCCTGTGTTGCTCCACGACTTTCAATAGGTATTGAAGTTGTTCTTCCTTCTTAGTGTGTTTTCCACTATAATCCTGGATAAGTGCAATCCCGCGTTCGGCATTGTCGTTCACGACCTTGATGTTTTCAACTTTCCGAAGAGCCTCTTGAAACTCATCATCTGAGTCCCATGTTGACGGGTCTTTTTGCATAAATGCAGTATTGATATTGAGGGCCCGTATAAGCTTGAAAGAGTTTCTCGTGCTCAAGGAATCCAATGTTGGGAGATGATCTTGACGAAGGCTCACACGTTTAGGACATTTTAGGCTGCCTTCTGTCTCATTAATTCCCTTTACAATTAATCTTTTTGTCTACTGATACAGAAGCATCAAACAGTGCCAATCCCACCATTTCCTCAGATAGGTACCACAAGTGGCCAGCAAATTTAGATGCTGCAGATTTTGCCCATTTTAAGGATTTCGTTCAAAATTTAAAGTTTGACAGCCACCCCTAAATATTATCGGATCTGGTAAAAACTCTGCCAAAATAATTTTTTTATGAAGTGGAGCTACTTTATCGGGTGGGAGCAGTAAAAATATTTCCCATAGCATTTATATCGTTGCTTAGGCATGAAATAACACACACGCAAAATTTTATGACTCTAGGCTAGGGTTTAAAAATACGTTTTTGACTACTAAAATATGATTTTCATCGCTCTGCCGGGGGCAGAAGATGATTACCTATTAAGCTAAGATTTTGCAGAGGCTATTTTCTCATGCATGCGCAAGTTTTTGTCTCTATTAGAATATGGAAATCGAAAAAATGTAAAATCGATCCACCCTAATATATATATATATATATATATATATATATATATATATATAATAAACGGAAAGATAAAAAAAAAAAATAAAAAATTATTAAACATTAAAGGATTGTGGGAGGAGCATACAAATTTTTAAGGAAAAACTACCGATTTTTAGCACAAGATTAGCACAAGATCAAATGAATTGTTTCCAACCAATGTCATAGAAAAAAAAATACAAAGTTATACTGGACATCTGCCCGGGTTTTAGCACTTTGCCCTTCTTGTTTAGGTTCGATGTATGTAAAAATAAATTTAAAAAAATACAAGTTATTTGAGTAGCATACAAGTTTACCAAAGATTTAGCGTTCTACCCTTCTTATCTAAATCTGTTCTGAAGGGATTCAAAAACAACAGGATCGAGTTGAAAAAGACTTTTGCTTATGTTGAAGTTATTTGTAAGTTGGATAATGGCAGAATCCAGAATATTTCTATTAACAATGTTGCTAGAGTGAAATAAAACTGAAGCATTATTCTAATCAATACAGTGGGATAACTCTGACAAATGGACAAAAAGGGCACTTGAAACGCATTCTCAAAGATGACAAGGACTTAATTCCGTTTTTCATGTCCACTTCACCTTCTCTGCCCTACCTTTACGGTCTTATTAAAACCTACAAACCTGGCAACCCTATGCGCCCTATTATTAGCTCGGTAGGCTCTATTACTTATAAACTCTACAAATGGCTTGTCAAAGTCCTGTCCCCGATTCTCGGAACTATCTCTGATTCACATGTAAAAAATTCCATGGATCTTACTGAAAAATTGAATAATGCACGTACTGAAACCAACGATAAATTGATCAGTTTTGACGTTTGTTCATTGTTTACAAAAGTGCCGATTGACAACATGCTTGACTTTCTCTCCCGAGAATTACATAAGTATGACCTGCCACAACCTTCACACATTGTTTTGGAACTTAGAGCTTTGCATCAAAGACTGTAAATTCACTTTCAATAACGAGTATTACCAACAAGTTTTTGGGATGGCCATGGGCAACCCCTTGTCGCCCCTCCTCTCCAATATTTATATGGAGTTTTTCGAAATTACTTACATTCCGAGAATCCTGGGGGTTGGCATCCCTTGGTTGCGGTACGTCGACGATATTTTGTGTATCTGGCCCATGAATCGTGACCTGGATAACTTCCTCCTTCAGTTAAATGATCAAGTCCCCTCACTTAAGTTTACTTTAGAAGTGGAACAAGACAACTCAATCCCATTTTTGGATGTGCGTGTACATAGGGAAAGCCCAGGATTTAAATTTGGTATCTATCGAAAAAAAAAACAATTTGTCCTACGTACATTTTTACTCGGGACATGACACCCACACTAAGAAGGCCATTTTTTCTTCAATGTTTCTCCGCGCCCTTAGGATCGCCAGTCCGGAATACATCGATGTCGAATTGAAAAAAATCAACGGTATTGGAAGTGATCTGTGTTATCCATCTCCGTTTATGGAATCTTGTCTCAACAAGGCAAAACGAACTTTCTATCGTGTGAATAATAACACTCGTACTTTGTCAAAAAATATTTTAGTACTTCCATTTTTCCCGAGTTTTTTAGGCATTGCTAATGTACTTAAACTTTTGGATATTAATGTAGTATTTTCATATAACAATATTGTGAAAAATATCATAGTAAAAAATAGCCCTACCAATAATTCAGGCATTATCTATAAAATTGGTTGTAAACAATGTGATTCCTTTTACATAGGTCAGATGGGAAAGGATTTGCACACACGTATAAAACAGCATCAATATTCCGTTAGAACAGGACAGTCGTCCAGTGTCCTTTTTGTCCATTTGTCAGAGTTATCCCACTCTATTGATTGGAATAATGCTTCAGTTTTATTTCACTCTAGCAACATTGTTAATAGAAATATTCTTGAGTCTGCCATTATCCAACTTACAAATAACGTCAACATAAGCAAAGGTCTTTTTCAACTCGATCCTGTTGTTTTGAATTCCTTCAGAACAGATTTAGATAAGAAGGGTAGAACGCTAAATCTTTGGTAAACTTGTATGCTACTCAAATAACTTGTATTTTTTATTTATTTATTTTTATATACATCGAACCTAAACAAGAAGGGCAAAGTGCTAAAACCCGGGCAGATTTCCAGTATAAATTTGTATTTTTTTTCTATAACATTGGTTGGAAACAATTCATTTGATCTTGTGCTAATCTTGTGCTAAAAATCGGTAGTTTTTCCTTACAAATTTATATGCTCCTCCCACAATCCTTTAATGTTTAATAATTTTTTAATTTTTAGTTTTTTATCTCTCCGTTTATTGTATATATATATATATATAATTTATATATATATAGTTTTTTTTTTTTTTGTAACCTATATATAGGCTGTAACCTTTTATGTACTTCAGTGTTCCTGAGGATGTCATTAGACGAAAGCGCTTGAGCACCATTCTGTGTTTCCTTTCCTTCGTGGTTTTATTCATCATAAATATTTTTCACGTGTTACTTTCGTGAAATAATTTTCACATATATAAAACAACAATTAAAACACGCAATTACATTGAACTGATTTATTAACTTACCGAATTCAAGAATTTCAAACCAAGAGAAATATAGCTTCTTTATTTCAGGAGCAACGGAATAGTGTCACCATATATGTACGTTTGTGTGTATGTACTCGAATCCCACAACCTATCACTACGACTTCTTGAAGCAGACTGAGGTGACCTATGGCTGTCAGCCATTTTTGCTGACGTTGTGTATATATATATATATATATATATAATATATATATATATATATATATATATATATATATATGGGAATGAACTCAGAATGGTCCCCTGAGTTTTTTATGATACACACAGACAGTGCATGGAACAAGGAACTCTTCTGGGAAAATTAAATCCACTATAGTGGACATGTTATGTGCCTTGAAAAGTGGACGCTCAATTCTACCAGTTGAGGTTTAAGTTTTGGTTTTTGGCTAAAAATATAATAGTTACCCCTTTTTCTTTTATGTATTCAATCTGACGTGAAGGCAGCGAGTCTTTTGCTTATATTGAGGTTCTAAATGTAGCAGGGCTAGGCTGCTTTAAACCCTAGATCCATGTCCCAAAGCTGGATCCTGTCTGCTTTGCAGATAGCTGGTGAGGGAAGCTATATTTATGGGACTTCTTTGCGAGTGACCCGTTGCCCACGTCGGGCTAGCATCATGAAAAAGAAAAACTATGGTATTTGTCATTTACCATTACTTATTCGGACTATAGTGGATTTAATTTTCGCAGAAGAGTTCCTTGTTCCATGCACTGTCTGTGTGCATCATATATATATATATATATATATATATATATATGTAAAAATGAACAATGAATAATTCCTATATAATATAATCAATATTCACTTTAACATTAGAACCAAAATCGCCTAACGCGAGTTTGAATAAAAATTTTATTTGTTGCTTTCCAGTTTTGCAGTTTCACAACCATGCTATCTACCATTTCTATGGTTAAGTCGAATCCACGTTTGTATCATTGAAGGTTCGTTGTGAGAAACGAATGTCCCTTAATTTCATTCCCTTAAAGTACAAACAAGACAATTGACGGTTTAGATCGTTTAACATTGCCATCCCAATATTACCCATATCTCCATGTTCCATTTTTTATAGAATTTATGATAATTAATTATTTTTGTCTTGCATCTAACCTACATCCCTATATTTTATTAGATTATGCATGCACATTGCATGTGGTAGGATTTGAACCCTTGTTTGTACTCTTTTATTCATTGCTGGATTTCTCTAATTCATCTTTCCTAAATTTTCCCAATAATGACTTGTACTGTACGTACAAATTAAATAACTATGGCGTATTAATTATGAATTGACGTATGGCATAATTTGAATAACTATGACGTCATGAAGTAGCTTAATTCCCTCCACATTTTCCCGTCATTAAATTCCCTTCATCATATCTCTAGTATACAATGTATGGTAAATCCTTTAACATAATAAAAACCTGTACACTCTATACGTCATTATGTCAATGTTGTTCATTCATACATCCATATCTTATCTTGACCGTTAACTTTTATTAATTGTATTAATTATTCATTCATCGACCTACCTATTGTCTACCTATTGTCAACCTATTGTGCGACTACCAATATGTGTACAATACTTTGTGCATTCGTACATGTCCCCTGATGATCATGATTACGTACATAGTTACGTACATGTACATACGTTCACATGTATTCTTTTTATTTCTTTTCTTTAAATTAATTAATTTCTCGCAATCTCATAAATGCTTATGCAAGTGTTCGAATTCTGCTAACCACAGCGGAAGCGAGCGCTTCTGAGATGAAAATCTCCTCTCGCTTGCTTCTAATTTATAAAACATTATTATGTGTGTTATGTATATACCGTATGTGCGTACTCTATGTTATACTCCTAACATCCTAATTGTCTATAAATATGAAACACTGTAAAAAAAACTATAGTTAACTGTTTAATTGTAATTAACTAATAATTTAATATAATGTAATTAATGTACTTTAATGAAACTGTAATTAACGATAATAAGCGAATGTGAATTAATTGTTAATTATAATCATAGTTGTAATAAACCAAAATTACAATGTACTCAGTGATGTACTTGGGATTGTACTCAATGTACGACCCGACAATATGTCGCCATTTAGGAATGTATACTCGGCGATATTATTATTTTTTTATTATTATTTTTCCGTTGGGATAAATTTTTTATTTGCTTTCTACTTTGCCAAATAATTGATGACTTGTTCTTTTTTTAAATTTCTTAATTATTTTTAGATTTAGCTTAATAATGAATCCTGAGTAACTTTTGAAATGTTCATGTTTTGTATACGTTCTTTCTTCGTTATAAAAGATGAAGTCATGTCTTGCCTAAGCATTTAATTGTAAAACTTAAACCTTTAATTTTTGCTCATATGCATATCTTAGTATAAAGATGCATAGTTCCATTTCCACTTCTAATTAACTCGGCGGATCAGGAAAAATCAGGAAAACATCAGATCTGCAAATAAGCGATTTAAGATAGAAATATGGCTTCCTCTTCTTATATCCTGTTTATCTGTTTAAACATTACCACAGCTAAAAGATTTACTTTATTTTCAAATATTGTGCAAAAATAATGCAGCATTTTCAACATTTAATAATAATGATGTTAGCAGTTTTTGGGTATACAAACCCACAAAAATTCTTCCATGATTATTCTGATTCAAACTACGAGGCTGTAACATTTTAGCAGTAAATTACAGAAAGAAACAGTCTTTATCTTCTCCTTCGAGCCGTGCTCTCTTCAGAGAACTTATTTATTAAAATCTCCCGATACGTTACAAGAAGAATCGGGAGGAACCCTCAGAGAATTTAATACGCCTCTCAGAATCCTCCGAGCCACTATAGAAGAACTCGGAGAATAGTATAGAAGAAACTACTGCAAGTAACAAATCCGTTGCTGCCTCCTAACCAGAAGCCCGTCGACTTCGAACCAACCAAGGCCATAGAAGAGGGATAGAAGAGGGGGTTAACATATATATATATATATATATTGGCTGCCAGTCATTCGTCTTTGCGTTGTATATATATATATATATATATATATATATCTCCAAATCGAGGAATATATATTAAATAAATATTTTTTGGAATTACTAAATTCATTTCCATGTATGTACATATTTGGGATATTTCCATGCATCCATTTTATTTTCTGCGCACCCCAAACCAATTATAACTACTTTATTTAAAATATACAAGTCCCATTATTTATATATATATATATATATATATATATATATATATATATATATATATATATATATATATATCAGATTCTGTAGTTCCAACCAAAATCCAAAGTCCCAAATCGGGGTGTATATATATCAAATAAATATTTTTTGGAATTAATAAAATTATTTCCATGTATGTACATTTAGCTGATATTGCCATTTATTCATTTTATTTTCTGCTGCACCTCAAACCAATTATAACTACTTTATTTAAAATATACAAGTCCCATTATTTATAATATATATATATATATATATATATATATTAGTGATGTAGCGGATGTCATTTTTTTCACATCCGCGGATGCGGATGAGGATGTTTGATTTCAACATCCGCGGATGCGGATGCGGATGTCTACATTTTCGTTATTTTTTAGGATATATTCGAGATTTGTTGTGTTTAACGTATATAATAAGTTATTATATAGAGAGAGCTGTAGCTATAATGTAGTATAATTGATTAATTGTACAATAATTGCTGTACTTTTCTCTGAACATATAAAATAATATCAAGCATCTAACTAATATAGAAATCAATTAGGGAATTCGTCTGCAAATAAATTCGTTATATTTTGTTGAGTTTCAGCCACAATTAGAAACCATAATTGTGTTACCAGGATGCGGGACGTGAACCCAACTCAAATGCACCCCACCGTCCTCTTTCCCCAACCTCCACCCTTATAGAAAGAGATCTTTAATTAGCTTGATAACTATTTATATTAAGTTTAAAGTTTTATTAGGCATATTTATAAATGAGTAATTAAAATAAAGTAAACTAAGATGTTCATCGTTTAATGTTCAAACTTAATTATAGGAAGGTTATGCTTAAGGAACATTAATTTTTCTGCCTTTTCTGCTGCCAGTCTGTTTCTCTTTTCATCATATATTAATCCAGCACTGCTAAATAATCTCTCGCTTGGTACGTTTGTTGGAGGACAGGCTAAATGTTTCCTTGCAAGTTTACTCAAGTATGGATAGACATTCTGCGTATTTTTCCACCAACTAATAGGATTGTCACATGCAACCAGGCGTTTTTCTTGGTGATAGCTCTCGATCATTTTTACTACATCTTTTGACATCGCGTAGGTCTCGTCATTGCTGCTTGACTCAAGAAACTGAGAGACAGATTCTGTGATAGATTTGCTTGTTGAAGGTGTTGGTTCTGTCACTGAAACTTTTATTCTTTTGGTGGGTGGCGAAGCGACAGATTCAAGAGATTGAAACTCTTCAACTGCTTTGCCAAGTGATGATTTAACTCGTTCTAATGTACTCGGTGAAAATAACTTAGCTTTGTAACGTGGATCTAAGTAGGTTGCAAGAGAGTAACTTCATACAAGACCAGCCTCTCGTCTTGTCGCTTGCATCACTTTTGCGCACAATGAACTAGTTCTATTAATATAGTAGAATTTGATAATTTCTGCTTATTAATGACGTTTTATCTCAACGGTCCACATCCGCACGACATCCGCAGTCCAAAGTGCGGATGCGGGCGCGGATGCGGATGCGAGAAAATGTGCGGATGTTCCGCGGATGCGGATGCGGATGTGACCTACATCACTAATATATATATATATATATATATATATATATATATATATCTGTAGTTCCAACCAAAATCCAAAGTCCCAAATTGGGGTATATATATATATATAATATTAAATAAATATTTTTGGGAATTAATAAAATTATTTCCATGTATGTACATTTTTGGGATATTTCCATTTATCCATTTTATTTTCTGCTGCACCCCAAACCAATTATAACTACTTTATTAAAAATATATATATATATATATATCAGATTCAGTAGTTCCAACCAAAATATATTCAATCAAACTATGTAAATTTCATCAAATCAAAAGAAATCTACTTTCTACACAGTTACATCATCCATAATAACATGCCAATTTAAAACCAAAAGAATTATAACAACTTTATTCAGGATATACAAGTACTATTATACATCAGATTAAGAAAACACAAACTCGATTTTATTTTAAAAATAATTATCTCTCGCTTCACCCTGTAAAAAGAATGTTTGGTGCTCCTTTAGTATGCGGTCTACAGACAAATTCACACTTTAGTATGCGGTCTACACCAATTTGTTTTTTAAATGTAGTTAAAGAAGGTTGAAATGACAATCTTACTTGAAAAAAATTTATTGAAAAGTTACAAACATAAAAAGTTTAAATGTAAGGAAAAAAATTTATTGAAAAGTTAAAAACACAAAAAGTTTAAATGTAAGTATACCTTCTTAGCTTGTTTACTAATTGCTTATTTACATCCCAATGTCAGTCGCCCTTGACGATTGGTTAGGTTTAGTCATGATATTTTCGTTAGTTTTAACGAAAATATCTTGACTAAACCTAACTAATCGTAGGTAGACCGCATACTATAGTAGCACCGGCAATTGAATTGTTTACAACTTCACTGCTTCAAATTTCTCAAGCTACTGATGTTAAACAATCATTTTGAATTTCAAGGTCAAATAGGGTCTAAGTCATGTGAGTGAGTCATTTAGCGAAAAAAAAAGAGCTGCAGAATGCGTGAGCAGGCACAAATTTAACGAAAAAAACCTGTAGACTGCACTTTGAAAAAAGTAGATCGCGGCAGAATTTGTAGACCGCATACTAAAGGAGCACCGAATGTTTCATATGAAGACTAGCGTCTAATTTCTTCAAAACTGACCGTGGCAACTAATCTCAGCAAAAAAAAAAAAAAGTTCGTCGGATATCTCAACCGGAAGCACAGATGTATTTAACCGAGATTGTCAAAGCTGGACAGGTTCACCTAAAACAGCTCATGTAATCTGAATACCGAAAATATATGCTTTTAACACTAATGTGCGACACGCGCTCCTGATAAATCACTCGGAAAACACAGCTGCACCTTAATTTAACACAAAACTTTAATTCGAGTTTTAAGCTCCCATTTTTGATAGCTCGCCGATTTATCACTCTACTGTAAGACAAGCATATAGCATGGCAAGTGTGGAATTTTTCTCGTCTCGCCCTTTCCCGCTCTGAATACTATCTCTGAAACCTTATCGAAATATTGTTATCATAATTAGACAGTGACCCAAAATCAAATACTTGACTATTGTTATTATTATTATTATTATTATTATTATTATTATTATCATTATTAATATTATTATATATTCAGTCCTAATACGCGTCAAACGTAAAAATTCTTTTCAAAGTACTGTAATAATGAAGAATACGTTTTAAATAAGCATTCTTAATCGAAAATTTAGAAAACAATACTTTTATTTTTTTGTCAAGCAAATTAAACCAACAGTTAAATGACGAATTTAAAAACAGCTTATAATCCGTAGACCATTAAGCGCGAAATGTAATATGTCCCATAAAAATATGCATGTTTTGATACAGTATGTGCTTATAGAAACCTACAAATTCATTTTAGCAGTGTTACCCAAGTAATGCAAAGGCCATTTTCTACACACATTTGTATACAGAAAATGGAATTTTATTTAATGGCGATCTAAATTAAATATGTTTGTTTATGTTCATATGAAATGAAAGTTTTAACGACAAACCAAACCAATTAAGTTTCCTCAACCCAAAAGAATTATAACTGCTTTATTTAAAATAAACAAGCCCTATTATACTCTATATTAAATATGTTTGTTTAAGTTTGTATGAATTGAAAGTTTTAACAACAAACCAAACAAATTAAATTTCATCAAATCAAAAGAATTCTACATTTAAAACAACGATCTTTTTTAAGCGAATAGAGTGTTAGATATTTGAAAGACAGAAATGTGTAAATATACAACTTGGAATACATTTTAGTTCCGTCATATATATATATATATATATATATATAAATATACACCCGTTGTTTTCAAAAGACGCACGCAAAACGATGCAAGTTTTTAATTCTTTTTTCCTTGCACGTGTGTGCGGGTGGGGTTAAGAATAAACCAAGCGTTTTCACCATTTCATTAAATAATAAAACTATAGCGCTATCTTTTTTGAACGAATACACTGTTATTTTTAAAGATATAGAAATGTTTAAATATTCTAAGCGGGTTACAATTTATTTCTACATCATGAATATATATATATATATATATATATATATATTATATATATATTATATATAATATATACACAGAGGGTGATTCACGACGAAATATTATAACTTCGAGAGCTTTTAGCTGAGGTCATTCCCAGTCAAAAACTTCATATGAACATAGGTCCGATTCTTAGCGATTATAGAGCTATGAATGTTTGAATGTTTAAAAATAAGAATAAGCGAGCTGGAAAGTTTTTATTTATGAATTTACAATAACTGTTCAAAATGACTACCCTCGGCCTCAATACATATCGTGGTTCGTCTGTGAATCGCGCGTGTAGCTCGCATTAGTTCATTACGCGCTGCAGCATTCAAAATACTACGGAGCAATGCATCTCGTTTTGCCACTTTTCTCTGGTACACCAGCTCTTTCATGCGCCCTCAGATAAAACTCTAGAGGGGTTAGGTCCAGAGACCTGGGTGGCAAATTTTGTGCACCACCACGATATCCATCGACCAGGGAATCGATTATCGAGATGCGTTTCACTGCTCTGCTAAAATGGTGAGGATCTTCGTCTTATTGGTAGTACATACGTAATTGTGTTGCCAAAGGTACATCTTCTAACAGTGGTGACAGTTCGTTTTGCTGAAATCGTAGATAAATGTCAATTGTAAAAACCACCTTCGAAGATAAACGAATCAATCAGCTGACCGTAGAGAATACCCATCACACATTGATATTGAACCGATGTTGAAAATTACTTTCCACAATGGCATGATGATTCATTTCTGACCATAGATGTGAATTGCGAGTGTTGTTGACACCGTCGCGGGTAAATTGAGCCTCATCACAGAACAAGACGTATCGATGCAATTTTCGATCGGCATTGAGCCAATTACAGAATTCCAGCCGTTGGACACGATCCCCACGTTGGAGATGCTGAACGTGCTGTACATGTTATGGATACATGCCTTCTTCGTGTAACGTTCTACATACTCTCGTTTGAGGAACTCTAAGGCGTGTGGAAATCCTCTGCGAACTAACATGAGGACTCCGCTGTACATCTGAATAGTGTTTTCTTGTTCAGCCACATCTTGTTGTACCGGACGCTCAGATAAAACAGTAAAGCTAGGAAATGAACCGCTCTCTCGCAATTTCCGGAAATCGTTGCTAAACACTCGTCGATGTGGAATTCTTCGATTTGGAAAACGTCTCTGGTATTCAGCGACAGCAGCAGTAGTATTTCCATCGCAAAATCTGTAAACATACGCCATGTCGACATATTCGGCATTTGAAAACGTAAAAGGAATACTGAACACACAGAACATCAACTCTACACTGTGAAACAATACTCTACTGCGTAGTGAGTTCGGTTCGTAAGTAACTGTCAATTCAGTTCAAGATCGCGCATGCGCATGCTTGAAATTCAAACATCCATAGCTCCATAACCGTTAAGAATCGGACCTATGTTCATGTGAAGTTTTTGACTGGGAATGACCTGTTATAAGCTCCCGAAGTTATGACATTTCGTCGTGACTCTCCCTCTATATATATATATATATATCAGTGGCGTGCGGTCCATGGAAGCAAGGGAAGCAATGCTTCCCTATTCAAAGAAAGAAGAAAATGCTGTATTATACTTTAAAGTTTAAACAGTTCAATATGTGTTAATAATTTGTACAAAATCATTTTATTATACTATTTATAGCATTTCATTGGTAATCAGGTGGATACATAGTATATACATTGGTTGCCGTCGTGCAAGAACTTTTAAGAAAGCCGACGCAAAAAATCTCGAGTTGGACAACAATTGACGAAATGCATCCTTTTTCCCAATGACTTTCGCTTTTTTTTTACTGTTACAAATTGTTTCTTTCCATTCTAAAAACTCATTTAATGTTTAATAATGTAGTATTTATTGAATACAACAAGTTTCATATATAGTTTTTCTACTAAAAAATTCCATGACCATGTTAAGCGAAAAAGAATATATATTTATCGTTATTTTATCCTTCCCTATGTCAAAAAGGAAGCAATTTAGATTTCGCTGTCCAGATCTTATAGTTAATTTTCTTGAAATATCTGGCAACTTATACGTGCTGTGAAAGGCTTGCAAGTTTAGCTTTAATCTCAATTGAGAAAAAGCCTCTTAAGGATATGAAAACCGATGCCTTTTACAAAGAAATAATAGATATATTTAATAAAAAAGAAACAAGAATAGAATTAACCTATAAGTAAAGTAAGTAGATGATTATATGTGTTTTGTTTTTATTATATACGAGTATTTTAAAGTTTTATTTTTATTTTATATAATCTTTGTTGTTTTTGCTTGAATTGCTTCCCCTTGACGAAAAATCACCGCACGCCACTGATATATATATATATATTATATATACAGCGTGTCCCAAAGAAATGTATACCCACTTTGTTCGATAATACCAGCTATGAGGATAATAAATATATTACTTTTTATATGTTTTTTAATAAAGAATTTTCTCCTGAATCTAAATATGTAATTATTTTTATTAAAAATTGAAAAACAAAAAAGTTACAGATGTTTAAATTATAATTATTATTTTCGAGACTTCATGTGCGATATTTTCTAATATTTTTGCACGTATACGAGATAAGTTTGAAACAGACGGCACTGTGCAAAACTTACAAAAACAACGTTCTGGAAGACGTCGAACATCTTAGATAAAGTGTCATTTAACCATGGAATTTCTAAATTTTTTGAATTAACTAATAATTACAACATTTATGCTTCAATATCAACACTAAACATAAGTATCTCAAAACAGTCGGTTAAAATATTAGAAAATATCGCACATGAAGTCTCGAAAATAATAATTATAATTTAAACATCTGTAACGTTTTTTGTTCTTCAATTTTTAATAAAATAATTACATATTAGATTCAGGAGAAAATTCTTTATTAAAAAACATATACAAAGTAATATATTTATTATCCTCATAGCTGGTATTATCGAACAAAGTGGGTATACATTTCTTTGGGACACGCTGTATATATCCGGTTGTTCTGAAAAAGACTTGTACGCAAAAACATTTTCTAACCGCATCTATTAAATTATAAAACTCTCTCTCTCTCTCTCTCTCTCACGGCTTAGTGAAAACTAGAGTCCGCCGACTAAAATTCGTTCACCCAATGAATGTTTTGCTTTCTGAAAGTGTGGGAGGGGGAAGTCTTTTCTTCAACATCCCCCAATCTAGGGAGAGCCTTCACCCATGTCCCATAAAAGATGTGGCGGGGACAGACACGAGTCATTTTCTGTTTGGTGAAGCCTTTCAGTTGTTACGTACAAACTTATAAACAAGAATGCAGTCGGACGAACATCCCAATATCATTACGTAAGATATTTTACGTGGTATACATTGTGCTCAGCACAAATATTCTTATTCAATAGTGCTCTGAGTGAAATATATAGAATTTATTTCTCTTGTGTCATCATTTATGTAGAATTTCGTTTTTCGTGAAGTTTTCGTGATTGTGCACAATTTAAATCTATTACTATTTTATCTGACGGGCCGATTTTTCCATACACGAATGTCTAAACCAGTGGTTCCCAAACCGTGCGCCACGGCGCACTGGTGTGCCGCGAGATGTAATTAGGTGCGCCGCGAAAGAGCAAGATTATATTTCAAAATGTGAAAAATACAAACTGAAATTCGTAATAAAGTATGTATAAATACCTCTTTTGAATAAATTTTCGAATTTATGTACAAAGTGCGCCAAAATATTTTTACTTGTTCTAAAGTGCGCCGTGAGTAAAAAAAGTTTGGGAACCACTGGTCTAAACGAATATGCGACGCCAACGGTGTATCTCTGTTGTGATACAATGTGAGTAGCTATTTTTACCTATATATTCCCTCTATATACAGGGTGTTCCGTAAGTCTGGAACCATAGGGCAAAATGATAAAAACGGCAATAAAAACTCCGAAGAGACTTTTGGGGACTGTTTGTGAAATGAGCGAGGATGGTAGCGGCTGTGTCATCGTCGGTGGATGTCCTCGGTGGTCTACTGCGTGTTTTATCTCCTATGGATCCCGTTTCCCTGAACTTTGCTACAAGTTTGCCGACACAGCTGTGTTATCGGCGCGCGGTCCGGATGCAATCTGTTAAATTCCTCAGCAACCTCCCTCTGACTCCGATTTCCTACGAGCAGAATTACCTGGATGCGTTCTTCCTTACTCAAAGACATCATGGGCACTTGCATAAACGGAAAAACTTGAATTACTTATTTTACCCTATGGTTCCAAACTTATGGGACACCCTTTATATATATATATATATATATATATATATACAGGGTGGGCCGAAAGTCTGGATCCATAGGAAAATATTTATTTTAATACATAAATTACAACAAATGGTAAATACTTAAAATGAATATCAACTTTAACTCGTAAATGCGTATCCGTGATACTGTACAATAGTTCGTACTCCAGTATAAATACTCAAATAATTTTTTATTTCAGCCCAGAAATGGCTTCGAATCTAACAACAGAGACCGGGTAGAACTTGTGCTCATGTACGCAAGACAGGGCGCTACACACAGAGAAGTTGCTACCGAATTCAATAGAAATCATCCTGATAAGCATCCAGTAACACATGCGACTGTTGGCAAGTTGTTTAAACGTTTCAAAGAAACAGGAAGTGTACATGATCGACGGCGTTCTGGTCGTCCAAAAACTACAACTGATGAAAATACCTCTGCAATGGTATGTGAAACTTTAACGAATAGTCCAGTAAAGTCAACAAGAAGATTATCAAATGAAACACGCATCTCGAGAACGTCAATTCGAAGAATTATTAAAAATCATAAATTCCATCCCTAAGTGTCTCGATGTCAGAGGCCGCCAATTTGAGCATTTGTTATAATTTGTTGTTTATACTGGAGTACGAACCACTGTACAGTATCACGGATACGCATTTACGAGTTAAAGTTGATATTAATTTTAAGTATTTACCATTTGTTGTAATTTATGTATTAAAATAAATATTTTCCTATGGATCCAGACTTTCGGCCCACCCTGTATATATATATATAAATAATCCCCATTCTCTACATATACATTGTTATTTTACAGTGCTAATGCGTGCGTTCATTTGATGGGATGCTTCGACAATGGCCGCGTATTTTCGAGCCAGGCTCTAGAGCAAGCGTTGTTCTAACATGAGATCGTCAATTACAATAACCTTGTGCTCATCACCTTTTATAGAACTAACATCATAAACGTCTCTGTGAAAGAAAATATCATCTTGGTATGCGTTGTGCACAAAATTTGAGAACAGATCGTCCTTATCTTTAAGGACCGGATATAATGCATGTAGAAGGGGTTGTGAACCTGAATTTTTCTACAAAATCCATCTCTAACACGACACACTCTTAAGTGGGACATTTACAAAATATAAAAAAATTTTAAGTGTTGCTCCTTATATTCTAAAATCTTGTTTTTCTTCTTCCCCAGAACCGTGAATGATGACGAGGATGAAGTCCTGAACCAGCAACATGTCCCCATCATAGATATTGCTGATAAAGTTAATGATGACGACGATAGTGTTGTTGAGGCTACAGACTCCACCACCACCACCAGCGAACCATGAGCATTATTGAGCAGTGACAAACGTAACACTCGTCAATTCGAGAAGAAAGTGGGTGCATGACAACATCGCTGAAACACTTTCCACGTCAGGTGTAAAGCGCATAAAATTGCCGACCGTTAGACCCAAAGTAAGTCTTCAAAATGTAATAGAACTGCAGGACCTCAACGTCTTACGGTACAGCCCCTTCAGTAGCTCCTTCTACAAATAAAACTACCCACTTACCTCTATTTAATATCGCCCGTACCCTCTACTTCGACAACAACACAGCAACCTGGAGACAGTGGCATATCATTCGAGATGGTGCGCAGCGTCATCACCACCCCATCCCTGACTAGAGACCGGTACGTAGTCAGGATCGACCCCCGAGTCATGCATAGAGACGGCTTTGAACACGGACTGCGACGCATGGTTGAGCGTATTGTGGAGTTTGCCCTTCAGAGCAGTGAGGGACGTGAAGCTTGGGCGCGACTGACCCTCGGGTTAAGGTCAGATGATAGTGATAGAGACGATTTTTAGGTAGTAATACCCTACAGGCGTCTGGCTGCCGTAGATATAGTGTACATTTTGGGGGGTATAATGCAGGCATCTCAAAGCGGCACCGAGCTTAATATGGAGAATTTCACGATTGATATAGATCACGTCTTCCGACCTGTAGATAACAACGCAACGCCTCATACTCTTAACTTTAACAGTGACCAGATATACAAAAGACACACTGGTTTCGATCGCGGTTGCGGCTTTATAGCATTAGTTTTGGCTCATATGTTTACTGTGGCAAATATAGCTACCCAAAAAATTTGGATGCCTACGGCAGTGGAGCGTGCACGTAAACTGGCTGCAGGCTGTAGACTTGAATTTGCCTGCGATATGAGCCCTGAAGAGCTACGAAGGGTAGAGCAGTTAATGAGTGTACGTATAGTTGTGTTTGGATTGGATGATGGTCGTAGGACTGTGCATATTTTTAAAAGCAGTGTGAGAAAACGTACAAAGCCCCTTACTTATTTTAGGCTTGTCTGGGACAACGTATCTACCTATACGTAATATAACGGCTCTTTACGCGAGTTATGATAAAAGCCGAAAATATGGAAGACATCACGATTTGTGTAAGGGTTGTCTCGAGTTTACAAATGACCTGTTGAAACATTGTTAGGAATGCCACATGGTTTGCGACCAGTGTAAAAGTCCTAGATGTGAAAGTCGTGTACTTGAAACTGAAAAGCGTGATTGTAATGTATGTAAGCGCATGTTTTTCAATAATATCTGTTTTGGATTCCATAAATCAAATGGCACGTGTGGGAAAATGAGGAATTTGCGAATGTGGTATGTTTCATAGAATGGACAGCTGGGGGAAATTCGAGCACAAATGCGATGAAATTCACTGTTCTACAGGCCATGAAGAATATAAGTCGGATGGTGTAAAGCACGTATGTTATATGAAAGATGCCAAACCTAAAAATAAGCTTTTTACTGTATAACCGTGTATTATGACATAGAAACCTACACAAATCCCGAAACAAGAGAGGTTATCCCGCATTTACTCGTAAGTCAGACTATTTGTGATGAATGTATGAATATTGAGTGTGATGAATGCCGCTAATGTGGTAAGCGGACAAACATTTTTAAGGTGTCTGCAAGAGATTCCCCGGTGAAACTGTTTCTGAACCATATTATCAAGCTAGCGGACCAGTTCAAATTTTTTTTTGTATTTTCTTGCCCATAACGCTGCAAACTTTGACACTCGTTTCCTTTATAAGGAGCTGTTTGAGTGAGTCCTCAGAGATATTCACGGGTGATCCCTTGAAAAGAGAGAACAAACTTAAACAGGTACAGATAAGAGGAAATGTCCAGTTTAAGGACACCCTATTATTCACACCCTGTAAATTAGCCAAACTACCCAAGGTGATGGGCGTAGACGCTGAAGTTTCAAATTGGTACTTCCCGTACACATTCCTCACTCACGACACTAAATTATGTAGGACCACCACCCCCTAAACATTACTTTAATTATGAATGTGAACGTGAGGATTTTGAGCTCAACTACAACAGGTTTAGTGAAGATAATCCTTACAATATAGCGTATGAAGGTGAACGTTATTGTGTAATTGACGTACGCGTAGAGTATGCTTCCAAGCCTTTAGATGGATGTACATAACGCGCTTCAAATGTGATCACCTACAAGCAGCAACTACGATCGCATTATTGTGTTTTACCGTATTCAAGAATAATTACATGCCTAAAGACACACTTGCAATCATTCCCCGAAACGTCCCGCGCAGTTATAGTTATAAGGCAATTTACTGTCTCGCTCGCATACAGCAGTAGACAGGCGTGTGTGTATATATATAGCACGCTTGGAACACGAGAGAGATGGCAATCAAGGTCAATGGCCGTGTTTTTTGGGTGGATGGCTTAAGTGAGTACCCCACTGGTGAAAAGTCAGTGTATTCCTTTAACGGCTGCTGGTGGCATGGATGCCCACGTCCTGAGTGCGTCGTCACAGTGGATACCCATGGGAGATCTCCCGCCGATAGCATCGCATGAACTCGTATCCGCGACCATCTTCTAAGCTTCCAGTTCACTCACAAGGTTTTTTGGGACACGAATATGATGCCTGGATGGAGTCCGATGAGCAGTATCTCGAAGATATAAGAGCTATCAAATGTACATTGGTGGTGGAATCCCTCAATTACGGTGACAGCTTGTTTGGAGGACGTACAATTCCCTTCTATACTTTCCATATACATATAGTACGATTTCTGCTCATTATACCCTTACGTGATGAAGAACAATCCGTATCCCGTAGGTGCGCCTGAAAGACTCGTGGGCCCCACTGTGCCTACCATCGAAAAGTTCTCAGTTAATTTCAATGAGAACTACTTTGGTCTTTCTTTCGTAGATGTGCTCCCCCCTCCCTCGCGACTTATGGATGCCAATCTTGCCCGTTGTTGTAGACCAAAAACTCATGTTCCCTCTCTGTGTGAAGTGCACAGAGGAGAACTGTGGGGACGGTAATCACACATTCAACCAGAGGAGATCAGATGGGTATATACAAGTCCTGAGCTGTCTCTAGCCATTCGCTACGGGTACAGAATATTGAAGATATATGAGGTGTGGAGGTTTCAGAAACTCCTCAACCTTTTCACGCCATATATTAATACTTTTTTGAAGGACAACGTAAAAGCCTCAGGCTACCCGCGAGAAGTTGAGACCGAAAATGAAAAATCGGCGTATATTCAGCCATACCGTGGTCGTGAAGGGATACGACTTGAGCGTTTCCAAAGTGTGAGGAACCCTGGTAAGCGCTTTAATGCAAAGTTGTGCCTAAATAGCCTTTCGGAGAAGTTTGCTTAGAATACAGACAGGGGGAACGTTCATCTAGCTCAAAGTTATAACGTAGTTTGGTATTATGCAAATGCCAACGATAAAGAAGTCATGGAAATCGTGAATGTGGGTAATACCTACATAATAAGGGTCAACAGAACCGAATTGGCTATAGATACATCACGTGTCACAAACATACCTGTAACCAGTTTCATAACAGCATACGCATGTATTAAGCTATGGCATCTGTTGCATTCTCACGGGCGACGGGTTCTGTACGCAGATACGCAGAATATATGCCTCCTATTTGGAATTCCTTGCATTAGCAGCCTGGAATTTATTATAGAGAACTTACCTCTCTCTACTCGACCATGCAGCTTCATCAGCAAGAGTTTTTACCAGTGTACCTGCATTACGAAACATCACAGGGAACCTCTTTTTTCTCGCTCTTAGAGTTGGTGTTGATCTTCTTAACCGTTGAAGATAACAACTGCTGAAATGCTGACGGAGGGTTTCTTACGCCTGCGTCAGTTATATGAGAAGGTTTAACATCTTAACAGTTTTTCATTCGTAAAGCCGTTAACGGATGAAGTTTTAAACCCAGTCCGTCTTCAAACACCATTGCGTAAACATCTTTGTTTATACTCTCTTGCGCCTTATAGACTGTACCTTTCATATAAACTCAGTGTCTATAACTCTTCGCATAAGCCTAACTCATTTAGCCTACAGTGTTTTACAGTGTCGTATTTGGTTCCTTGTTGTACAATGTACAACCTATAACATTCACGCAAACTCTTTGCCCGACCGAATAGGCTCCCTAAATTGTTTTCAATACTGTTCATCAGACTCGCATTTTGTGTAACCTTAAATAATATCGCACGTAGGTTTATTATTGTTTATTACTAGAGCACGGATTGTCAGGCAAAATGCCATAAATGCCTTTTTTGTATATTTTTGCGTTTACAGGAGAAATTGCCTTTTTGGTCATAAATTGCTTAATTTGCCTTTTTCCATTATTTTCTAATATTAATGTATTAGTCCCAAACTAGGCCTATCAGTTTCTGTTATATATTAAGTATATATATATATATATATATATATATATATATATATATATATATATATATATATATATATATATGTGTGTACAGGGTGTCCGAGAATTATCTGTACAATTTTTGGCTGTTATTAAAAGTCAACCATGAAGTGTAGAAATTCCAGTACTGTCCCATTTTACAGAGAATCTCATTAAGTTTTTTCTGATACCACGTTTTGACAAGTTGTTTTAGAAATGTACGCGGGTGACAGACATTGATGATTTAAAAGCAAGAATCACAGCTGCTATTGAGCGAATTGATGTGGATATGCTGCAGCGTACATGGCAACATTTGGAGTATCGATTGGATGTTTTGCGAATCACTAATGGCGCACATATCGAATGTTTGTAACAACGTTACTTTAATAAAAGAAACTTTTGAAAATACAGATTCTAAATAATCTTGTTTAAGAATTTTACGTGTGTTATCAAGAATTTTATTAAAAGATGAAATTGTACAGATAATGTTCGGACACACTGGAATTTCTAAAAAACTTGTCAAAACTTGGTATCAGAAAAAACTAATGAGATTCTCTGTAAAATGGGACAAAACTGGAATTTCTACACTTCATGGTTGACTTTTAATAATAGCCAAAAATTGTACAGATAATTCTCGGACACCCTGTATATATATACCTTTAGTAACCTTTGGTTTCCTTCCGCCCGAATTGTTTATTCTGACGAAGGTCAAGCTTTTCACTCCACCTTAGACCCACACTTTAACCAACAGCCCAGCGTTTTAACCACTAGGCCACCCATGGTACCCATTTATCTACCAACCACTTTCTTTATTGTGTGGAAGGATGAACAGCTGGGTTTTGCTGCGCGCCGCCTGTCTTCATCGGGTCTTGATCCCGTGGTCGATGTTTTCTTAGTCAGCGACGCTAACCACTACACCACCGAGGCGCATATATATATATATATATATATATATATACACACAGACCATGCATGGAACAAGGAACTCTTCTGATAAAATTTTCCCAGAAGAGTTCCTTGTTCCATGCACGGTTTGTATGTAACAAAATTTTACCAGGGGACCCTTTTGAGTTCTATATCATATGTATATATATATATATGATGAAACCCACAAGGAAAAATAAAAAGTTATTCCAAGGCCTTTCCTGTATTCAGAAATACACCCCATCAAGGAATTCTAAATTAAAATATTCCTTGATGAGGTGTATTGCTGAATCCACGAAAGAACTTTCTGCACTTCATATAACCTGATTATTCCAGTTTTAACCTCCCCTCCTTATATAAAACCGCTTTTAAAAGCCCTTGTATAAAACCGATGGTTAACGCAGTTTTGAAAATGGCGTCTGACAGTGATGTGCGTCGTAAACAGAGAGCTCTTATCGAGTTCTTAACCGCAGAGAAGGAAACAGTTGGAAATATTCACAAACGTCTCCAAAACGTTTACGGAGATGTTGTTGATCGAAGCACAGTTGAACGCTGGTCTAAATGTGAGATCATCGGAGAGAGGGATAGCCAACCTCGATGATGAGCCACGCAGCGGTCGCCCGGCATCGGCTCTGACATCTCACAATGTGCAACATGCTAACACCATCATTCGATCAAATCTGCGCGTGTGAAGACGATAATTCAGCAACTGGGATACTCAAAAGTATGTTCACGGTTTGTTCCTCACGAACTGACTGAAGATCACAAAGCCCAAAGAAAAGAAATTGCTTCTGAGTCGTTGGTTCGATACGAGACAGAAGGGGATGACTTCCTTTCACCAATTTTGACTAGGGATGAGACTTGGGTATACCACTTCGAACCTGAAAGAAAACGCCAATCCATCAATCCATGGAGTGGCATCACTCAGACTCCCCACGCAAGAAAAAGTTCAAAATGGCTCCCTCTGCAGGAAAGGTTATGGCCACCATCTTCTGGGTCATGAAAGGAGTGATTCTGGTGGACATTATGAAGAAAGGACAAACAATCAATTCAGAGGCATATATTGCTACCCGACAGAGACTCCAGAGACGTATAAAGCGAGTTCGACTGGAGAGAAAACTGGAAGACGTCCTTCTTTTGCACGATAACGCAAGACCACACAACAGTTTGCAAACAAGAGAGGCCATCACTAAAATGCGCTTGCCTCTGTTACCCCACCCTCCATACAGCTTGGATCTGGCACTTTCAGGTTTCCATTTGTTTGGGCTTATGAAGGATACTATTCGTGGAAGAAAGTTTCAGAGTGACGATGAGGTTGTTGAGGAGGTTAAGAGGTGGCTCCAGCGGAACCCAGCGGACTTTTACCGGCAAGGAATAAAAGCCCTTGTTTCGAGGTGGAGGAAAGCCGTAGAAAAGGATGGAGACTATGTGGAAAAATAAAAACTTGTAAAAGAGGTATGTAACTACTTGTGTACAAAATTTCTGGAACTTACAAGAAAACTTGGAAAGAAAAAAAAGGTGAGGCAAAATATATTGAGTGGCCCTCGTATATATAAATAACTGATTCAATTAATGTTAAATCGTAATAATATTGTATAGTGCAAAGCAACAATGATGTAACTGTTGACTCAATCACGTTCGAGTTTAGTATTTTATTTAAGTGTACTAGAACATAAAGAGCGTGTAATTAGACGTATATTATTTTGCAGTATATTTATTTTCTGTATATTTCATTTATGTTAAAATTTTATTGTTTAATATAAATATGTATATAGATTTCTCTTGTACTATTTTTGTTGTTTATATAGTAATTTTTTAATGTATTTTTATTTTCTATATATTTCATGTATGTTAAAATTTCTTATTTAATATAAATGTGTGTATACATTTCTCCTGTACTAATGTTATTATTTAAGAATGTGTATATATATATATATATATATATACACACATATATATATATATATGCGTGTGTGTGTGTATATATATTTTTTTTCGTTTAAATTATGTATTTTTGCTGTATAGAATGAACTAATTTTGATTGTATATTTATTTCCTATATATTTCATGAATTATTTTCATTAATTTGTCTAAAAAACAGAATGGTATAGTTGCGTTTTATTATCCAATAAATGCTTTCCTGGATATATATATATATTATAATATATATATATATATATATATATATCCAGGAAAGCATTTGTTGGATAATAAAACGCAACTATATATATATATATATATATATATAATATATAACGTAAAGAACGACGCTTGTATAGGAGATATTCCTATACAAGCGTCGTTCTTTACGTTATTTATACTGCGTGTTCTTTGCAGTTGAATGTATATGTATATATATATACAGGGTGGGCCGTAAGTTTCCATACATAGGAAAAATTAAACGTTTGTTTTTATGTTTCAGATACCCTAAGAATATGCGTTTGACGTAAGATCTTGTTTACTGATGAAGCAAATTTTTACGTCAATGGAGAGGTTAATCGGCAAAACATACGTTATTGGAGTAATGCTAACCCTAACTGGCTGAGTCCGACGAAGATGCAAGGTGCCGGTAAAGTGATGGTGTGGGCCGGGGGTGACAGAATTATTGGACCAATTTTTGTCAGTGGAAATCTTAATGCCGAAAGGTATCTTAACATGTTGCAAGAAGAGATTTCCCATCCCTGCTAAACGAGGAAGGTAACTTCCCAGTTTACTTCCAGCAAGATGGAGCTCCACCTCATTATGGTCTTCACGTGCGTCGGTATTTGGATCAGCAGTTTCCGGATGCTTGGATTGGTCGGCGTGGTCCTGTGGAGTGGCCTCCCAGATCCCCAGATCTCACCCCCCTTGATTTCTATCTTTGGGGGCACTTGAAGGCCATGGTGTATCAGGAAAAGATACGAGACATAAATCATCTAAAGGAACGTATCACCAACGCCATTACAAGCATAACGTCAACTGCGCTAATGCGTGTTCATCAACAGTGGGGAACACGTATTGAAATGTGTTTTCAAAACAATGGCAACCATGTAGAGCATATTATATAAATAAAAATGGTTGTCCATAAAAAAATGTTTATTTTCCTATGTATGGAAACTTACGGCCCACCCTGTATATATATATATATATATATATATATATATATATATAATACAGGGTCATTCGAAAAAGACGCAACAGTTTAAATTGCTTATATTTCGTAATATTGTTAACGTACAGGAATGATTTTTGTATTAGTTTACAGCGTACACCTGTGAGTTTTGTTACCGCTTAGGACTAGTAGCCTAAGGCGCTAGGCGAACGACTCTTGTAGCCTTAAATGAATATTTTGACGATCGCGTCATCTCGAATCGCTTCCCTGAACGTTTTGCCTGTGGATGGTCTTGGCCACCATATTCTCCGGATCTCAACCCATGTGATTATTTTTTATGGGGATATCTGAAAGATAATGTTTACAGAAACAATCCTCTCACAATTAGTGAACTGCAAGAGGAAATTTCATCTGTTGTCAGCACAATCACTCATGATGTTCTACGCAAAGTACTTGCCAACTTTCAACGTCGACTGCAAATGGTTTTGGATGCCGGTGGTTCACACATTGAACACGTTTTTCATTAAATAAGAACTCCCAAGTGTACGTTGTAAACTAATACAAAAATCACTCCTGTATGTTAACAATATTACGAAATATAAGCAATTCAAACTGTTGCGTCTTTTTTGAATGGCCCTGTATATATATATATATATATATATAGAGAGAGAGAGAGAGACGAGAGAGAGAGAGAGAGAGAGAGAGAGATATAGATAGATAGATAGATAGATAGATAGATATATAAATAAACGATATTAAGGAATAACTGAGGTGATGGGAAAATATATAATATAATATATATATATATATAATATATATATATATATATATATATATAACATATATATATATATATATATAAAATGCACCTTCATTAAATATATATATATATGTATACACTATACCAAATGGCTGGTTACGCCTTCTAAGCCAACTGGCTGCTTAAGACAACTGGCGGATTAGGACCTTCTAAGCCTGCTGATGCTATCAAGACCATCAGTTCCAGATGAGCTATGCCTGCAAGAACATCTACTCCTCACCTTTCTCTTCCCTTCCTAAGCTAGGAAAACCCTTTTGGGGGACATCAATCTCCATTCCTCCTCTCTCTTAGGTTAGGTTTGGGTGGGAGTAAAACCCTGCTCACCTCTTCATGTAGCTTGGGGATAAACCCCTCCCCCTTGCATACCTTTTTTTTTTGGTGCCACTCCCAGGTGCCAACCCCTTCCCCCATATGTACCAAACCCCCTTCGCCCATGGGTGGAAACCCCCTACCCCCCATGGTTGCCAAAGCCTACCCTCTTTGCAACAATTCATCAACATTGCAATTGCTCTGCACGCTAACCTTTTGCGGGCATACTACTAATGGCAACGACGAGTCTCATCGGAACTACGTTAACGAACTGATTCGTGGAAATCGTCACATTAAACAAAATTAAAGTGCTGCAATGATTGATATCTCGAAAGAGCGAGTGGAACACATTATCAGTATTCTCGGTTACCGAAAGGTCTGCTCCACATGGGTGCCTCGCATGCTCACTGCCTAGATGAAAACTGATTGACAACGCATTTGCCAAGAAAATCTGCAGCGCTTCGAAAATGAAGCATTGTGACAGGAGACGAGAAGTGGGTCCACCTTTATGACCCTGAAAATAAAAGGCAAGCCATGGAATATCGGCACAAAAATTCACGGGAACCAAAAAATTCAAAGTTTAAAAATCGGCTGGAAAAGTGATGGCGACTGTTTTTGGGGATATCAATGGTGTTGTTCTCGAATACTTTACAGAAAGAGGGACAACAGTCAACTCCGCACGTTATATTGAAACTCTGAAGAAGTTGAAAAAACGGATCAGGAGGGTTCGTACACAAAAAACGCATTCATTGTTCACCATGATAACGCACGGCCTCACACCAGTGCTCAAACACGAGCAGGAACTGAGGATCTGCAATCCACCGTCTTGCCGCATCCACTTTATAGCCCCGATTTAGCGCCATGCGATTTTCACTTTTTTCTAAACTTAAAGAACATCGTGGAAATCACTACGAGTCTGACGAAGACGTTAAGGCCGCTGTGAAATTTTGGTTTCGTAGTCAAAGCTCCGAGGTTTACTGGGATGAATTTCAAAAACTAATTTATCGTTGGGGTAAATGTATCGAGGTAAGTAGGATGACCGCAAAATGGACGAGTGTATATGCAATTGCAATGTTGATCATATGAGTGCCAGTGCAAGCCCCCTTCCCCCCTTGTTGCAAGGTAACAACCCCCCTCCCCCCAGTGCCAACCCCGTAGTGCCCAAAAAATGGGGGGAGGAGAAGGTGGGACGGCCTCACCCCCTAAATGGGTATACCTAACCTAAGAGAGAAACAGGAGGAGAGAGGAAGAGACCATCCAGCTTCTGCGAGGTGCAGAAGCTTAATGAGAGCTCAAGGTAGCATCACTTGGCTTAGAACTCGAAATCCGCCAGTTGGCTTAATCCGCCAGTTGACTTAGAAGACCTAGAAGGCAGGTGTATGTGTATATATTAATTAACTTTTCAGCTGCCAGATTCGGCTATTCAGATATTCTTGACAGTTGGCTTAGAAATCCGTCAGTCGGCTTAGAACGCATAAATGGCAGATATATATATATATATATATATATATATATATATATATATATATATATATGTAGGTTGATTTTGGAACTGTGATCTTGGACTAGTCTAGATAGAAAGGTATTAATGTATAAAAAACGTTGCACCAACTCATATTTGTGAAAATGATTGTATTTTTTGAGGATTGTTAATTATTTTTAAGTTGTAAAATTGACGAATTTTACGCGTAAAATCGCGCGCGCGGCATTCGCGCAATGTAAACAAACAAAATATCGGACCTTATTTCATCAAAATAATCAATTAAAATTCGGCTTTTTTAACAAAACGATGCTTGAAACTTATTGTAAATGCATTATAGATGTTTATTAGTGTATTATTTTGTATTTTTTAATGATATTTACCTATAAAATGTGTATTAAATTAAGTTATTTTATGATGCGTTCATTTAATTGTGTTTATTTTCAGATATTTCATAAAAATGGGTAAAAAACGGAAGTCTGCAGTGTTAACTCGAAGTGATAGTGCCAAAAAATTCAGTGGCCAGCCTTCCCCTTTGGATAAAACAGAGCCTCCTACCCTCCGCCAAGTTATTCAGTACAGTTATTTCCTCCAAAACAGCCACCCGGACTTGAAAGACTATGATATTGCTAAAATGATAGCAAAGGATGTGATTGAGATCTGGCAGGCAGTGAACCCGCGGCTGCCCCTGTATGAGGAATATTATGTAGTGAAATTGGTGGATAAAGTGTGCTTCAAGAAAGCAAAAGAGATAAACAGGAAATCTCTTTCTACAGTCCAGGAGCAGAATCTGGAGGAAAAGCTGGATAAACTTTTTGACATTTCTGCTTGCACCTGTAAGCTACCTGTTCGTCCCTGTGATGACAATGCTGTGAAGTGCAAGAAAGAAAATTGTCAAACACAGCACATAATCTGCACTTGTCCTCCCAGTAAGAAGGTAATGCTATTATTTTTTTAACTTTTAACTGGCCTAACTTAGTGCGATTAGGTGCCTTTTAAATGGAAGGAAATTCAATGCTTGTAATTGAAAAATATCCGCATTTTCCTCCTGTAATCTTCCTTTCCCCCCCCCTGGTAATAGAAATTAATAATCAATTTTTTTTCAGGATTTTATCTCTTATTTTAGATCCGCTATTTAATATACTTTAATATTTCAGGTTCCAGTAGAGGAGAGGGAATACTTGAGAGATCAGAGGGCCAAAATAGGACCCAAGGGCTCTTTCCAGCTGGGATCTGTGGATAAAGCTGCTGTGAAGAGAGACCAGAGGGTTGCAGCTGAAGCAGAAAGATTACAGAGCCAGATTCAACAGCAGCAGGAAGTGGATTTGGCCACTTTTGCCTCCACACCTTCACAAGATATTTCTTTTGAATCCAGCTCAGGAGAATCAGGAGAGGTAATATATTTTTTTTCTTATATCTTATATCCCCCCTTTTTCCCCCCATTTTCGCTTTAGTAATTTATTCTTTTTTTCGCCCATTTTCGCCGACTTTTTACCTGAATTTTTACCCATTTTCCCCCCTATTTTCCCACTTTTTCCCCCATTTTCGTTTAAGTAATTTATTCTTATTTCCGCCCATTTTCGTCGATTTTTACCCATATTTTTCCCTACTTTTTCCCCTATTTTCCCCCATTTTCGCTTTAGTAATTTATTTTTTATTTTCATTTCAGCCATCTGGTGGTGAAGCTGAAGAGTTCAAGCCAAGGAGGCACCCAAGTGGAGGTTACAGCTTTTTGAAAACCCCCAGATATGCCATGGAACTGATCAGGGGTGATGTTTCTTCCAATCTTGGGGCAAGTCTTGCTAATGCCTTCCTCCTGGACTTACAAGCTATGGACCTGCTTAAGCCTGGCCTTGATGTGAAACAGATAATAGTTGATAAATCGAAAATGGACAGGGAAAAAGCTAGAATGAAAGTGAAAAGTGATGAAAAGCACAATGAGGGTCTGGAAAAGTTAGTCTGTATTGGGGTTGATGGGAAAGTTGACAAGGACACTTTGCTGTACAGAGAAGTTAAGGATGAAAATGGGGAGACTAAGCTGAAGAAAGGAAAGGGACAAGAGCACCATTTGACTTTCACAAAGGAGCCGGGAACTGAAAGTGGAACATATCTTACTCACAGAGTCATCCCAATTAAAGGTGCGACTGGAGTTCTTCTTGGTGAAGAAGTTGCTAGTGTCTTGGAGGAGTTTAACAGTGTTCATACCCTGAAAGCTGTCCTCCTTGACAACACAAATACAAACACTGGCTGGGAGGGAGGCCTTGTAACAGCTCTGGAAAATAAAATTGAGCGGAAATTGCACACCATTGGCTGTTCACTCCATCAGAATGAGCTTCCTTTCAGAGCTGTTTTCAAGCATCTTGATGGCAGTACCAAAAGTCCCACTGCTTTCACTGGTCCGCTGGGAAAACTCTGTGAAATTGACTACCAAGATCTGCCACAAGTGGAATTCACCAAACTCAGTGGCCCCCTGGATGACATGGAATTTGCTGAGGAGACACTGAATGATCTCAGTAGCGACCAGAGGCTTCTTTTGGAGTATGTGCTTGGAATTTCCAGGGGCAAAGTCAACCCAAGATTTGCTGCCTGGAAAATTGGACCATTAAACCATGCAAGATGGTTGACTTTGGCAATTAGATTGATGTGTCTGTGGACCAGAGGTGCTTACCCTCCAGAACTACAGGATAAGCTTTACCAGGCCATCAAGTTCATTGTGGAAGTGTATGCAGTCAGTTGGTTTGAGATCAAAAGGGACAGCAAGTTCCACAATCAGCAGCTGTACATCTTCAACATGATCCAGAGGATCAAGCAGCAGTCTGAAGAAATCCAGGGTGTTGCTTTCAAGAACCTGAAGTACAATGCTTTTGCCTTGCTGCCCGAGAATGTGCTGTACTCCATGATGAAGTCTGATGACTTGGAAGTGAGAGAAGCTGCTCTCAAGAAAATTCTGTTCATCAGGTAAGCATTTATTAATTTAAAAAAGTGAAAAAAAAATTGATTATGGGGATTTATTTAATAAAAAAAAGGCCCGAGTTCTATAAATCCCCATAATCGAATTTTTTTTCACATTTTCTTATCCCAATTCCCCCCTCCCCTCTGATAATGGAAATAATCTTACCTTCTTTCTGAAAAAAAATTCGATTATGGGGATTTATAGAACTCGGGTTTTTTTTTTTTTAATTTAAGTTAATTAAATCAGCAATTCTGAGACTAATAGGGATTAAATCTTAAACTGGAATAAAAAATAAATTAATTATTATTCTTTCAGAAGTGGGAAGCCAGCCAAGAAGAGGCTGAAGAAGATCACAGCCATCAACATTGAAGCTACCCACTGGTCAGAACTAATCAACCTTTCTCAAAGTGGCATCTGTGAACCTGCTCTCACAGAAGACTTTTCTGACCAGGAGCTTCAAGAAGCATTGCTGAATGGCACCAAGCTGGAGCTGCCTGATCTGCCTTCACATTCTCAGAGTGTTGAAAGGGCCGTGAAGCTGACATCTGAAGCTTCCCATACTGTTTATGGACTCGAATCAAGGCACAAACACATTCTGGCCAAAGCCCTAAGCCGCCAGATGAGGCCTTCCTTTGCTTCTAAGGGCTCTTACAGTGAAAATTATGATGATCTTGGGATCTAAATGTGTCTATTTGACTCTGTACATGTTTTTTTTACTTTTTTTCAATAAAATTGTAACTTTTTTCAGGATTTTTTTATGAAAATAGCATGATTTTTTCGGCCGAAAATTGCGAAAATGCGATATTTTTCGGTACGATTTTTTGACGATTTTTGAAACGGTTTCCTCAAAAAACGGTTAAAGCTAGGGATCTGAAATTTTTGTCAGTTATTATCATATTAAGCCCTGACTATCTCGACTAGTCCAAAGTCGATATCTAAAAAAATGCGGAAAATCAACCTACCTTAATATATATATATATATATATATATATATATATATATATATATATATATATATATATATATATATATATATATATATATATATACCGGGTGGGCGAGAAGTCACCGTACACCAACCAATGTGCAATCATAATCAATCATAATTAATCTGAATCACTTACGTACTTCGTGGTTACATGTCCAGTGGATCCGTATGTGCACCTTGATGCTGGACACACAAGCGGATGCGTCTCCATGTCCTCTGTGATATGTGTCGGAGCATTTGTGGAGTAATGGTGCGAAAGGCGTCTTCCACAGCTCTGCGCAACTCTTCGTTGGTGTTGTAGCGACGCGCAGCCACTACTCCCTTGATAATACCCGACAACGATTTGTCCGGGGTGGTAAGGTCAGGACTACGTGGTGGCCATGGCAATGGTGCCAGAGATGTCGGTGAACCACGGCCAATCCAGCTGCCTGCAAAATGTTCGTTCAAAAAGTCGCGCACAGGAAGAGCAAAGTGTGCGGGTGCCCCATCGTGCTGCAGCCACACGTCATCCATGAGTCCCCTATCTCTGAGCTGAGGTATGAGCCACGTCTTCAACATTGCCGAATAAGATGCCGCGTTCACGGATCCATCGAAAAAGTAAGGTCCAATCAAATGACCTGATGTCATAGCCGCCCATATCATCACATGCGGTGGATTATGTTCCAGCTCCTGCGTGAAATGGGGATTCTCTTTTGACCAGAACACCACATTTTTGTCGCGCGAACTGCGATAGATGGCACATTCATCACTGAAAAGAACCTTTGAGCGGGATACGGCACTTAGGAATGTGTCCAACAGAGCACGGCATGATTCATAACACCGATCGATGTCGGCATCTGACAGTTCATTCAAGAAAGTTGGGCGATACGGCCCCACTTTCAGGTCTTTTTTCATGTGGTCTCTCATCGTTGACCGTGGCACACCAAGCTCTGATGATCGTTTCCGCGTCGACTTAATTGGGGAACGTTCAATGAAAACGGCAATCGCTGCACATGTTTCCAAGCGCGTTGTCTTTCTCCCACTCCGCGGCGTGTCTTTAACGTTTCCAAGAGCGAACGCAAGTTTTTCCCAATCCAGTAGTGTCGCTCGTCGTGGTGGAGCCTTATTAAACCGTTCCCGAAACACAGCCATCACCTGCGTCATTGTTTGTCCCGTGTGCGGTCTCTCATGCACCCACACACTTGCCACTAACCGCTGCTCAACAGAGTAACTGCTTGTGTCAACCATACCGACAACACTGCAACTAAATTCCATGGGTACGGCTGTCACGTACGCACTATCTTCGACACTGTTGCCAGACTGCCATTGTACGTAGTAGTGTGTGCTGTGCTGTGCTGTGTAAACTCAAATTGATTTCGGGTGCGTATCGTGCGGGTGTACGGTGACTTCTCGCCCACCCTGTATATATATATATATATATACAGTATATATATATATATATATATATATATATATATATATATATATATATATATTATATATCGTTTGAGCTACCACATTGCGCTATACATATATTCTTGACAGTTTGCTTAGAAACCCATCAGTTGGCTTCGAAGGCGTAACTAGCCATTTGGTATATACGTATATTCCAATCACCCCAGTTATTCCTTAATATTATACAGGGTGTCCCAGAATTAACTATCTATTTCAATAAAATCAAACAAATTTTAAAAAAACACACTTTTGTTTATGTTTATCATGTTTAATATGTGTTAAAAATGTATAAATTTCTAAATTTTTTTCATAATTTTATTTTCATAATTTTTTCATTATCTGTTCCAATGAAAGACCATCTGAAGTCATAGAATGGCAAAGAGACTCTCCAAAAGTTAACGTGTGGCTTGGAATGACCAAATCCAAAATTTATGGCCCATTCTTCTTTGCGGAAGCAACTGTAACAGGTACCGTCTACCTTGATATGCTTCAGCAGTTTCTCGAACCACAGCTTCTGATGATGGCATTCTTGATAATGTTGTGTTTCAACAAGATGGAGCACCATGTCATTATGCTCTAATTGTTCGAGAATACCTCAACAGACGCCTTCCGATTCGGTGGATTGGACGTGGAGGACCTCGACCTTGGCCTCCGCGTTCTCCGGATTTGACACCCCTGGATTTCTTTGCATGGGGTTTCATAAAAACAAAGGTTTATCGCCAAAAGATCAATGCTTCTTGTTGAAACACAACATTATCAAGAATGCCATCATCAAGAAGCTGTGGTTCGAGAAACTGCTGAAGCATATCAAGGTAGACGGTACCTGTTACAGTTGCTTCCGCAAAGAAGAATGGGCCATAAATTTTGGATTTGGTCATTCCAAGCCACACGTTAACTTTTGGAGAGTCTCTTTGCCATTCTATGAATTCAGACGGTCTTCCATTGGACCAGATAATGAAAAAATTATGAAAATAAAATTATGAAAAAAATTTAGAAATTTATACATTTTTAACACATATTAAACATGATAAACATAAATAAAAGTGTTTTTAAAAAATTTGTCCGATTTCATTGAAATAGATAGTTAATTCTGGGACACCCTGTATACAACCAAAAGAAATAAATAAAACACCATTACATCATTCTGTTTATTTAGACGAGTTAAGGGAATTAATTCATGAAATATATAGGAAATAGATATACATTCAAAAATAATATACAGAAAAAATACACATTAAGCTAAGGATATATATGATATGACTTACTTACTTGACTTAAGTCCCGTCCGGAGTTCTCCGGGTTGGGTCCCACATTCGATGTCTCCATCCTCTCCACGTCCCTCTGACCGACGCCATGTGAGTCACCTGCTGCACGGTCCGCTCCTCGTTTGCTCTGCGGAAACGTCTAAGCCACGTTTCCCTCGGCCGTCCCCTCGGTCGGGTGCCCTCAACTCGTCCATGCAGCACCATCTTCGGCCATCTCTCCCGGTCCATCCTTTGTACATGCCCAAACCACCTCCTCTGTGCATCTCTTACCCGGTCTAATACTCCGGTCTGTTGTTGTATGTGTATAAGCCAGTAAATAGCCTTGTGCCCATAACTGCGAGGGTTGTTTCTGTGAATGACGGCTAAGGTGTTTTTAGGCATGAAATTGTTCTTGAACTCAGTAAAGCACAATGAGACGATTGTGGTTGCGACTTGCAGCGGATCGCAGTTGAAACGATCCATGTACATCCTTCTAAAGGCCTAGAAACATACTCTAAGCACGCGCACATCATTCACGCAATAACACTCACATTCATCAGCTATATTTTATGGACTAGTTTCATTAAAACTGTTGTACTAGCGGTCAAAATCTTCACGCTCACTATCACTCATGTTGGTGTAGTTAAAGTATTCCTACGTAATTTAAAGTGTCGCTAGTGAGGAAAGTGTAAGGGAAATATCCTTTTGAAACTTCGGCAACTACACCTATCACCTTGGGTAGCTTGGTTAGTTTACAAGGTGTGAATGATAAAGTATCCTTAAACTGAACATTACCTCTTATCTACATTTGTCTAAGCTTGTTTCCTCTTTTTAGGGGATCACCCGTGAATATCTCTGATGACTCGTGCTCAAGTAGTTCCTTATAAAGGAACTGTGTGTCAAATTTTGTCCCGTTATGGGCAAAAATATAATTTTTTTTGAACTTGTCCGCTAACTTGACAATATAGGATAAAAGAGTTTCACAGGGCTGTCGTGTGCGATCATTTTAAAAACGTTTGTCCGTTTACCATATTTGTGACACTAAACACACTCAACCTCCATGTACTCATAGCAGATAGTCTGGCTTACAAGTAGATGTGGGATAACCTCTTTCGTTTCAGGGTTTGTGTAAGTTTTTATATCGTAGTACACAGTTATACAAGGTCTATTTTTAGGCTTAGTGATTTCATATAACATACGTACTTTACTCCATCCGCCTTATATTTCTCATGGCATGTAGGACAGTAAATTTCATCACATTTATGCTTGAATTTTTCGTAATTATCCATCATATGAAACATACCACTTTCACAGTGCAAGTGTCAATTGACTTAAGGAACTCAAAGCATTTATTATTGAAAAATGTACGTCTGCACACATTATATTCCCTCTTCTCAGCTTCAACTACACGACTTTCACATTTGGAGCTTTTACACTGCTCACATACCATGTGGCATTCCTTACAGTGTTTCACTATATCATCCGCAAACTCGAGAGATCCTTTACACAAATCATGATGGCTTCCATATTTTCGACTTTTATCATAACTAGCGTAGAGTCCTTATATTGCGGATGGAGATATACGTTGTTCCTGACATTCCTAAAATAAGTAGAGGTCTTGTACGATCTCTCACACAGCTTTTAAAAACAAACACAGTCCTACGACTATCATCCATTCCAAATACAACTATACGAACACTCATTTCCTGCTCTACCCTTCTCAGCTCTTCAGGACCCATATTACAATCAAACTCAAGCTTACAAGCTGAAGCCAGTTTACGAGAACGCTGCACAACCTTAGGCAACCAATTTTTTTTTACCCGGGTGTTTAGTACAGTAAACATATGGGCTAAGACTACTGCTATAAAGCCACAACCACGATCGACGTTTATATGCTTTCCGTAAATAGCCTGAGAACTGAAGTTAAGAGTATAAGGTGTGCGACTATGACCCACAAACCGGAATACTCTGTCAATATCTACCATGAAGTTGTCCATACTGAAGGCTGTACTACTTTGAGGGGCCTGCATTATATGGTCCAAGATATATTCTATGTCTACACCTGCCAAGTGTCTGAATGGTATTACTACCCAAAAATCATCTAGTATCCCCGTCATCTGACCCGAACCTGAAGGACAACTTCGTCCGGATTTCACGTTCGTTGCGGTTCTGAAGGGCAAACTCCGCAATACGCTCCACTACGCGCCGCAGTCCGTGTTCAACACCGTTGCTATACAGGGTTCCAGGGTCAACCCTGACTACGTACCGATTTCTAGTCAGGGCCGGGGTGGGGTTAGCGGTGCGCACCAGTTCGAATGTTATACCTTCCTCTACAGCACGAGAAGCTGCTGGTGTGGAGGATGTACCCGGAATTGAACAGGAATAAGTGGGTATATTTGAGGAGGGAGCTAATGTGGTGGTTGTGTCGTAAGACGTAGAGGGCTGGGACTCTATTAATGGGGTTCTAGCAACCGGTGCACTTCTGGCACGTTTTATACCTGACGTGGAAGTTTCTTCATCATCGTGCATCCGTTTGGAACTGCCACTTGGTGGTGTCGCTGGTGGTGAGGGCTTGTCAGCGGGGGTGGAGTCTGTAGCTACAGTATCATTGGGGTCGTGTGTAATATCGATGATGGAGTGCTGTACATCGTCGTCATTCACGGTTCTGTGGAAGAAAAACAAGATTGCAGAATATAAGGAGCAACACTTAAATTTTGTTATATTTTGTAAATGTTCCACTTAGGGGTGTGACGTGTTACAGATGGAATCTGTAGAAAAATTCAGGCTCACAAGCCCATCCACATGTGTTATATCTGGCCCTACAGGATGTGGTAAAACTGTGTTTATGTTTAAAATCATTAAAGATAAGGGGAGATGTTCTCAACATTTGTGCATAAAGTAATATGGTGCTATTCGACGTACAAATCAGTGTTCAACGAGTACCAAGACGATATTTTGTTCCACAAAGGTGTATATGACGTTAATTCGTTAAAGGGAAATGAGCATACAATGATTGTAATTGACGAGCTCATGTTGGAAATGGATAAAACGTTTGCCGAGACATTTACAGTATATATTCTCCCACCATCTTAACATGAGCGTATTCTTCATCAATCAGAATCTATTTTCCAAGAATAGATACATGCTTAATGTGTCGTTAAATTCACAATATCTAGTCTTATTCGCGCAACGTAGAGCTGTGTCACAAATTGGGGTATTAGCCAAGCAAATGTTCCGAATCAGCGTAAGAAGTTTTTGGAAGTTTATAAAGAAGCTACAATTCAGCGTTACGGATATTTGCTTTGTGACTTTCACCATCGAAACACGTTTAAGGTGCTTCTAAGAATGAATATATTCCCAAACGAGCCTGAAACGGTGTAAATTCCAGAATGACAAATAGGCTAAAGAAATACCGTGAATTAATAAAAATCTATCAGACTGCCCCGGGCACTGCAGCAGATGTTTCTTAAAAATATCGACTCGGACTTTTTAAAATTCATCTGTGAAATCTGCCTTAATATTATAAAATGTAATGCACCAGTGAAATCCCCTCAGAAGGCTCGCCTACGTCGTTACAAGAACATAATACGTACGCTCGCTCGTAAAAGTCAAACTGAGGGGAAGAAAAAGCGAATTATTGTACAAAGAGGGGTATCATTCCTCCCGATCTTATTTTCAGTTCTGGGACCTTTACTGACCACATTAATATAATGAAGAAAGTGCTAGTGATTCCGCACGAGGTGCATCCTTCACTGCAAAGTTCAAAGAGTCCAGACATGGTTCTAGACCCCCGTAAAAGCAGGCTTAAAAGAATGGAAAGCGAGTTGATAAACCTATTAAACAGTGAAAAGTCACCCGATGAGAAAAGGATCTTGCACCAAGAGGCTCTGCAGAAATTTCTTCATGAGTACGAAGATTATAAGAATCGGACAGAGCTCCCCGTGGTTATTAGGCACAGCGCGAGCTACGATGAGCATGGCGACATTAGAGATGGGGGCCGACGTTAGAGATGACCAACCAAGTAATAACGGAACGCAACATATCGAGCATGTATTAAAAAGCAGTCTCCTACATACATTAAGGAATAATCTATTGAGTGAGGACCCCATCATACAGTGGACCGATACAGGCGAAGTCATCGTTGAAGGAACAAGGGTACAGGGCTCGAATATCGTCGACATTGTTCATGATCTGGTGAGAAAGTGGGACAGGCCCTCACCATCAGGGTGGGTGCATATTAAAGCAAGACTACAACAAATAAATGTCCCCAAAACAATGATAGGAAATCTGAATAGGTTAAAAGACTTGGAGCAAGTCTCGCATGTGCCACAACTGAGTACGCCATCACCCCTAAAAGTGGTATCTCTGAAGAGGAGAAAGAAGAGAAAGAGACCAAACAACCACGGCCAACCCTATCCACGTGTCTCTAAAATACGCAAATGGCTAACATATTAAGAAAACGCTATTATGACATTTCTAACCCAGCCTCCTATGGCGGTGTTGATAGACTGTACAGAGGTGTTTACAATGATGGAGTTGGGAAAAAAGATGGTGAGAGATTTTTGCGGGAGCAGGATGCTTATACACTTCATAAGCGGTGAGAAAAAGGTTTAAAACAGCCAGGACAACAGCGGCTTCGATTGACTATATTTGGCAAGCGGATTTAACAGACATGCAAAGATATTCAGTGTATATTGACGGCTACCGCTACATCCTATTCATAATAGAGGTATTCTCTAGATATCTGTTGCTAATTCCTCTGAAAAATAAATCGCCAGAAACAGTTGCTAAAGCTACCAAAACACTGATGTTGAAAGAAAACAGGGTTTTAGGCTATTTTTGTACGGATATGGAGAAAGAATTTATAGGCCGAACTTTTCAGAACATGCTGACAGAATTTAATATCAGTTATTACCCTAGCAATTATATACATAAGGCCTCTTTAGCTGAAAGAGTTCAACGTACCATAAAGGAGCGCATGCATCGCTATTTTACACATAAAAACACATGCAGATATATAAACATTCTGGGATCATTCGCCTCGTCATACAACCGTTCATACCATCGCGCGACTGGCAAAACTATCCTAACTGGGCTGAAAAGGAAGATTAGCGGGATGTGCTACGCATCATCTGCCAGCACCGGGTAACGAACCCGCACCGGGTTGTTAACATATGCTTTCATAAACATATATATATATATATATATATATATATATATATATATATATATGAAGAGAGAGTTACAATAAGATAAAATGCCGATTAGGGCGACCGGATCAAATAATAAACACAAAGCAACTCGCCTAACTGGGCTCAAAAGGGAGATTAGCTGGGTGTACTACGCATCGTCTGTCAACAACGGGTCTCGAACCCCTAGGCAGATATCCTTTCATTTCGTTTATTATGGCTTTTTATAAATTAACTAGCATTTGCAAGGTTAAGCACTGAATGACACATATATATAGCCCGAGAATGAATCACAAATTAAATTATTACGTAATTACTCACATCTCGAGGGTAGAGTCTTCTGCTGGTTCAAACGGAGGATCATTGCAGATATCATTAACGTTTTGTGTGAAGAGAAGATCATTCCGGTCATTCGCGTCGAAAAGGTGGAGCGTAGCCCTACATAGAAATCCCCGTCTTCAAACAATTGCGGGGAGCTGTAAAGCTGATGCGTCTGGCTGGAAGTGTCCATGACAACGTATTTCTGTATCTACTCGTTGATAAAAACAGCTGTTGTGGGTTCCAGCTGAAAAATGCCCCCTTTTATATAGGTGATCCTTATTGTAGCCACCACCAATATTCGAATCGCGAGTTTCCTGTTGGCCGTCAGTGAATTTAGGTGGGGCCATAACGTGTAAACGAGATTTTCCACCAGCCAGATAACCTGGACTCGTTCTCATGCCCCGCCCATTGGGTTGTAATTGGACCAGCAGCGAATTCTGGGGGGCGTGTTAAATATAACTTATACACTCCGTAGATTTCTTTCAGAAATGGAACAGGACCATGAGAGAGAGAGAGAGAGAGAGAGAGAGAGAGAGAGAGAGAGAGAGAGAGAGAGAGAGAGAGAGAGAATTTTTGTTTGGAAAATAAAATTTGTTTTTCTGAAGTGTCAAGCAAACTGATGCATATCGAAGTGTATTTAAGACAAAAATAACAGATGTCAGGTGTTTTTAGAAATTTACCTGTCATCTCCGCCCAGGTGGGTTTTGCTTCCAGGAGCCGATCTGGGTACTTGTAGGTTATCTCCCCCCCCCCACCAATTTTGACAGAATATTTTCGTTAAAACTAATGAAAATATCACGACTTAACCTAACGAATTATCAAGGGCGTACAGTTGATCTATTAGATTGAATGCCCGGTTAAACTGGGCATTCAAACCAATCCTGACCAATCGCTCTGCTGCCACTTTATTACCGATAATACAAGAAGCTATACTGCCCGGTGCGACAGTTGTAGCGAAGGAATGGCGAGGATATAGCCAACTACACATGTATTATTTGCATCGGTAAACCACAGTATTAACTTTGTGGACCCAACTACTGGGGCACATACCCAAAATGTGGAAAGTATGTGGCGCTCCGCAAAGGAACAAATCAAAAGGCAACACGGCACACACCGCCAAATGCTAGATTCGTATTTGTGTGCATACCTGTGGCGATCCAGACTGCATGGTCAAGATCCCTTTGAAGCCATACTTGGTTCAATAGTTGCATTTTGGCCTCCAGAGTAACATAAAAAATTTATGTTTTAATAAATATATATTTTTATACTTTGTATCTCTGCGTCATAGCAAATACTAATCCAGAAACAAACAATGTTATAATTAATAATAGATCAACTGTACGCCCTTGATAATTGGTTAGGTTAAGTCGTGATATTTTCGTTAGTTTTAACGAAAATATTCTGTCAAAGTTGGTGGGGGGGGGAGATAACCTACAAGTACCCCGATCTGTCGCAATCTAAATTCAATTGAACCGATGCGTCCTTCTAGAGCCAAAAACAATATTATTTATCAATTGTTTATTATTTTATATATATATATATATATATATATTATATATATATATATGTGTCTTAAAGATAAATTTATATTGAAACAAAATAATTGGATACAAGAGAAAAAATTAATAAGTACCCCGAAATAGAATCTATTTGGGCGAAAGACGAGAAATGAAATAGTTATCCCGAAATACATTCTATTTTTAATATAGTTATATTTATATTTTTTGTGATAAGGCTTAAAGATATAAGATATATTGGTGTCTTAAAGATAAATTTATATTGAAACAAAATAATTGGCCAAAAGAGGAAAATGAATAAGTTACCCCGAAATAGAATCTATTTTTATTATAAAGTTATATTAATATTTTTTTGTAATAAGGTTTAAAGATATATTGGTGTCTTAAACATAAATTTATATTGAAACACAATAATTGGATAAAAGAGGAAAATTTAATAAGTTACCCCGAAATAGAATCTATTTTTAATATAAAGTTATATTAATATTATTTTGTAATAAGGTTTAAAGATATATTGGTGTCTTAAAGGTAAATTTGTATTGGAACAAAATAGTTTGCCAAAAGAGGAAAAATGAAATAGTTACCCCTACTATGGCAAAAAAAAATTTTCGCATTAAACTTGGTTTATCTTATTCGGTTTTTTGTTTAAAAGATCACCTACCAAACGTCAAATTGGCCTCGTGGTATTATACCACGAGAAGCTCTACAGAAAAACTATTGACGTTGCCTTTTTTTGAGTTGAGACCTTGTCGGTCTACCCCTTGGCTCCATAAACGTATATGTTTATGTTTAATAGCTCTGTCAATTGGGTCGTATTTAGAGACTTTGTTGGTCTACCAGGAGCTGTTAATTAAAGCGGTGGTGGTGGTGGTGGTGGTGCTGTGGTGGTGGTTGTGTAATACTGCTGAGAGGTCTTAAGGTCTAGACGCTTGGTTGTAGCCCTCATGTCGGTTACGTGGTATTGATGGGATGAGTTCCTAAAAGTCTATACTTAGACGATTGGTTGTAGCCCTCATCTCACCATGTGCTGTTGATGGCATGAGATTCTAAAAGTCAATACTTAGACGATTGGTGATGGTGTTTTTTTTTTGTGTGGTGGTTGCGCTCGTATATATTTTGTTAGTGGGGCTTTCCATGCATCTGTTTATATATATATATATATATATATATATATATATATATACAGGGTGTCCCATAAGTCCGGCACCATAGGAGAAATTCATATTTTTCTATTTCTACACACCATAATTCATATTTTTCTATTTCTACACACCACAATTCATATTTTTCTCTTTCTACAGGCCATAATGTCTGTGAGCAAGGAAGAACGAATCCAGATAAATCTACTCATAGGAAATCGGAGTTAAAGAGAGGTCGCTGCTGAATTTAACAAACTGCATCCAGACCGCGAGCCAATAACACAGAGTTGTGTTAGCAGACTTGTTGCAATGTTTAAGGAAACAGGATCCATAGAAGATAAACCACGCAGTGGACCTTCAAGGAGGTCCACTGACGATGATACAGCGACTGCTATCCTGGCTCATTTTAACAGAAGTCCCAATAAGTCTCTTCGGCGATTGTCCGCCGAGACAGGAGTGTCGAAAAGTAACATCCATCGCATTCTCCAGGCTCACAAATGGCATCCATATAAACTTCAGATCCTACAGAAATTAAGCGAAGATGATCCGGACCGGCGGATGGAATTTTGTGAATGGGCTACGGACAATATGCTCGGGATGCTAATTTCCCGTCCACCATTCTGTTCAGTGACGAGGCTGTTTTTTATGGAAATGGTGAGGTAAATCGACAGAACACCCGCTACTGGTCTCAAAACAACCCTCACTGGTATACCTCTTCAAAGGAACAAGGTGCATCTCCGGTGATGGTATGGTGTGGCATTTGGAAGGATCGCATCATAGGCACCCTCTTTTTCGATGAACATGTCACTGGAGGCACGTACCTACGTATACTCAAGGAAAAAGCATTTCCCAGTGTCTTGAACGAAGAAGGAAATTTCCCACCATGGTTCCAGCAAGACGGCGCTCCTGCACATTACAGCACCCAAGTAAGGGAATACCTGTACGAACAATTCCCTGGTTATTGGATAGGACGTCGAGGGCTTGTGGAATGGCCAGCTAGAAGTCCGGATCTCACGCCACTAGATTTTTATCTCTGGGGCCACTTGAAAGCGCTGGTATACGCAGAGAAAATTAGGCGTGTTGAACATTTGCGGCAGCGCATTATTGGGGCATGTAACACCATTACTACTGACATCATTCACCGTGTGCTTGCTGACTGGGTATCACGTCTGAATTTGTGTATTGAAAACAATGGTGGACATATTGAGCACGTTCTGTAAATAAAAGCTTTTGTTTTGCCTTTTTTTATTATTTTTCCTATGATGCCGGACTTATGAGACACCCTGTATAATGGAATATCATACTTGAACAAGCACGATTTCTTCGAGATGAAAAAATCGATGAAAAAATCGTGTGTTCATACAAGATTTTACATTTATGGAACCCCAGCTTTGCATCAGATAATTTGAATGAAATGCTGGTTATTGCCTCTAATGCGGGAGGGTTGATACATAAAATGCCTCTGGATGCGAAAGCGTTATGCGTTTCCTAGGTTGTTTTGTCCCGTCGTTGTGTGTTGGATAGCACCCTCAACTTCTAATCAAGAGGTGTTAGGTTTGAATCTTGGTGGGGACAATCTTTTCATTATATATATATGTGTGTGTATATATATGCGTGTGCGCGCTCGTTTCATGGAGACAGAGAGAATGCAAAATGAATTTTCAATCTTGCAAATGTATAAAATTTAATAAATCTACGAAATAACCACTCCAATGAAGACTATCACTTGAACAACACCTGCAGTTTAAGCCAAATACAGGTGATCATTTTTTCGCGCCAAGTGCCTCTTATGTCGTGCCGAAATAAATTACCTGTGAAATAGTCTTACATACGCTCGATATATATATATATATATATATATATATAGCAGGAAAAATCTTTCAGCAAAATCGCCGAATTATTGCTTGCGCAGATGCATTTTATGCAAATCAAACAAAAAGCATTTTGTGGGGTTTCATCGGACCTGAAAATGAACAAGCTTTTATTGAGCAATTTCGAAATCGTTAATCGCTTTATGACGCTCAAACGAGAGGATAAATGACACGAAGCTCTAAATGTTGGTACCCGAGGATGTTGACTATGCACCGCTAAAGTAATGATGCTCTTCGTTGACATTCTATGACATCGAAATGTTACAGGTTTAAATTATGGATGGACGATAAATAATTAAATTTCCTAAAAATAATAATTTAACCTTACCATTTGAATGTGTGAATACGAGTAATGTCAGTTCTAAACATAGCAAAAGTCCGTATAGATAATATACGATCATAGTCATCCATGGTGGTCATCAGTTGTTGAATTTATAGCATATAAATAAATGTGTTTTGTGCAATAACCGCACCTTTTAAGACGAAAAGAAGGCAACTGAGAACCGCTAGATATCAAACCAAAATCTATAAATACATTGTTGCTGTATTTAACTGATAAAGGTTTCATTCATAAATATTCATACTTACTACGAGCCATTTTACTACAGCGCAGCGACGCAGTGCCATATAACAGAAATTTCAGTTTGCACTTTTAACTTTTGAGGGTTGTTAATCAATGCAAATCATAGTTACTGGAAAATTATATTAAACTATATCTTGTAATAGAAAACCTACAAGTATAAACAAAAAAGAAGGAACAAAATAATAATAATTAATAATAATTCTAATACCGCAACCATGTAACAAGAACTAAAATTTAACTATAATTACCTTCCCTACACTGTGCTCCATACCAATTGAACACGCTATAGATCTATCAGGATCACTTATACGATGCCAGAGGAAATCGAATAGGCTTCAAAATGTAAACTACAGATCGAATACGAAAACGTGTATAAATAAAAAAATAATATCATTAATAAATTTTGCAATTGCAGTTTTAAGTTTACAATTAATAAATTTAACGTTACGCATGGAAAGAACAATTAAGAACTAAATTCATAAACATTTGTGCTTAAGGAAATCCCTATAATTATTTATGTTGAATCTAATAAAATTTTGTTAAATAAATGTCTAAGAAAATATATGTAATAAATTAGAAAGTACTCTAATTTAATACCCAATACACATAAACAATAACTTCATAGTGGTATAAAATAATACAGTAGTGATAAACAATATTCGAACAATATTTTGTGATAGGCAGTGGCGGACTGGCTCATAAAATTTTGTCTGCCAAAGGGGTCAGGGGGCCCATAACCCCATTACATAATTCAATTCCAGTCCTATCCTAATAGGCCTATTTATGAGTTAAGTTTGTTTAAATAAAAAAGTTGATATTTTTTTATAAATTTATTTTACCAATAAGTACAAATATTTTACAAGTACTGCCTGCACGTACATACATACATATATACATGCTATACTAAGAGTAGTTTTTTAAGTTCATTACTCGAGTTTGCAAATCGGTCTATTATAGTTTCCATGTCTAATTCATCCAACATGACCTTTTCTATAGATATCAACATGTATGCTTCCAGATTCTCCTCCGACAAAGAATTTCGTAATCTTGTTTTTATTATTTTAAGTTTAGAAAATGCCCGTTCACACTGAACTTGAGTCACAGACAGTGTACAAATAGCTTTGTACATTTGGTAAAGATTATCATATGCCTTGTCATTAAGTCTGGTTGATGCAAGAATATACAGAACACATGATGGACAATTCCCACAATATTTAGAGCATGAATTCATTTTACTGCTGCTCTCTGCATTATCATCATTCAGCAAAAGCTTAAATATTTCAAAGTTCGATGCAAAAGACTGCAATTCTAATTTTACTTCACTTCTATTTATCCCTGGAGCAAGCTCAAGAATACCTTCCAATACTTCTTCTTCAAGACCATTTTTAGTAATATATTCATAATTTGATGGATCGAGGCATGACATATCCTTATATAGTTGTCTATGGTCAATGAAACGGGATTCCAGTGATTGTACAACACGATCCATTATCAAGTTGAACACATGTACAGTACACGATAGTCTGACAAAGAATCAGATGTGTTTTTTTCATCAGCAGCTACTTCATCTGCCATTCTCTTTGTTTTATGTTTCCTCTTGATTGGTAACTCAGTTTTTACAAAATCAATTTTCACTGTTTGATTTTCATCATTATTGAATTGTGCAATGTGCTCATTGGATTTGTTGGCAAATTTCAAAGCCTGACTATATACTTTATCAAATTCTATTGATCGTTTCTTCAAATCTGTAATGGATTTTTCTACCATATTCCATGCAGTAAACATATTTAAGCCACTTGTCTGTAGACAGATTGACAAAGGGGCTGTAATTTGAAAGATATATAAGTATGTGAATGCTGTCAATATTGTTTGAAATTCTAGAAGGCTAGACAGTAAAACATTTGCCTCCTGTTTTGTTTTTGCATCAAAATTGTTAGAGCTTTGAATAATGGATAAACATGTCAGAAGATCCACAAAATTACTGATACATATCTCGTCAAAATTTCCAAATATAGTAGTTGCTGCATTGGACTTCCCTGACCACCTGGTTTCACCAATTAGCTTTAATCGTTTCATCTTTTCTTTCCCCAGATGATGTCCAACAACTTCAATCCAGATGGCTATTCGCTTATATGATACCTTCACAAATTTTGCTAAATTCTGGAGTAAATTGAAGATGGAAACTGCTGGTAAACAACACTTCGTGGTTTCATTAACTACTAAATCAGAAATTTTACGCTGTAAGCCATTATATTGTCCATGGTAGCTTGCAGCGCCATCTGTGCTATCTGATAAGCAGTTTTTCGGATCTACTATCTACTTCAAGACGTTGTAATGTTTCATTTAATGGGTCAAAAAGTCCCTGCCCTGTACCATCATTGCTTGGAACAATTGCAAGTAGTCGTTCATGGATAGTACCATTTAGTACATATTGAATAACAATACTAAATTGATCAATTGATGAAATATCCTGGGTTGAATCTACTTGTATGGAATAATAATAATAATACTTGTTATATATGTATAATTATATTTTACCCATTTCTCTGTCCATATATAAAAGATATATAGAGTTATGTATATATTTTATATAAAGCTGCTATATATAAAGATAGATATAAAAATAAATAAGAAAATACATGTAACAGTATTGAGAAAAGATTACAATATATTACATTACAATACAGTTACAGAATACATATATTCATTCATTATAGTATAATTCAAGCATTGTTATTTGTTTTGAAATTTGTTGATCTTGATTATATTAAATGCAATTAGTAAATCAGATTACTTTATTAATTTTATCTATTTTTTTATATTTCAGGAAAGGTGTCTAAAATATTTAGACAGTGGGTTCAGGAATTCTATTAAAAGTCCAAATGAAACCATAATATATATATATATATATTAGTGATGTAGCGGATGTCATTTTTTTCGCATCCGCGGATGCGGATGCGGATGAGGATGTTTGATTTCAAAATCCGCGGATGCGGATGTCTACATTTTCGTTATTTTTTAGGATATATTCGAGATTTGTTGTGTTTAACGTATATAATAAGTTATTATATAGAGAGAGCTGTAGCTATAATGTAGTATAATTGATTAATTGTACAATAATTGCTGTACTTTTCTCTGAACATATAAAATAATATCAAGCATCTAACTAATATAGAAATCAATTAGTGAATTCGTCTGCAAATAAATTCGTTATATTTTGTTGAGTTTCAGCCACAATTAGAAACCATAATTGTCTTACCAGGATGCGGGACGTGAACCCAACTCAAATGCACCCCACCGACCTCTTTCTCCAACCTCCACCCTTATAGAAAGAGATCTTTAATTAGCTTGATAACTATTTATATTACGTTTAAAGTTTTATTAGGCATATTTATAAATGAGTAATTAAAATAAAGTAAACTAAGATGTTCATCGTTTAATGTTCAAACTTAATTATAGGAAGGTTATGCTTAAGGAACATTAATTTTTCTGCCTTTTTATGCTGCCAGTCTGTTTCTCTTTTCATCATATATTAATCCAGCACTGCTAAATAATCTCTCGCTTGGTACGTTTGTTGGAGGACAGGCTAAATGTTTCCTTGCAAGTTTACTCAAGTATGGATAGATATTCTGCGTATTTTTCCACCAACTAATAGGATTGTCACATGCAGCCAGGCGTTTTTCTTGGTGATAGCTCTCGATCATTTTCACTACATCTTTTGACATCGCGTAGGTCTCGTCATTGCTGCTTGACTCAAGAAACTGAGAGACAGATTCTGTGATAGATTTGCTTGTTGAAGGTGTTGGTTCTGTCACTGAAACTTTTATTCTTTTGGTGGGTGGCGAAAGCGACAGATTCAAGAGATGTGGTCTGTCAACTGCTTTTCTGCAAGTGATGATTTAACTCGTTCTAATGTACTAGGTGAAAATAACTTAGCTTTGTAACGTGGATCTAAGTAGGTTGCAAGAGAGTAACTTCATACAAGAACAGCCTCTCGTCTTGTCGCTTGCATCACTTTTGCGCACAATGAACTAGTTCTATTAAATAGTAGAATTGATAATTTCCGCTTATTAATGACGTTTTATCTCAACGGTCCACATCCGCACGACATCCGCAGTCCAAAGTGCGGATGCGGACGCGGATGCGGATGCTAGAAATGTGCGGATGTTCCGCGGATGCGGATGTGACCTACATCACTATATATATATATATATATATATATATTGACAGAGAGTAAATTTCAGAGTTGGGCACTTGCTGTTTTTTTGGCGGTACTGCGGTACTGCGGTACTACCGCACTACCAAACCGGTACCGCATAACGCAGTACCGCAAAGGATCGCTGAAAGTACAGCAGTACCGCTACCGCATTTTTTGCGGTACTGCGTTATGCGGTACCGGTTTGGTAGTGCGGTAGTACCGCAGTACCGCAGTACCGCAAAAAAAACCTCAAGTGCCCAGCTCTGTCAGTAACTATTGTATTATTTCATAAAAACAGCGTTAATCGACCAATCGCTAAAAATATAACCAAAATCGTACTCCCGCCAGAGGACTGACACTCAATTCCTTCCAACCTTTGGAAATTCTGGGCGACAATGTTATACTCCTCTTTTGGCGCGCTCTGACGCACCTTCATGCCGGCGCAAAGAGCTGGAGTCGCCATCTTATTTCGTTCGAAATTCTACTACGAGTAATACGTATCGGTTTGACTCCGTAATTTTAGCCCGTTATTATTTCAATTAACTTCGTTTTATAATAAAATGCCACGGTTTAACATCATTCACTAATGATTCTAGTAAATGTCGAATTCTTTTAAGAGCTAGAATTCATTTTATTCACTCGTCGTTCCACCTAATATATATATATATATATTTATACCCGGGTGTTAATCGTTGACCCAAGTGTTTGAGAAAGCCATTGTGGATTGTCTTACACGAGGAGAACCATCCAGGGGTAGCTATTTAGAATGAATTGGAATTTCATTAACGTTCGTCAAATTTAACCTTCGACAGGTTGACTGGGGTTATCAGCTTGAAACGAGTTAATTGCGATTCACGAGCTTAATCTGACTAGCGGTATATATTGTGGAACAACCAATTGCATAACGTCGCAAACTAAATCGATACTTTATAGTTAGGCTTGTAAAGACTAACTTATTTGTCAATCTAAATTAAACAAATTTAAATCTACTCAACTTCAGTCTAAATTAAACTGATTTAAAATCTTCTCAACTTCAGTCTAAATTAAACTGATTTAAATCTACTCAACTTCAATCTAAGTTAAGCTGATTTAAATCTACTCAACTTCAGTCTAAATTAAACTGATTTAAATCTACTCAACTTCAGTCTAAATTAAACTGATTTAAATCTACTCAACTTCAGTCTAAATTAAACTGATTTAAATCTACTCAACTTCAGTCTAAATTAAACTGATTTAAATCTACTCAACTTCAGTCTAAATTAAACCGATTTAAATCTACCCAACTTCAGTCTAAATTAAACAATATAAAGCGTCCAAGTAGTGGGAACCCTAAGTTTTAATTTAAACAATACCTTTTCGAACCTGAGTTAAGGATGGAAGCGGGTAGCCGTGGGGATACCCTTTTTAGGCTGCTGAATTTTCCACATAAGGAAATGGAACTCATGAAACGGAAATCTGAAGCACAGAAACGGAAAGATAAACGAGAAGTAGAAAGAAATGATTCAGCAAAAAAGGGCAGGCCTATAACAGTATTTATGATATCAACACCCATATCTCCATGTCAGAAAGAGGAAAGCGACTTACAGAGAAATTCAACTACAACTGTTCATGCTAATACTGTAGATCTAGGACATAAAGATGAAGGTATGCCTATCGTTTTTTAGACTGTAGATGTTTATTTTTATGATTCTGAATTAGCTGGTGGAATAAGAGTAACTGAACCTGGGCCTGTACATGTACATAATCAAAAAGATCTAGTAGCTGATTTAAATAATGATGAGAATCAACCAACATTTAGACAGGATAAGCTCTTTGAATATCCTGCACGAATAGATTTGAAATCTTTTTTCAAAGAGCATCCAATTCAGCCACATGATCATGATCTGTCATTTAATGTAAAGTTATATAAGCGAAAAATTATGTGTGGCACTGTCTCAAGACACTGGTTAACATATAATAAGAATAGATCACTATATGTTCATTTTGCTTGGCATTTGAGTCACCAACCTCTTCTAACCCATCTGCTTTTGTGCTAGGATTTAATAATTACAGACGCATTAGCCAGTGCTTATCAGAACATGAATCAACTGGTATACATAGCAAGCATGCTCAGGAATATAACAGTGTAGTAAATAATGGTGGTTTAGCTCGTTTTTTCGCTACAGCATTGCAGAAGCAAAAAGATGAAGTACTAAAGCAGAGAAATATTGTTGCCAGAGTTGTAGATATAATAAAGATGTTAGGTAAACAAGCTCTTCATTTTCGTGGACACAGAAATGAGTCAGCATATTCTCTTTTTGATGAAACAGAAAATCATGGAAATTTCTTGGCTACTGTGCAGTTGATGGCAAAATATGATCCTATTATGGCTTCCCATGTTTCCATGGTGAAGGAAAAGTCTGAACAACGATGTGAAAGAATGGAAAAACAAAGAAAGGCACAAAGTAAAGGTCGTGGTAGTCTTGTCACATTCTTGAGTAAAACAACCATCTCTTCTTTGAACCAAATTATGAAGAATATGGTACAGGAAAAAATTACTCAAGAAGTTGCTGAGGCCAAGTATTATTCCATACAAGTAGATTCAACCCAGGATATTTCATCAATTGATCAATTTCGTTTTGTTATTCGATATGTACTAAATGATACTATCCATGAATGACTACTTGCAATTGTTCCAAGCAATGATGGTACAGGGCAGGGACATTTTAACCTATTAAATGAAACATTACAACGTCTTGAAATAGATCCGAAAAACTGCTTATCAGATAGCACAGATGGCGCTGCAAGCTACCATGGACAATATAATGGCTTACAGAGTAAAATTCCTGATGTAGCTCATCAGCATGTTCATATGTGGTGCTATGCCCATGTACTCAATTTAGTAGTTACTGAAACCACGAAGTGTTTGATACCAGCAGTTTCCTTCAATTTACACCAGAATTTCGCAAAATTTGTGAAAGTATCATTTAAGCGAATAGCCATCTGGATTGAAGTTGTTGGACATCATCTGGGGAAAGAAAAGATGAAACGATTAAAGCTAATTGGTGAAACCAGTGGTCAGGGAAGTCCAATGCAGCAACTACTATATTTGGAAATTTTGACGAGATATGTATCAGTAATTTTGTGGATCTTCTGACATGTTTATCCATTATTCAAAGCTCTAACAATTTTGATGCAAAAACAAAACAGGAGGTAAATGTTTTACTGTCTAGCCTTCTAGAATTTCAAACAATATTGACAGCATTCACATACTTATATATCTCAAATTACAGCCACTTTGTCAATCTATCTACAGACAAGTGGCTTAAATATGTTTAATGCATGGAATATGGTAGAAAAATCCATTACAGATTTGAAGAAAAGATCAAGAGAATTTGATAAAGCATATAGTCAGGCTTTGAAATTTGTCAACAAATCCAATGAGCACATTGCACAATTCAATAATGATGAAAATCAAACAGTGAAAATTGATTTTGTAAAAACTGAGTTACCAATCAAGAGGAAACAAAAAACAAAGAGAATGGCAGATGAACTAGCTGCTGATGAATAAAACACATCTGATTCTTTGTCAGACTATCGTGTACATGTGTTCAACTTGATAATGGATCGTGTTGTACAATCACTGGAATCCCGTTTCATTGACCATAGACAACTATATAAGGATATGTCATGCCTCGATCCATCAAATTATGAATATATTACTAAAAATGGTCTTGAAGAAGAAGCATTGGAAGGTATTCTTGAGCTTGCTCCAGGGATAAATAGAAGTGAAGTAAAATTAGAATTGCAGTCTTTTGCATCGAACTTTGAAATATTTAAGCTTTTGCTGAATGATGATAATGCAGAGAGCAGCAGTAAAATGAATTCATGCTCTAAATATTGTGGGAATTGTCCATCATGTGTTCTGTATATTCTTACATCAAACAGACTTAATGACAAGGCATATGATAATCTTTACCAAATGTACAAAGCTATCTGTACACTGTCTGTGACTCAAGTTCAGTGTGAACGAGCATTTTCTGAGATTAAAATAATAAAAACAAGAATACGAAATTCTTTGTCGGAGGAGAATCTGGAAGCATACATATTGATGTCTATAGAAAAGGTCATGTTGGATGAGTTAAAGATGGAAACTATAATAGACCGATTTGCAAACTCGAGTAATGAACTTAAAAAACTACTCTTAGTATAGCATGTATGTATGTATGTATGTATATGCAGGCAGTATTTGTAAAATATTTGTACTTATTGGTAAAATAAATTTATAAAAAAATATCAACCTTTTTTTATTTAAACAAACTTAACTCATAAATAGGCCTATTAGGATAGGACTGGAATTGAATTATGTAATGGGGTTATGGGCCCCCTGACCCCTTTGGCAGACCATATTTAATGAGCCAGTCCGCCACTGCATAACATTCCTGCAAAATAACTTGCGTCCGAAAATTGACTCACTTTAGTATGGACGCAAAATAGTAAAATATTGTTGTGAACAATGTTGCATAAAGGGGTAGGTTGGGGAAAACCAATTATTGTCGCAAATATTGACGTGGTAGAGACAGCAAGGGTTAATACGAGCACTAAATCTACCGAGAGAATATAGCAATCTTGGGAAAGCAGTGTTTAGTATGGCCGCAAAACATGGTAATGCACAAAAATCTTCTAGATTTGATGTTTATGTCATAGGATATTACTGTGGCGTTAATGTCTGAGTAATAAAGAGTAGCGACGCTAATTTTGTTTCCTGCGATAATGAGCTGATCGACTCTAATGAATATATTCCTATAACGAACGGCATCCGAAAAATTGAGGATCAATTTAGTAAGGGCGCAAAATAACTTGCGTCCGAAAATTGAGACTCAATTTAGTATGGACGCAAAATAATAAAATATTGTTTTGAACAATATTGCATAAAGGGGTAGGTTGGGGAAAACAAAGTATTGTCGCAAATATTGACGTAGTAGAGACAGCAAGGGTTAATACGAGCACTAAATCTACGGAGAGAATATAGCAATCTTGGGAAAGCTGAGTTTAGATTGGGCGCAAAACATGGTAATGCACAAAAATCTTCTAGATTTGATGTTTATGTCATAGGATATTACTGTGGTGTTAATGTCAGAGTAATAAAGAGTAGCGACGCTAATTTTGTTTCCTGCGATAATGAGCTGAATCACTCTAATGAATATATTCCTATAACGAATGGCATCCGAAAAATTGAGGATCAATTTAGTATGGGCGCAAAATAACTTGCGTCCGAAAATTGAGACTCAATTTAGTATGGACGCAGAATAATAATGCACATTCATTCTGGAAATCTTTTATAGAGATGGTTGCTGCGAGAGATATTGCATAAAGGGGGCCGAAATTCAATAACTAAATACAATTTTACCACACCCTTACGCGAGAAGTCCCTTCATTGCATAACCCCTCCTCCTGCATTGCAGACCCACTCCCCCTTTGCAACTAACGTTACAAATATATATATATTCAAGAGGAAAAACATTATACTATACAACGAGTACGCACAATTGGCGTTGTACTATTTAATAACAGGAAGGAGTGAACACAAAAATATTTATAATTTCTTTATTATAAAATTCTCTCGAATACACAATTAATAATAATTAACTTTCTCGCCGATTTCTTCATTTTGACAAAGGTCAAACCTTTTCACTCTGCCATAGACTTACAGTTCAAATATGAATCATTCAGAAGTACAGATCGGTGTACCAAAAACTTTTAAAATATTCTCGACCACTACGATAGTGAGGTGAAATTTTCAAATTGATCTGCTGCTTCCTCCGCAAATACAATCATGCTTGAAAACACACAAAGATGCTTTCGCTAGCTACAGCACCAAATATAAATTTATAAACATTTCCTTTTCATTCGAGGGTTTATTCTAGCAGGACAACCAGGGTGCTCATTTATCTACCATCCAATTTTCTACCTTTTTTGTTGTAACCGTTAAAGAAATTTTTCGTCAAAAAATATATTGTATAAATGAAAAAATTATTCAAAGGCTTTAGGTGTGTTCAGAAATAAATCTCGTCAGGGAATAATTGCTAGCTCTTTCACATCATAATTTCATCGAGATAATTCAAACTCATATACAGGAACTACATTGTCTATAAGATCTGGGGGCGTGGAACATGTGGCCTTCAGAAGATGTGAATATCTGCTCTCTGGAACAGTTCAAGAAAATGGATAGGCCGAACATTGCGATGTAGGAATTTTTTCCATGGAACCGTAACCACTGATACATCCTCAGTACGGATTGCAATACTTATTGAAGTACTTCTTGCCCTTGTATCTCCCTCATGTACACCTTCTACATTGCGTCCGACAACTAACACAGAAACTCTTTCCAAAATTGTTGTGAAAGATGCAAAAGTGTAATGACAAAAAAAGAACAGCTTCAGAGTTCATTCACACCATGCGTACACTTATCTCATGTACACAGTGCACACCTTTCACATTATGTCCGACAACTATCAGAGAAGCTCTTTCCAATTTTGTTGCGAAAGATGCAAAAAGTGAAATGAAAAAAGAACAGCTTCAGAGTTCGTTTACACCATGCTTACACTTATCTCGTGTACACAGTTAGTGGGAAATAAAACACACCAATTAAACTCTAGACTCATTCAAAATATCCTAAAGTAAGCATATAACACCCTTTAATTTTGGCGACCAGATGATGTAGTGACCCGTGGTACGGGTGCCACGTAAAACTAGATCCCCTTCATCATAAGACTTAGATTTTGCGAAGGGAGTTAAGCAGTCCAAAGCAATCAATCGACAGAAATCACTGACGAATTATTGTTGTATACATCCGGTTAAAACCAAATATGAATTATATAACAACCAAACCTAATGGTTATTTTGATTACGACACAACTGGATTGAAGTTTGTAACCCAACCACGGTTAGTGAATTAACTTTTGGATTAACCTTTTCAGCTAGTTGTACAAATTATTTTTATGTGCGTACGTATGTATGTGCAGCAGTTGTTCGAGTACATTTTATGCATAAGAGACAGATTTGTTGATGAAGATATGTTAATAATTTTAAACTAAACGTAACTATCGTACGCAATACGTTATTTCTGTGACCATTCTAAACTAATTTCTGTTCTTATATATAAATAATTTGTCATAATTAAATTTATAAAAATGACATATTAACAGTGGCGGTATGCAATGTATAAATTCTATCATTTTTGCGAGTTATCATTTAAACTAAACATGCTTCTTAATTCGACATCGTTGAACCCGTGTAAGCACTTGAAAACTTCGAGGAGTTGACCGCACAGCCACCGAGTTTCCAGCAAAAACAGTAGGATACCCACTTATCTGCCAACCACAAACTAAACACAATTTATTCACACTCCGGCACACTATTTGAGAGAAACATGTGCCCATATTTTTTTCTTTTTGTATAGCAAACGATACTCGTCACTAAATTCTATTAAATACTCACGCAGTCCTTTAGCCACAATCTCACTACAATCCTCGTCATGATATACATTAATATAGTGGTAAAAATACTTAAGATTCGCCATGATGACAAGATTTACATTCTCAGTCGCAGGGTACGGTATGAAGCAATATATTATAATTTAGCTTGTCGCACCACTCATCAATAAAACTCACTAACCATAACCGCTGCTTCTCTGTTGCACGTGTTGTTTCTTCTACTTCACGGTATATGTAAGCTTTTATAAAGTTTAGTCCGACAACATAATTCAATACATCACTTGTACCACGTGACATATGCATGAGAAATGAAGTGCAGTACATTCCACACGTATTACTAAAATATCCTTCCTTCGCATGGTTCAATGTGGCCTTAAAAGCATCAAAGGATGGTAGAATAGGAGTCTTTCACTGTTCAACACATCTTCACACTTTAGCGAATATCACTTCATAAAACTCGAGTACGCAATATTAAAGGTAGCCATCACTATTTTTCTTCTACGCGAGAGAATACACATCTGAAATCCACGTCTTGCACCGCTCAACTGAGCACGCAGGGATGCTCAGGTAGTAGCAGGAGTCACGTGACCGATCATACAGGGGACGGAGCTTAGGACAGATAATTCAAATGAATGAACTTGTTAATATCTTACAACCTGTTAATTTCTAGGAGAAAGAATAAGCGCGAGATAGCCCATTATAAAAGTCATGCCAGGAATTCCGGGGGAACTGGGGCACAATAGTACTCCGGGTAGAGTTTAAGGGTTAAACATGCAAAAAGCTCGTATTAATTTTGATACTACGATTTCAAGGTTTTACGCACTTCTCTGTTCATAGTTAAACATAGGCGTAAGTTTTCTTCAAAACTGATATTAAGGCTGTTTAAAACTTAAGCTTAAATAATGTTTAGTTAACTTTAAACATGCTTTTTGTTGTGTATTAAAATCAATTACTTATTTGAGGTTTGATAGTTCTTCCTCTTTCGAACTCTGTTATCAGAAAGTTCTACATTCTGTGGATCTTATAGTTTTCAGTCCAACTTATTAATGTTATCTTAAAAGGACAAGACGTAGAAATGAAGTCTTACTGTGATAACTTTATTCTCAAATGAAAGGAGTTAAGTTTCTTTAGAGGAGTATTGAAATGGTGAAAGAGAGAGTAGGTCTACTCTTTACAAACCCTACTTTTATAGTTAGACATTTGAACGAAGCGATTTATAACACTGAAGTCGATGTGTAACATTAGCGCAACTTCTCCAGATTTATATATATATATATATATATATATATATATATATATATATAATACTAATAGAAGAAATCAGTTTTAGTATTTTCGTAAATATGTTTATATTTAGATGCTATGTTGCATCATATTTGGCCTCCTGCAGTAGCCGAACAACCACACATACCTATGCTGAGACGTCAAGATTCAGGGTATGGGAAGTGGTAGTGATAAAACGTTAAAATCGAAATTAATTCTTGTATTGGAAAGTTCGAAAGAGGAAGAACTATCAAACCTCAAATAAGTAATTGATTTTAATACATAACAAAAAGCATGTTTACAGTTAACTAAACATTAATTATTTAAGCTTAAGTTTTAAACAGCCTTAATATCAGTTTTGAAGAAAACTTACGCCTATGTTTAACTATGAACAGAGAAGTGCGTAAAACCTGAAATCGTAGTATCAAAATTAATACGAGCTTTTTGCAAGTTTAACCCTTAAACTCTACCCGGAGTACTATTGTGCCCTAGTACCCCCGGAATTCCTGGCATGACTTTTATAATGGGCTATCTCGCGCTTATTCTTTCTCCCAGAAATTAACAGGTTGTAAGATATTAACAAGTTCATTCATTTGAATTATCTGTCCTAAGCTCCGTCCCCTGTATGATCGGTCACGTGACTCCTGCTACTACCTGAGCATCCCTGCGTGCTCAGTTGAGCGGTGCAAGACGTGGATTTCAGATGTGTATTCTCTCGCGTAGAAGAAAAATAGTGATGGCTACTTTAATATTGCGTACTCGAGTTTTATGAAGTGATATTCGCTAAAGTGTGAAGATGTGATGAACTGTGAAAGACTCCTATTCTACCATCCTTTGATGCTTTTAAGGCTACATTGAACCATGCGAAGAAGGATATTTTAGTAATACATGTGGAATGTACTGCACTTCATTTCTCATGCATATGTCACGTGGTACAAGTGATGTATTGAATTATGTTGTAGGACTAAACTTTATAAAAGCTTACATATACCGTGAAGTAGAAGAACCAACACATGCAGAAGAGAAGCAGCGGTTATGGTTAGTGAGTCTTATTGATGAATGGTGCGACAAGCTAAATTATAATAGATTGCTTCATACCGTACCCTGCGACTGAGAATGCAAATCTTGTCATCATGGCGAATCTTAAGTATTTTTACCACTACATTAATATATATCATGACGAGGATTGTAGTGAGATTGTGGCTAAAGGTCTGCGTGAGTATTTAATAGACTTTAGTGACGAGATCGTTTGCTATACAAATAGAAAAAAATATGGGCACATGTTTCTCTCAAATAGTGTGCCGGAGTGTGAATAAATTGTTTAGTTTGTGGAAATGTACGAAAATGTCTGGGTGGTTGGCAGATAAGTGGGTATCATATTGTTTTCGCTGGAAACTCGGTGGCTGCGCGGTCAACTCCTCGAGGTTTTCAAGTGCTTAGACGGGTTCAACGATGTCGAATTAAGAAGCATGTTTAGTTTAAATGATAACTCGCAACAATGATAGAATTTATACATTGCATACCGCCACTATGTTAATATAAGTCATTTGTATAAATTTAATTATGACAAATTATTTATATATAAGAACAGAAATTAGTTTAGAAGGGTCACAGAAATAACGTATTGCGTACGATAGTTACGTTTAGTTTAAAATTATTAACATATCTTCATCCACAAATCTGTCTCTCATGCATAAAATGTACTCGTACAACTGCTGCACATACATATATACGCACATACATACGTACGCACATAAAAATAATTTGTACAACTAGTCCAAAAGATTAATCCAAAACTTAATTCACTAACCGTGGTTGGGTTACAAACTTCAATCCAGTTGTGTCGTAATCAAAGTAACCATTAGGTTTGGTTGTTATATAATTCAGATTTGGTTGTTGTAACAGGATGTATACAACAATGCTTCGTCAGTGATTTCTGTCGATTCATTGCTGTGGACTGCTTAACTCCCTTCGCAATATCTAGGTCATTTGATGAAAGGGATCTACAGTTTTACGTGGCAACCGTACCACGGGTCACTACATCATCTGGTCGCCGAAATTGAAGGTGTTATATGCTTACTTTAGGATATTTAGAATGAGTCTAGAGTTTAATTGGTGTGTTTTATTTCCCATTAACTGTGTACACGAGATAAGTGTAAGCATGGTGTAAATGAACTCTGAAGCTGTTCTTTTTTCATTTCACTTTTTGCATCTTTCGCAACAATATTGGAAAGAGCTTCTCTGATAGTTGTCGGACCCAATGTGGAAGGTGTACACTGTGTACACGAGATAAGTGTACGCATGGTGTGAATAAACTCTGAAGCTGTTCTTTTTTTTGTCATTACACTTTTGCATCTTTCACAACAATTTTGGAAAGAGTTTCTGTGTTAGTTGTCGGACAAAATGTAGAAGGTGTATATTAGGGTGGATCACTTTCCACTTTTTTAAAAAAATTATAGCTGGTCAAAGTTTTTCCCATGATTTGGTTCAGTGGAAGTACACTGACACCATTTTTACCAAAATCGATCAATATTTAGGGGTCGCGCATCGACCTTGAAAATTTCAATTTTGGAAATTTGGCCAAATTGACAATGTTTTACTGAATAAAGATAAATCATCAAATAACCATATTTTCTGAATCCTCTCAGTGAAAGAAATCCTCTCAGATACTTACGAAGTTGATCGGACAAGTGGTTTAGAAGTTACACTCACCTAGAAATAACATTAAAATTTAAAATATCGTATTTGTCCCCCGTTATGGACGTAATCATAGCATCAGTAGCTGGCGCATCCTAAAATCCCAATTACACACACACGCTATGTCTATGACCAATATTTTTACTAATCACAGTTTGCTTTTTACAGATCAACTGTGTCAATTGATTCTTGTTTGATAAGTCTAGACTTTAGTACAATGGATAAACTGTTAACAACCAGGAGTGGGAAGACTCTGAAAGTTACTTATTCTGGAAAAGAGAAAGCAGCAACAACAGCACCACCTTCTCTAAGGTCAGCCACGGACGTCTTCTTAATTGGTCAGCCATCTTCCTCGATCGGTGGTGCCAAATTGCCAACCACCCATCAAGTTCTCCAGTACTTCTTCTATGCCAAGCAGGAAACTACTGACAGGAAGGCCGCCGTAAAAGACACGGTGGCCAATGTTCTGGCATTTTGGAACATGGCACGTATAAAGACGATCACGAGGCGTAACTGCGAAAGAAAACTGGAGTTACTGTGGGAAGAGTGGCGCTCGCTGCAGAAGAGCAAGATGAGAGACAGTGACGCGGGAAAAGGCAGGGAGAAGTTTTCAGAAAATCTGAACAAGCTCTGGGACATCGGAGCTCCCGATGCTATTGAAGAGATACAGAAAAGTCGACTGCTCTCAGACAACAACAAACAAGAAGATATTAAATTTTATGAGGATCAACGGGGCCTGCGCCAGGCAACAATGAGTGGGAATGATAAAGTGTTCGTTGTCAAGAGAAAACGGCAACTCTCAAGACAACAATCTCGTGATGAGCCAGGCACCTCAAAAACGAAATTAGGAACCGAAGCTGAGAGCGACGATGAATCTATAGAAAGCAGATCATCGAGCAACTCCGAATCACAGCTAGAACCACCATACCGACAGCCGAGAGAATCAACTGTATCAATCAGCCTTCCTCACCGCATCCTCAATGCACCGGCTGTTATTGAAGTGGCTGATCGCTTCCGGATGTCCAATAATCAGGTGTGTATATATCAGTAATGATCTTTCCTTGACAAAGATATAATAGACGTAACGACGGAAAATTTAGTGATTATTTTGTCACATAAAAACCATACGCATCCTTGTCAATTTCCTTTCAATTTCGCACATAGGTGGCAAGTGTCGTGGCGGCAGTCCTACGTTCGGCAGATCCGCCCGCAGACCTGGACAAATTCAGTATCTCGAAGGACACGTCTCGCCGTGGAAGAGTGGCACATCGTTGTGAAGTGTCGACAGCTGTGCAGAAATCCTTCGTATCTCCGAGGCATGCTGTCGTCCACTGGGACGGTAAAGTAATCAAGGTCAGTTTTGCCCTCACCGTGGACGACAGTGAATTAACATGTTCCAGTGACGACAGTGGATTGACATATTCCAGTGGACGATAATGGATTGGCATGTATGACATACGTTTCAGGACTCTCTTGGATCATTGGAGCACCGCCAGGCGATTCTCATCTCCGGAGCTCCCCAATGCACAGAAGGAAAGTTGCTGGCCGTTCCGACTGTTGCTGACGGCACCGGTCTGTCCCAGGCCCAGGCGACCTTTCGTGCTCTCAAAGACTGGGGATGCGAGAACAACGTGATTGGACTGTGCTTCGACACAACTTCCTCCAATACGGGGAGGGTGCAGGGTGCGGTGGTCCGGCTGGAGAACATGCTTGGTAAACCGCTCTTCCAGCTGGGCTGTCGCCATCACGTTATGGAGCTCATCGTGGGGGCAGTGGTCATCACCGCGTTTGGAAGAACCACAGCACCAACTGAACCTTTGTTCCAGTATCTGAGGAGAAGGTGAATTTCAAGTCTAAGGCGCATTTGTTTTCTCCAATTTTTTGCCTTCAGAGCAATTGAGATATCAGCGTCCTTCTACTAATGATGTTAATAGCAGTCGAAAAGGGAAACTTCAGTCGTTTTCATGCAATATTTTCATAACTCCCCTTTCAGGTGGGACAAGCTCGACCTCTCGACTTATCGCGAGCTGGAGATCGAGCATTTGGCGGAGGTGACGTGGCTGATGGAGCTCCGAGATGAGGCAGTCAAGTTCCTCGGCACCGCTTCTGGTCTTGTCAGAGAAGACTACCGAGAAGTGGCGGAGATTACACTCCTGGTACTCGGGGCCCAGCCACGTCGTGGCACACACTTCATGCGCCCAGGAGCCTACCATCATGCGAGGTGGATGGCCAAGGTTGGTATTTTGAATTAGAAGTTAAATATTGTATTGCCTTCTGCAAACAGCCATTTGAAGTCCCTACCAGAAAAAAATAAGATAAATAATTTACCATTAAACAAACTTATATGGAGTGGTATCGGTATTTATACATCACAGTGCGTATTCGTTTCAGATCATCTACTACACGAAGCTCCTGATGTTCAGCGGTCAGCTGGAGTTCGACGACGAGCTGGTACAGAAACTTCAGAGAGTGGTACTATTTACTGCACTCCTCTACGCACCTGCCTGGCTGGCGGCTCCTGTCGCAGCTGATGCCCCGCTGAATGACCTTGTGTTGTACCAGCGTCTTCTGCAGTACAGGGCTGTGGATCGCGAGATTGCAGAGGCTTCACTGGCAGTGATCAGGCGGCACTTGTGGTATCTGAGGCCTCAGACCGTCGTATTCGCCCTCTGCAGTGACAAAGTGGAAGACACTGTGAAGCACGAGATGGCAAAGAAGCTGTGCCGCCTCGCTGTGCCCGAGGACTTCACGTATGACAACGTCTCGGTTGATGACACGACGCGCTTTCCGGACCTGATCGATGAGTCATCGTGGTTCATGTTCACAGGCCTGCAGGTGTGCGCGTCTACGTGGCTCACTCTGCCGGTGAATAAGTGGGATCAAGATAAGAACTACTGTGATCTGAAGAATGTCATCTCGCATCTGAAAGTTACCAACGACGTGGCAGAGAGAGGGATAAAACTGATAGAAGATTACGCGAACAGTCACAAAAGACGAGTCACAGCTGCAGGGTCTTCTTCAGCTCGTGGAAAAGAGCCGGAAAGAACTCGGTGACTTCAAGAAGTCGTCACTTGCCAAGATGACGTAGCGCAGAGGGAAAGGGAGTTAGCGAGAGAGTACATGGCGCACGCCTTAAGATGACGTGTGTTCTAACCACGATTCATACAGTTTTTGAACCTAGTTAGGGGCACCGGAGTAAGTGCCTTTAGTGATATCGGTAAACCGTTTTAATACAAAATACATTTGATCTTTCCTTATTCGTTTTATCTTATCCTAAAAAGCAGACAATGGCAGACAGCATATGGGGGTACGGGGACAAATACGGTATTTTAAATTTTAATGCTATCTCAAGGTGAGTATAACTTCTAAACCACTTGTCCTATCAACTTGGTAAGTATCTGAGAGGATTTCTTTCACTGAGAGGATTCAGAAAATATGGTCATTTGATGATTTATATTTATTCAGTAAAAAATTGTCAATTTGGCCAAATTTCCAAAATTGAAATTTTCAAGGTCGATGCGCGACCCCTAAATATTGATCGATTTTGGTAAAAAAGGTGTCAGTGTACTTCCACTGAACCAAATCATGGGAAAAACTTTGACCAGCTATAAATTTTTTAAAAAGTGAAAAGTGATCCACCCTAGTGTACATGAGAGAGATACAAGGACAAGAAGTACTTCAATAAGTATTGCAATCCGCACTGAGGATGTATCAGTGGTTACGGTTCCATGGAAAAAATTCCTACATCGCAAGGTTCGGATGGTAGATAAATGGGCACCCTGGTTGTCCTACTAGAATAAACCCTCGAATGAAAAGGAAATGTTTGTAAACTTGTATTTGGTGCTGTAGCTAGCGAAAGCATCTTTGTGTGTTTTCAAGCATGATTGTATTTGCGGAGGAAGCCGCAGATCAATTTGAAAATTTCATTCCTCACCATCCTAGTGGTTAAGAATATTTTAAAAGTTTTTGGTACACGGATCTGTTCCGATACTTCTGAATGATTCATATTTGAACTGTAAGTCTATGGCAGAGTGAAAAGGTTTGACCTTTGTCAAAATGAACAATTCGGCGAGAAAGAGTTTATTATTACTAGTGTATTCGAGAGAATTTTATAATAAAGAAATTATAAATATTTTTGTGTTCACTCCTTCGTATGTTATTAAATAGTACAACGCCAATTGTGCGTACTCGTTGTATAGTATAATGTTTTTCCTCGTGAATATATATATATATTTGTAACGTTAGTTGCAAAGGGGGAGTGGGTGTGCAATGAAGGGGGAGGGGTTATGCAATGAAGGGACTTCTCTCGTAGGAGTGTGGTAAAATTGTATTTAGTTATTGATTGTATATATTCATTGGAGTGGTTCAGCTCAGTATCGCAAGAAACAAAATTAGCGTCGCTACTCTTTACTATTCTGACATTAACACCACAGTAATATCCTATGATATAAACATCAAATCTAGAAGATTTTTGTGCATTACCATGCTTTGCCCCCATACTAAACTCAGCTTTCCCAAGATTGCTATATTCTCTTCGTAGATTTAGTGCTCTTATTAACCCTTGCTGTCTCTACCACGTCAATATTTGCGACAATACTTTGTTTTCCCCAAACTACCCCTTTATGCAATATTGTTCACAACAATATTTTATTATTTTGCGCCCATACTAAATTGAGTTTCAACTTTGATTAATTAATGATTCGGTTTGACTTCTCGCGTAGGCATGTGGAAAAATTGTATTTAGTTATTGAATTTCTGCTTGGTTGGCTGATAAATGGGTACCCTAGGTATCCTACTGTTGGATTAGCCGGCGGTTGAGAGGTCGAGACGATGACATTTCTACCCGCCCGGATTAATGTATTCGGTTTCCACGTTGAACTGTGGGTCTAAGGCGGAGTGAAAAGCTTAACCATTGTTAGAACGAACAATTCTTCGAGAAAGTGTTAATTATTATTATTATAATACATTTTTTTCAAAATTAACACACACACACACACACACGCACACAATATATATATATATACTAAGTTGATAAAATATAAAACATTTTTTATATACAGGAAGGACAATCGTATGAAGCGAAAGGAGACGGATGTGTGTCTTTCAGAGAGAAAGTTTACCCACATTCCTTCTCGCTAGTTCGTGGTTTTAAAAGGCCTCGGACTGGAATTTTTGCTGGATATTCTCATTACCTGCCTCCTTCCTCTGTAGTCTGAACACAATGTTAAAATAAACGTATTTTTAAGAGAATAATTATTTAATATAATTGTGTGTGTGTGTGTGTGTGTGTGTGTGTGTGTGTAGATTTGAGAATATGATAATGGAACTATTTCTTTTCCTAAGCCAATTGTTTAATGAATTTTTAATATTAATATTTTTTTAATAATTAATTCACTTTAAGGTGAAAATCCGTTTATATATATATATATATATATATATATATATATATATATATATATATATATATATATCAGGAATGACAAAATTAAATAGACACAGTTAATACGATATATATATATATATATAGAGAGAGAGAGAGAGGAATGACAAAAGAAAATAGACACAGTTAATGTGATTCTTTCTATATATATATATAAGGTAAGGAGAAAGTTGTTCAAGTGTGTGTGTGTGTGTGTGTGTGTGTGTGTGTGTGTGTGTGTGTGTGTATTTCTTCTGAACTATTATTTTGACGATTGTATGTTACGTATTATATTATTTTTTGTGCAGAAGGCAAATTCTATTTATTTACAATAATTAATAAACATATTGAATTTTTTTATTGTCAATTTCGGTTTTCGTTTAAAAGAGAAAGTCTGTATGCTTTGGTAACGAATGGTAATAAATGGTGGTATCTAGCAACTCACCCTAATAATGTATACCTGTACAATTAAAATAAAAAATGGTATCTGGCAACTCAACCTTCCTCTATATAAGACTCGCTTGGCTTCGGAGCTGGCAGTTTGATGATGATAGCTGTTGAATAAAGATCTCTCCTTCCTTCCTTCTTAGGTTAAGACTTAGCTTAGTTTCCCTTTGAGGGGTTAGGACGCTCCACCTTGTCCCCCAAAGCCCTCCTCCGTCTATCCTTTTTCTTTCTCTATTAGGTTAAGGCAACCCCATTGGGGGGAGGTCATCCTTTCTTCTCCCCCCGAAGACCCTTTCCCCTCAACCTCCCCTCTCCCCCTTGGCTCCTTCTAAGCCAACTGGCTGATCACGCCAACTGGCTGATTAGGGGCCTATAAGACAACGGCCACTCGGCTGAAGACTTAGTATGCACTTGGCTCCTTCCAGGTGAACACCTCTCTTGCTTTCTCTCCTTCTCCTGTGTTTCTCTTGAGGAATAACGCCGCCTCCAAGTTTCATGACCTCTTGTTGCACCTGCAGCATCCCCCCACTCCCATTTGCAGCAGTGAGTTGCACATACCCTTCCCCCCTTCATTGCATACCCCCACCCCCCTTTGCAGCATTGAGTTGTTGCACACCCCTCCCCCCTTCAGTGCACACCCCCCCCTTCATTGCATACCCCTCCCCGTTTGCAACATACCCCCAACCCCTTTGCAACGTTGATCGTTACATCTTGCAACATTGCAACATTCTTGCACTCTACCCTTTTCCGGCTATACTACTCGTAAGTACCCTACAAAAAATAGCTTAAAATACTGGCCACAGAGACTACATATCTTGCAAATATTTTGATGTATCCTCTGAAAATCCTATAGAGCAGTTAATTACCTGCACTGCATTACAGCGTATTAATACACTAAATATAAAACCAATGAAATCAATGCAGTAAACAATTTACCTTGAGTTCATCCGAATATAAATTAATTATACTTTGGTCGAGATTAGTTCAATTATTTCACTAATTTCTCTTCGCTTCCCTTAACTTTGCACTTAGTTTCCACGGTCTTCTGTAATTATTAGAATAGACAAAAAATTACTTTCAAAATACAGATCTACTCATCATAGACATAAATTAATTTAACGTTTATAGATAATTGGTAAGTTGGTTGTTCCTTCTTAATTAAGACCCTTCGTCCAGTTGAAGGCATTGAGACGGTGGTAACATCACCAACCAGAAAAAATGAATCTCTCATACAAGTAAAAGGAGCACTAGGTCGACCTAATGCATTATGTGCATCATGCTCATACTGCACCACCTCCTTCCCCATTTGGAGTTGGAGCTGCAGTCTTTCACCTAACCCCGGGAGGCAGCCAAGAAGGCTGTTTTGCGTGGGAGCTTCAGACCGAAACTCTCACTCCCCATTTCTCAGTCTCGCTTGGGACAGTCTATGGCTGGTGAGATGACCCCAATCCCTTGGCCAACAAAGTCAAAATCTCATCCCAACATTCACATGATATTCTTTTACTCTTATTATCTAATTTAAGTTCCTCTCAACCATAAAACGTTATTAACACCATTGATTATTTTTTACAATGTTACCAACATGAAAATGCCCTGTCATATAAAGGCGAATTCTTATGAATATTTACATGAAAAAAAACTAAGTTAAGGTATAAGTTAAACCAGTGGTTCTCAACCTTTTTTAGCATATCCCCGCCTCTGTCACAAATTGGCTGGCTGGTACCCCCCGCCACCCACTTTGCTTTGTTTCATTCCACATCACAAGGTAAAAAGTTTGGATGTTACTTGATTTCCATAGCTCGCGATAACCATTTTGCTGAAATCTTTTGGCATCAGCATCATGTTTAATGCAAATGAACTCTTCCTTAATATAGAGACGATAAAAATGTTTAATTTATCAAAACTTTCAAATCAAACTGTGAAAAATGTATAGTTTTAAGTATTTGGTTAGATTTGTTAGTTGTAATTAAATATCTAATTTGATTCGAATTGATTTTTTTCCAACAATCATTTGTAATCACTTCTTTTAAAAAATGATTTGATGAAATTAAATATAAATGGCTAACCGAAAACATTTATTTTCATGGAAATTTTTTTGGTGAATTTAATTTGATTTGAAAAATCATCAGGTTGAATATTTTATTTTATTTTAAACAAAATTTCAATATCCAATATTTGATATGATTTGAAAAAAAATAAACACCAATCATTTGAATAGTAAAAGGAGTATTTGGTCATCTCTACCTGAATTGAAATTTTAATAGATTCTCTTTCAACAGAGAATGGATACAAAACCCAACCAGGAATTTGAAGCATGCCCACATACAAAAACTGTATGTGATTTGTTTAAATAAGTAGAGTGTCGTCTGAAAGTGATTCTGCTTCCTGCATTTGTGTCGGAAATTGGTTGAATTCACGTCGGCCAAGATTCCGCTTGTAAAGCAACAACTTATCAATGAAGGAATGGATCACACCCTTGAAGTAGATAATATCACTATCTTTACCTAGAGATGATCAAATATCTGATTTTTTAAAATCAAATTTCATAAAATCAAATCCAAAAATAGTTTATAATAGTATTTTCAATAAAAAACGATTTAAAGTGAATGTAAATTTCTATCTAAAAACATAATTTAAAATCGTAAATAAAACTATTTATTTATCTTTATGAAATTAATTTGTAAATTTCATCTGATTCGAAATATCATCGTTGAGTTACATATTTTACTCTGGACAGCCATCTTACTTTTGTATGTTACAGCAATTGTTCAAGTCCCTTGAATAATCGGTCATCGGTGTTGATTGTACGTATTATTGGTTGCTTGTCTTATTGGTAATTTTATTGATTGTAAATTGAGATACAGATTTCGTTCTTTCCCAGCTCAACATCTGACATGGGGAGGATTTAATTTTCCCTTATTGTACGTGAAATGTTTATGAAAATAAAAATGAAAATGAACAAGTTTATTAATAACACTGGTCTACAAATTTTGAAAAAGTTTGTGCTTCGGAGATAAAATGTGTTTCCTACTATGGATTTTGGGGTGCTGAAAACGAATATGACCATAAAAACAGTCGATTGGCTACAGTTTCCAAGAAAATTTAAGTTACACATTTTGTGTATATGTATACCATATATTATATTAGTAACATACCTGTATAATGCAGTCACTTATATTGATTCAACCCGTCGCTTCTTTGCTTGTCTCTTGTATTCAACTTCTGGAGCATCTCTTGTTATTGTCCAGCAGTAGTCTGCTAACAATGATGGGCTCCATTTCCCATGGTATCGTTTCTCCATCGCTGAGATATCCTAGTGGAAACGTTCACCATGTTCATCACTGACTGCTCCGCAGTTGGCCGGAAAAAATTCCAGGTGCAAATGGAGGAAATGTATCTTTAAAGACATATTGCAGCCTATTTTTTGGTAGGACAACAGCAGGTTTTCCACCAGCTCCCTGTAATTGTCAGCTTTGGTATTTCCGAGAAAATTGGTTGCTACTAACCGGAAAGCATTCCACGCTGTCTTCTCCTCACCACCTAGGATACGGTCGAACTCCTCATCTCTAAGAAGCTCGCGGATCTGTGGACCAACAAATACACCCTCCTTGATTTTTGCTTCACCGAGCTTTGGGAATTTACCACCGAGGTACTTAAAACCTGCCCCCGTTTTATCCATAGCCTTAACAAAATTTTTCATAACGACCAGTTTGATGTGTAAGGGTGTTAACAAAATCTTGCTTGATTCTACAAGTGGAGGATACTGAACATTTTTTGTTCCAGGTTCCAATGAGTGTCGGAGTGGCCAATCCTTCTTGATGTAATGAGAAGTCCTAGCCCGACTATCCCATTCACACAGAAAACAGCAACACTTAGTGTAGCCCGGCTGCAGTCCAAGCACGATAGTAACAACTTTCAAGTCACCACAAACCTGCCACTGATGTTTGTCATAGTTTATGCAGTTCAAAAGTTGTTTCATGTTGTCATATGTTTCCTTCATATGGACTGCATGACTAACTGGAATTGATGGCAATACGTTGCCAACATGCAACAAAACAGCTTTTAGACTCAACTTTGATGAATCAATGAACAGTCTCCACTCATCAGGATTGTGAATAATGTTGAGCTGCCATCAGACCATCGATGTCGTTGCAAGCTACAAGGTCACCTTCCATGATGAAGAATGGGACAAAATCTTTTTGACGGTCACGAAACTTACACACTCTAACATTTTCAGCGAGGAGATTCCACTGCTGCAATCTGGAGCCCAACAGCTCTGCCTTACTCTTTGGCAGTTCTAAATCTCTGATAAGGTCGTTTAATTCATTCTGAGTTATCATGTGCGGTTTAGAAGATGTCAAGTTATAAACAAATTCAGGGTCTTGTGAAGTTGAAGGCTCACAAGTTTCGCAGGTTCCTTCATTCTCCTCGTCCTCTGACTCCAGGGAGAATGAGTGTGGGGGCTCAAGAACGGGTAGTTCTTCGCCGTGAGGTACCGGGCGTATAGCAGAGGGTATATTCAGATATTGTAAAATCCACTTTTCCTTCTTGCAAATACCTTTCTTGACTGGAGGCACCATGCAGAAGTAACAATTGCTGACATGATCTGTTGGTTCCCTCCACACCATTGGCACTGCAAAAGGCATAGATTTTCTTTTCTGATTCAACCACTGGCGAAGGGTTGTTGCACAAGTATTGCAGCATACTGTATGTGTGGGGCCCAGCTCTTGTCCTGATCTCCAATCTTACAGCCAAGATAAAGGTGATAGGCTTTCCTAATCACGGCGGTTATAGCACGCTTTTGTGATGCAAAAATCAATTCTCCACAAACATAACAGAAGTTATCTACACTGTTCACGCAATTACGAGGCATCTTTGTTGAAATTAGGCTGAAAAAAACTCAGTTTCCAAAGCAAACACTAAAAAGAGTTTGGCAAGGGTGCACTGTATGACTTCCGCGAATGAACTGATGCTGTGGAGTAATATGTAGACGCCTGTAACACATCGACGCCTTGACTCTACTGCGCATGCGCGTAGTTATATTTTTTTTTATTTTAATAAATTAATGTAATTACATTGCATTTTAATAGTTTTAAATTAGGTAAGGTTAAGTTACGTTAGTATTCCATTTATATTAATATCCAAAACATTATGGGAAGCAGTATGTTAAAATGATCCAATCTACTTCTTAATAAATAATTTACAAATACATAATGTAATAGATAAATTCAAAATTACATTTTATTGTATATATATGTATATATTTACATTAATTTATTAACATAAAAAAAATATAACTACGCGCATGCGCAGTAGAGTCAATGCGTCGATGTGTCATAGGTGTCTACATATTACGCGACAGATGCAGTCCAGTTAGTAGGGTGCAGGGTTGCCTGATATCTTTATAAATAGAGCCAATTGGCAATTTCAGGCATCATTTTCGTATTCAGTGACCCAAAATTAGTAAAGATTGACTACTTTTATTTCCGAAGCATTTTGGCTGTAGACCAGTGTAATACAATGACAATTCACATACTAAGGCTAGAAATATATACAATTAATGAGAAATAATAGAGTAATGTCGAGGTTAAGTGGAGTGACAGACAGACGTTTTTATACCATGAGTTCCATAGCTTAGAAGACATACATCAGGACTGATAAATAGCTTGGATAATCGGATTGCTTGAATTTTTAATTCTTTGCATTAGACTGTATTGAGCACGTCTTGTTACCTCCGGGAAGCTCTGGACAATGCGAGTAGCAAACATTTGCGAAGCTGAGCATCTCGGGGGTTATTTATGTAAGAGTCTAAAAGACCTGTTGTACAGCAAATTTAGGGTTCTGCCAGAACCATTTTTATAATTCACCCAGAGTCGCTGTCCGTATATATTACTGCAGAAAGTACGAAAGAGAGTGTCTTTAGCTTCACTCGTATGGAACCGGAAGTTCCTCATAGTCATATTCACCTTATCATAAATGCTTCGAGATTGTTCTCTTATATCTGAGTCATCACTCAAGGAGCTGGTAATAGTTTGACCCAAATACTTAAATTCTTTTTCTTCTTCAATTACTTCACCTCTCATTTTAAATCTAATATTAGCTGACTGATTAGAGTTTTAAGGATGGAATTGCATAACCTTAATTTTTGTAACATTATAAAGAATATCATGCGAATATAATTCGCAGTCTTTTGGTAGCTGATCTAGACCTTTAACAGAGGGACTTATTAACACCATATCATCGGCATAAACTAAGTTATTTATCCTTGTGTCGTCTATACAACATCCAACTGTTGCCTCATTAAGTGAAACAATTAATCCGTTAATATACACATTAAACAGCAAAGGAGAGAACAAGGAGTCTTGCCTCACCCCGCAAGAAGAACCAAAACATTCAGATACCACATTGCCCCACCTAACAGTAAAAGATTGGTAGGAATACAAAAATGTCAATAAATTTAATATGTACATGAGAATTTTCCTGTCTTCTAGTATTTTAAATAAAATATTGTGGTTCACTCCATCATACGCCTTACTTACATCTAGGGAACAGCTAGAAATAGTTGCAGTACTGTCAGTGTATTTAAATATAATTTCCTTTAGTACATAGATACACAGATCAGTTGAGTGGGACCTTTTAAAACCAAACTAATTAGATGTCCATAAGTAATCATTTAATCGGTGTAGCAAGAATTTTTCTAGTAGTTTCGAGAAGCAGGAGGCGACAGCAACAGGTCTGTAATTATTGCTGGATAGAATGTCCCTATACTGAGAAATTTTTTACGTTGTTGCCGTGGCGCGCAATTTCAACTTAATGGAAGTATTTGCAATATTTGTGGAAATATTTTCCACACAATTTATTTTCGTCCCCACACCCTTCAGACCAAATCGGTCTCCAAGGCCCTTGGAGTTTACTTTCGCCTTCTAAACGTGCCACCGACGCCTAGTGCATTCCACTTGTGGAAGCGATTTACGACATAATGAGAACACACACAAAATAAAGTGATGAACTGAAGTGAAACAGAAGTTTTTCCTTGTGAGTTTTAATTCACTCTTCAGGACATTTATTCGGCGATTCTCTACAGAAAGAGGCACAGAAGGGAAAGACGAAATTTACAGCCTCTTTATACCGTTGATGGTCAGATTTTGGGCAGGAACTTTACAGAGAAGAGGTTCGAGCTCCTCGGGCAAGAGCTAAGGCAGGAATTTAAAAGGAAGGAGGTTCGACCTTCTTGCTCTAAGGCCCAAACAGGAATGATTTAATTTACAGTACAAGAAATAATTGTCTAAATTTTGGCGAAGTGCAGTTCAAGGTGAAGTTCTCCTTTTAACTGGAGACCTAAAGAATTGTTGGTGGTAAGCGCAATTTAAATAGCCAACAGAATTTTGAAAGGTTCCAAAATAAAACGAAAAAATAAGTAGCAAAGATAACACTGCCCAACAGTGGCAGGAACTTTACAGAGAAGAGGTTCGAGTTCCTCGGGCAAGAGCTAAGGCAGGAATTTAAAAGGAAGGAGGTTCGACCTTCTTTATCTAAGGCCCAAACAGGAATGATTTAATTTACAGTACAAGAAATAATTGTCTAAATTTTGGCGGAGTGCAGTTCAAGGTGAAGTTCTCCTTTTAACTGGAGACCTAAAGAATTGTTGGTGGTAAGCGCAATTTAAATAGCCAACAGAATTTTGAAAGGTTCCAAAATAAAACGAAAAAATAAGTAGCAAAGATAACACTGCCCAACAAAAAAACATTGTTTTGCTGGTGATTTAATTCTAAGACCTGTTTTTGGATAATATTGATGTGCTGATTTCAAAAATCACCTTATATTTTGTCCATCACATCAGGTTTTCGTGCAATGTGCAATGCAATATGCCTATTTTGGGTGATCCATGAAGGGCACTTATCAAAAGTGATGATTTTTGAGACCTGTTAACAGCTGTTTTGCTGTTAAAATTTTATCTGTGGAATACGCAAATCCGTGCATTAAATCTAAAGGTCATGTACAACATATTAAAATCTTGGGTATCTGTGATTTCCCCAGGTGTGAGCGTGACGTCATGATCATGGATTCATTTTTTGCTTATTTAAACACTTTAATCACTTTATGTGTCAATATTACCATTGTATATTAAAGTTCACTCCCTGCACAATTGTTTACTTTTCCATGCTGATTCTGAGTATGTAAAAACTTATTTTTTGAAAAGAAACAAAATTGGACATAACCCTGCCAAAATGCGATATCTCCGTATTTGATTGCTCGAAAACCTGACGTGATAGGCAAAAACTAAGGTGATTTTTTAAATCAGCACACCAAAGTTACCTAAAAACAGGTGTTAGAATTAAATCAGCAAAATTGGTGTTGGGCAGTGTAATAATTCTTGGGTGGCGACAAGTAGCATGGGCGCAAAAGGGTAGAGTGCAAATGCAATGTTGCAAATGCACTATTGATCAATGTCACAAAAGGGGGTGGGAGGTAATGTTGCAAAGGAGGGTAGGGGTATTGCAAATGGGGTGAAGGTTATGCAACAAGGGGGGTGGGGTAACCCTCCCAAGTTGCAATAAGGGGTGGGGGTAATGGGAGGGGGCTATGTAACAAGGGGGTAGGGGGAAACCCCAAAGTTGCATGAAGGGGAGCTTTTTGGGAGAAGCTGGGACGGCCTCACCCTCCAAAAGGGTATTCTAACCTAAGAAGGTAAACTTTGACCTAAGAAGGCGAGAGAGAGAGACCATGTTTTCACTTGTACCACCAGGTCGCATAATGAGATTTTAATTATTTACAGTATATGTAGAGGGTTGCCAGATACCACTATTTATTTTAATTATTTATATATGGAGGGGTCACCAGAGAGTAGTATTATTTTAATTATTTATTAACTCTTGTCATGTAAATACATACCATCTGAGAAAAATAAATAAATACGAGATAAAATCCAATAACAGGCATTGAATGAAAAAACAATTGAAATAGAAAATAAATATACAAGCAAAAATAATAATATAAGGAATACACACTTTAAACGCGCTATATATATATATATATATATATATATAATATATATATGTTAACCCCTCTGTCTATGGCCCTCGGTTGGTTCGAAGGCAGCAACGGATATTTCTCGCGGTGGTTTTCTTCTATAACAATCTAATTTTTTTTCTCTCGCTATAGGGTCGACAGACTGTTAATTCTTCTCTTTCTATAATACTCTGATACTTTCTCTGACGCTTCACCGATTTTCTTTTTATAACTTATCGGGAACTATTTTCTCTACTTACTAAGTTCTCCGAAGAGCCCAACTCGAACAGGAAAAATAAAAAGTTTCTCTCACTGTAATTTGCTTCTAAAAAATGTACAGGTAGTGCTCTGAATTTACAGGGGTAGAGGTTCGACCTCTTTCGACCATGGCTCAGGCCGGAATCTAAAAAATTAAGGAGGCAAGGGGCCTCTGCCACCTCCTCGCTGAGAGGCTGCTAACAAGGGAGTGATTGAATTTACAATACAAGAATTAAATAAGTCTAAATTTTGGGGGGAGTGCACTTTGAAGGTTACGTTTCTCCCTTTAAACACATAATCAGATTTTTGAAAGATTCCAAATAAAAATTTAAAAAAATAATAATAAAAAAATAATCGTATTTTCGCCGAGTACACATTTCTAAAGGGGGACATAATTACATTGAGTACAATCTAAGTACATTACTGAGTACACTGTAATTTTGGTGTACAACAACTATGATTACAATTACGGATTAATTTACATTCACTTATTATCGTCAATTACAGTTTCATTAAAGTACATTAAATACATTATATTAAAGTATTACAGTTAATTACAATTAAAAGGTTAACTATAGCTTTGTTTTGTTTTTAGTGTTTCATATTTATAGACAATTAAGGTGTTAGGAATATAACACAAAGCGCATGGGCACATACGGTATATAATATACATATATATATATATATATATATATATATATATATATATATATATATATATATAACATAACACGCATAATAATGTTCTATAAATTCGAATTAGAGCGAGAGGAGGTATCCATCTCAGAAGCGTTCGCTTTTGCTGTGGTTAGCGGAATTTGACCACTTGCATAAGCATTTATGAATATCTTGTGAGGGGTGAATGCACTTAAAAGCAAAAATAAAAAAATAATATATGCGAACGTATTTGCACGACTTTGAACGAACAGGTACGGATGCATAAAGTTTTGTACACATTTCGTAGACTGGCACGAGTAAAAATGAATATTTAATAAAATTGATATAGGATAATGGTCAAGATAAGATATGGACGTATGGATGAATATGGTCGAATAATAGTTATATTGCATCATACCAGACAGGCCATAACATATAAATAATGAAGTATAGAGTGTACAGTTTTTATTATTATGCTAAACAATTTCCATACATTGTATACTAGAGATATGATGAAGGGAAATTAATGACGGGAAAATGTGATGGGAATTAAGCTACTTTATGACGTCATAGTTATTTAATTTGTACGTACAGTACAAGTCATTATTGGGAGAATTTAGAAAAAGATGAATTAGAGGAATACAGTAATGAATAAAGAAGTACAAACAAGGGTTCCAATCATGCCACATGCAGTGTGTATGCATAATCTAATAAAATTTAGGGATGAGGGTTAGATGCAAGACAACCATAATTAATTATAATAAATTCTCTAACAAATGAAAAATGGAAATATGGATAAAACTAAACCATAGAAATGGTAGGTCGCATGGCTGTGACATTGAAAAAAAATAGAAAGCAAAAATCGAAATTCTATCCAAACTCGCTCAGGCGATTTTGGTTTCTCATGTAAAAATGAATATTGATTATTCGTTGTTCATTTTTACACACACACACACACACACACATATATATATATATATATATATATATATATATATATATATATATATATATATATATAATACCAACTAAATTTGTCCAAAAGAAACGCGTACCATTTTGAAACACGATTAAAATGAAAAAATTGATAGACGACGGTACTAACAATCCTATCCCCGTCGTCTATCAACATGATGGTGCTCCTTGTCAAGTTGTCACTATGCCAAAATTGTTCAGGATTATCTAAATGGACGTTTTCCAAATCGCTGGATCGGACGCGGAAGCAACAGACCTTGGCCAGCGAGATCACCAGATTTAACCCTTTTAGATTTCTTTGCATGTGGCTTTATCAAATCGCACGTCTATCAGACGAAGATTACGAGTCTTGAAAACTTACCTACACGTATACGAACTGCTGCAGATAACATAACCCCGCAAATGCTCCAGAATGTGTTTAGAAATGCTGCGGAACGATTTGAGCTATGCAGGGATACTGATGGGCGTCACGTCGAATCCTACTCTTAATTATTTAATAAATGTTACCACTTTATCATTTTATGATTGAATTCCATATAATTTCCAAGTGCTTCACAAAAATAGATCCTGACTTTATGTACACCCTGTATAGAGTGGAGCTTTAATGATACAAAATTTTTATTTTTCATTAATTTCTCCTCTTTCTACTCCTTCGCCAGGTTTTAATTAATCTTTTTCATTGATCATAACCTATAAACTCTCTCTCTCTCTCTCTCTCTCTCTCTCTCTCTCTCTCTCTCTCTCGCAATACTGAATAGAACATTTGTCTGTTCCTGACAGAGGCAGGCAAAAAATGTTAACACTGTGAAATTTATGCATTTCCAGTTTCTGGTGAGTGCGTAGGCAGCTGGGTATAAGTGAGGTCTCGAGTATGTGATAATTTACAGATGTAGTGGATAATGCTAACCAGTACACCACCGAGATGCATTGTATATCCGTGTAACCGTGTACAATTACATAATCTATTATTATAGTTTAACAGCGCCGAAATCTAAATTTGAATTTAATTTTTACTCCTACTTTTTCTTCTCTCGTATTTTCTTTAAGGACTTCTGTTCTCTGAAGCTATCAATTAAGGAGTAACTAATAAAAATAATTTTCAATAATTTCATGGTTTCATAAATTTTTTTCATTCATTTTTTCATTGACGATTTGTGTGAAACTGACATTCGGGAAAAAGTCCGTTGTAACATAAACAAATATACATTCACAATATTTTTTATATAGCCAATTAAGTCATACCATAGCTTCAATGCAATGAAAATGGGTGGTTTTTGAGATGAAGACAATCTAAATTGAGGTATAACAAGCTTTGATCTATTTCTGGTCTGATACGAGTGGATTTCTTGATGAATTACAAAATATCTATTTACCCATTGTAAATTATTGATTTTGTTCTTACACGTGTAAATAAAAATAAAAAGTGCCAGTTTGATTACAACATTAAGCTTTATTAGGTGTAGCTCTTTAAATAATACACGAGTAATCAAGGAAATCGCTATAAATAACCTAATTGCTCTTTTTGGATGACAAAGATACCGTTTAATGCGTTGTTAGGGGAGTTTCCCCAAACAAGGGTGCAGTTGGTTAAATAAGGAAGAACAAGAGTATGATAAAGAGTCAATAAAACCTGTTTAGGGACTACATTTCTAAGTTTAAACATTATATCAACGCTCCTTGAAATCTTTTTCGCGATATAATTTACATGATCACTCCATTGTAAATTCTTATCTAGCATTACACCAAGAAATCATGAAATTTGTTTTACTGGTATTTAGAAAGAGTTTATTGGCGGTCAACCATTTTATTACACTGATGAATTCTGAATTAAATATATTCTTAGCTGAATTAACATCTTTGCAAAAAAAAGACACAGTTGTATCATCTGTAAACATTATGAAGCTCGGTATATCAGATGGGCGTGGAAGGTCATTTATATACAATAAAAATAAGTGGACCCAGAACTGAGCCCTGTGACACCATGTTTGACAAGCGCTTTAGTTGAACAATCTTTATTTACTGATACAAAATGATGCCAATTGAACAAATAACTTTTAAACCAAATACTGATTGCTCCTCTAAAGCCGTAACAATATAATTTATTAAGTAGAATATTATGATCTATTACATCAAACACCTTACTCAAATCCATAAACATTGATATCATTATTTCTTTGTTTTCTAGCGGTATTTGCAATTTCCCTAAGATTTAAAATAGCCACTTCCGTTGTTTTATTATTACAGAAGCCATATTGATTTTGAGATAATAAATTGCAGGATTTTAAATATCGCTGCATCTACTTTTTATAATTTTTCAAAAACTTTGCTGAACACAGATAACACTGGTCTGCGTCATTTTTGAGGTCAAGGATTTTTTAGTTGTTCTTTTATAAGTTTTGCATGCTGAATTCAAAAATGTAACTCATTTTGCTCAATCAGGTCAGGTTTTTATGCTATCTCAATTTTAAAAAAATTAGATAATCGTTATGAAATGAGCAAGTTTATTTTTTTAAAACAGACTTACATTTTAGCCAAGTGTTAGCCAAGCTCTATATAATAAACAGACACAACTTATTTCTAATTACGATTGTCATTACTGTTTTTCAGCATGAATAGAATGTGCAAGAATGACCCAAACAGGTTCTGCTACATCTGTGGTAAAGTCACTATGTCAGACCGGCAGTCAAACATCACACATTTTGTGAGGAAAAGCTATCACGCCTACTTTGGAGTTAAACTTGGTGACCAGGACAAAGCCTTTGCCCCTCACATATGCTGCAAAACGTGCGTTGAAAGTCTGCGGCGCTGGAGCTACAAGAAGGTAGAGTGTCTACCTTTTGGTGTCCCAATGGTGTGGAGGGAAGAAAGAGATCATACTACTGACTGTTATTTCTGTATGACAAACCTAAAAGGTAAGTTAGTATGAATTTAGTATGAATTTCATTTTATACTTACAAAAATATGCCTGACAATATATGAGATATGTCTTTATCTTATCTTTATCTGTCTTTATCTGTTTCCTTTTAGGCATAAATCGAAAAAACAAGCAACACGTAAAGTATCCAGACGTGCCATCTGCCATAAAGCCAGTGCCTCATGGACCAGAAATTCCAATTCCAACACCGCCCGACAACTTTGATTCGTCGTCTGATTCAGATGAAGAAATAGATGACGGTGACATATCTGGTACATACCAACCTACTGCCGAGACAAGTCAACCCAAACTCTTGAGCCAAGCTGAGTTGAACGATTTGTCAAGAGATTTGTGCTTGTCCAAAGAATCTGCTCATTTGCTAGGGTCACGTCTTCGCGAAAATCGTTTGTTACCTCCAGAAACAACATTCGTCTGGTATCGCAGCCGCGAAGAAGAGTTTCGAGAATATTTCACGTTGGACGAAGAAGCTTCGCTGGTTTACTGTAACAACGTCAACGGCCTCATTGCAGCTATGGGTTTAGCGTATGACCCTACAGAATGGCGGCTCTTCATCGACTCCTCAAGCAGAAGCTTGAAAGCAGTACTACTCTACAATGGTAACAAGGTCGCGTCTGTTCCAGTGGGTCACTCGATGCAGATGACTGAAAGTTATAGTAACATGGAGCTTTTGCTAACTGCTTTGAAGTACAAACATCACAATTGGATGATATGCGGAGACCTAAAGGTATGTTTGTGTCTACAAAAAAATACAAATATATATATATATATTATATATTTAGGCCCTGATATATATATATATATATATTTAGGCCCTGATATATATATATATATATATATTTTTTTTTTTATAGGTTATAGCCCTAGTGCTGGGTCTACAAGGCGGCTACACCAAATACCCCTGTTTTCTCTGTCTGTGGGACAGCCGAGCAGACAAGCAACACTACGTACAACGCGACTGGCCAGCAAGACGTGGCCTGAAACCAGGTTCGCACAACGTTCTGTCACACGCTCTCGTGAATCCGCAGATGATTCTCCTTCCGGCGCTGCACATCAAGCTCGGACTTATGAAGAATTTCGTCAGAGCACTCAACAAAGAAAGCTGAGCTTTCGCTTTCCTGAATCAGAAATTTCCACGCGTCAGTGAGGGCAAACTGAAAGCAGGTATTTTTGACGGCCCTCAGATCAGAGAGCTAATGAAAGATGCTCAGTTCGACGAGAGTCTGGAGGACAATGAGATCAATGCCTGGCTCGCATTCAAGTCCATTGTCACGAATTTTCTGGGCAACCACCGAAGTCCAGAGTACGAACGTGTTGTCGAGGAGCTCCTGCAGAGCTTCCGGGCTCTTGGTGCACGTATGTCCATAAAGATACATTTTCTCAGCTCGCATTTAGACTACTTTCCGGACAACTGCGGTGATGTCAGCGAGGAGCAAGGAGAGCGCTTCCACCAGGATATTCGAGTGATGGAAGAGAGGTACCAGGGCCGCTGGGATGTGACCATGCTCGCGGACTACTGCTGGTGCCTCAAGAGAGACGTTCCAGCTGTGGAACACAGACGAAAGTCTTTGAGAAAGCCCTTTCGTCCACATTAACTGTACTCGTGTACCATTTTTTATATACTTTGTACATTTTCTGTCAATTTAAGTCTGTTTTAAAAAAATAAACTTGCTAATTTCATAACGATTATTTTCGAATTATCTATTTTTTTAAAATTGAGAGCATAAAAACCTGACCTGATTCAGCAAAATGAGTTACATTTTTGAATTCAGCATGCAAAATTTATAAAAGAACAACTAAAAAAACCTTGACCTCAGGAAAAAAAATTTCAAACACAGACAAGTGTAATGAACACACCGGCCGGTAATTTGTTGCTAGTGTAGGATCATCCTCTTTAAAAAGGGTTGTTGTACAACCAATTTTTAGAATTCATGGGAATATTCGTTTGAAATACTTTGATTGATAATTTTAGCCAAAGTTACAGATATCTTAACAAGTTTCAATATATGTACAGGAATGTTATGCAGTGGCGGACTGGCTCATAAAATTTTTTCTGCCAAAGGGGTCACGGGGCCCATAACCCCATTACATAATTCAATTCCAGTCCTATCCTAATAGGCCTATTTATGAGTTAAGTTTGTTTAAATAAAAAAACTTGATATTTTTTTATAAATTCATTTTACCAATAAGTACAAATATTTTACAAGTACTGCCTGCACATACATACATACATACATACAACATGCTATACTAAGAGTAGTTTTTTTAAATTCATTACTCGAGTTTGAAAATCGGACTATTATAGTTTCCATGTTTAACTCATCCAACATGACTTTTTCTATAGACATCAACATGTATGCTTCCAGATTCTCCTCCGACAAAGAATTTCGTAATCTTGTTTTTATTATTTTAATCTTAGAAAATGCTCGTTCACACTGAACTTGAGTCACAGACAGTGTACAGATAGCTTTGTACATTTGGTAAAGATTATCATATGCCTTGTCATTAAGTCTGTTTGATGCAAGAATATACAGAACAAAGCTGGGCACTTGCGTTTTTTTTTGCGGTACTGCGGTACTGCGGTACTGCGGTACTACCGCACTACCAAACCGGTACCGCATAACGGTCAGTACCGCAAAGGATCGCTGAAAGTACAGCAGTACCGCTACCGAATTTTTTGCGGTACTGCGTTATGCGGTACCGGTTTGGTAGTGCGGTAGTACCGCAGTACCGCAGTACCGCAAAAAAACCCGCAAGTGCCCAGCTTTGATACAGAACACATGATGGACAATTGCCACAATATTTAGAGCATGAATTCATTTTACTGCTGCTCTCTGCATTATCATCATTCAGCAAAAGCTTAAATATTTCAAAGTTCGATGCAAAAGACTGCAATTCTAATTTTACTTCACTTCTATTTATCCCTGGAGCAAGCTCAAGAATACCTTCCAATACTTCTTCTTCAAGACCATTTTTAGTAATATATTCATAATTTGATGGATCGAGGCATGACATATCCTTATATAGTTGTCTATGGTCAATGAAACGGGATTCCAGTGATTGTACAACACGATCCATTATCAAGTTGAACACATGTACAGTACACGATAGTCTGACAAAGAATCAGATGTGTTTTTTTCATCAGCAGCTACTTCATCTGCCATTCTCTTTGTTTTATGTTTCCTCTTGATTGGTAACTCAGTTTTTACAAAATCAATTTTCACTGTTTGATTTTCATCATTATTGAATTGTGCAATGTGCTCATTGGATTTGTTGGCAAATTTCAAAGCCTGACTATATACTTTATCAAATTCCCTTGATCTTTCTTCAAATCTGTATTGGATTTTTCTACCATATTCCATGCAGTAAACATATTTAAGCCACTTGTCTGTAGATAGCTTGAGAAAGGGCTGTAATTTGAAAGATATATAAGTGTGTGAATGCTGTCAATATTGTTTGAAATTCTAGAAGGGTAGACAGTAAAACATTTGCCTCCTATTTTGTTTTTTGCATCAAAATTGTTAGAGCTTTGAATAATGGATAAACATGTCAGAAGATCCACACAATTACTGATACATATCTCTTCAAAATTTCCAAATATAGTAGTTGCTGTATTGGACTTCCCTGACCACCTGGTTTCACCAATTAGCTTCAATCGTTTCATCTTTTCTTTCCCCAGATGATGTCCAACAACTTCAATCCAGATGGCCATTCGCTTATATAATGCCTTCACAAATTTTGCTAAATTCTGGAGTAAATTGAAGAAGGAAACTGCTGGTACACACTTCGTGGTTTCAGTAATTACTAAATTGAGTACATGGGCATAGCACCAGACATGAACATGCTGATCAGCTACATCAGCAATTTTACTCTGTAAGCCATTATATTGTCCATGGTAGCTTGCAGCGCCATCTGTGCTATCTGATAAGCAGTTTTTCGGATCTATTTCAAGACGTTGTAATGTTTCATTTAATAGGTCAAAACGTCCCTGCCCTGTACCATCATTGCTTGGAACAATTGCAAGTAGTCGTTCATGGATAGTACCATTTAGTACATATCGAATAACAAAACGAAATTGATCAATTGATGAAATATCCTGGGTTGAATCTACTTGTATGGAAGGCCTCAGCAACTTCTTGAGTAATTTTTTCCTGTATCATATTCTTCATAATTTGGGTCAAAGAAGAGATGGTTGTTTTACTCAAGAATGTGACAAGACTACCACGACCTTTACTTTGTGCCTTTCTTTGTTTTTCCAATCTTTCACATCGTTGTTCAGACTTTTCCTTCACCATGGAAACATGGGAAGCCATAATAGGATCATATTTTGCCATCAACTGCACAGTAGCCAAGAAATTTCCATGATTTTCTGTTTCATCAAGAAGAGAATATGCTGACTCATTTCTATGTCCACGAAAAGGAGGGGCTTGTTTACCTAACATCTTTATTTTATCTACAACTCTGGCAACAATATTTCTCTGCTTTAGTACTTCATCTTTTTGCTTCTGCAATGCTGTAGCGAAAAAACGAGCTAAACCACCATCATTTACTACACTGATATATTCCTAAGCATGCTTGCTATGTATACCAGTTGATTCATGCTCTGATAAGCACTGGCTAATGCGTCTGTAATCATTAAATCCTCGCACAAAAGCAGATGGGTTAGAAGAGGTTGGTAACTCAAATGCCAAGCAAAATGAACAATATAGTGATCTATTCTTCTTATTATATGTTAACCAGTGTCGTGAGACAGTGTCACCCATAATTTTTCGCTTATATAACTTTACATTAAATGACAGATCATGATCATGTGGCTGAATTGGATGCTCTTTGAAAAAAAATTTCAAATCTATTTGTGCAGGATATTGAAAGAGCTTATCCTGTCTAAATGTTGGTTGATTCTCATCATTATTTAAATCAGCTACTAGATCGTTTTGATTATGTACATGTACAGGCCCAGGTTCAGTTACTCTTATTCCACAGGCTAATTCAGAATCATAAAAATCAGCATCTACAGTCTCAAAAACGTTAGGCATACTTTCATCATTATGTCCTAGATCTACAGTATCAGCATGAACAGTTGTAGTTGAATTTCTCTGTAAGTCGCTTTCCTCTTTCTGACATGTAGATATAGTTGTTGATATCATAAATGCTGTTATAGGCCTGCACTTTTTTGCTGAATCATTTCTTTCTGCTTCTCGTTTATCTTTCCGTTTCTGTGCTCCAGATTTCCGTTTCATGTGTTCCATTTCCTGTTGGAAAATTCAGCAGCCTAAAAAGGGTATCCTCACGGCTACCCGCGTCCACCCTTACCTCAGGTTCGAAAAGGTATTGTTTAAATTAAAACTTAGGGTTCCCACTACTTGGACGCTTTTAATTGTTTAATTTAGACTGAAGTTGGGTAGATTTAAATCGGTTTAATTTAGACTGAAGTTCAGTAGATTTAAATCAGTTTAATTTAGACTGAAGTTGAGTAGATTTAAATCAGTTTAATTTAGACTGAAGTTGAATAGATTTAAATCAGTTTAATTTAGACTGAAGTTGGTAGATTTAAATTTGTTTAATTTAGATTGACAAATAAGTTAGTCTTTACAAGCCTAACTATAAAGTATCGATTTAGTTTGCGACGTTATACAATTGGTTGTTCCACAATATATACCGCTAGTCAGATTAAGCTCGTGAAGCGCAATTAACTCGTTTCAAGCTGATAACCCCAGTCAACCTGTCGAAGGTTCAACTTGACGAACGTTAATGAAATTCCAATTCATTCTAAATAGCTACCCCTGGATAGTTCTCCTCGTGTAAGACAATCCACAATGGCGTTCTACTGTAAAACACTTGGGTCAACGATTAACACCCGAGTATAAATATATATATGTATAGGTGGAACGACGAGTGAATAAAATGAATTCTAGATCTTAAAAGAATTCGACATTTATTAGAATCATTAGTGAATGATGTTAAATCTTGGCATTTTATTATAAAACGAAGTTAATTGAAATAATAATGGGCTAAAATTACGGAGTCAAACCGATACGTATTACTCGTAGTAGAACTTCAAACGAAATAAGATGGCGACTCCAGCTCTTTTCGCCGGCATCAAGGTGCGTCAGAGCGCGCCAAAAGAGGAGTATAACATTGTCGCCCAGAATTTCCAAGGGTTGGAAGGAATTGAGAGTCAGTACTCTGGCGGGCGTACGATTTTGGTTATATTTTTAGCGATTGTTCGATTAACGCTGTTTTTATGAAATAATACAATATATATATATATATATATATATTATATATATATATATATATATATATATATATTATGGTTTTATATAGACTTTTAATAGAATTCCTGAACCCACTGTCTAAATATTTTAGACACCTTACCTGAAATATTAAAAAAAAAAAAAAATTAATAAAGTGATCTGATTTACTAATTGCATTTAATATAATCAAGATCAACAAATTTAAAAACAAATAACAATGCTTGAATTATACTATAATGAATGAATATATGTATTCTGTAACTGTATTGTAACGTAATTGTAATGTAAAGTATTGTAATCTTTTCTCAATACTATTACATGTATTTTCTTATTTATTTTTATATCTATCTTTATATATAGCAGCTTTATATAAAATATACATAACTTTATATATCTTTTATATATGGACATAGAAATGGGTAAAATATAATTATACATATATAACAGCAATAACAAAAATAAGAGTCTTACTTTGATAAATTGGAATTGATTTTAATGAAGCATGTAGGCAACTATTAAATAAACTAATGAAGTTAAAAATGTCGCAGTGACAGGCAGGTTGGCAAAACTGTATTTTAGGCACGTAAATTCATTAATTTTTGCTACTTTCTAAAAGTTTAAAACCTGCAATAATTTTAACAAATTAAAGAAGTTATTAATACATTTACCTTTTTATATACTATTAATAAATACAAAATAAAAAAAAAAAAAATTACAATATTAATAAATAAAAAGTAAAAAAATACAAAAAAATTACAATATTAATAACTACAAAATAAAAAAAAATACAAACAAATAATTACAAAAATCTAAATAAATTATATCTATTTCATGTAACAGAAATACTGTCAACACCCTCAATTAAGATTCTAGGATATATCTCATCAGGCCCAACTGACATGTTTATTTAAACTTTACATACGAGTATAATAGATTGGCTGCCAATTTTTTTTACCTCAGGTCTAGGGGGCCAACTTCCCTTTTTTCTATGGGAGGCCCATCTGCCACATGGCAGACTGACAGCCTAGCCAGTCCGCCACTGATGTTATGAATGTTATTTTTTGTATTTTTTAATATACCAACAATATTCCACACCTCAGCAGAGGTAGCAGGAACAAAAGAAAATGAATTTAGTGGGCTGGGTGGCATATATTCTGGAGGTGAGTAATCATTATTTAGTAATTGTGAGCGAAGCTTATCTGCCATTGAAGTAAAATGTATATTTAAAGAGTCTGCAATAGCAGTATCATCAGTAATTTCTTTATTATCAACATTTAATTTCTCTATTGAATTTTTCTTAATTTGTTTTCCGAGAATCCTGTTTATGGTTGTCCAAGTCTTTTTGATGTATCATATATGTTTGGAAAATTGATTGTTATAATAGTTATAGTTTGCAATTTTCATTATTTCAGTTAATTTGTTTTTGTGTCGAGTATATTGTACTTTAGAAATTTTGCTTTGTAATTGCAATTTGAATAATTTATCTCTGCTCTTTATTGAAGTGATAATCCTGGAGTGATCCATGGATTTGCGACACTTTTGGGCGAAACTGTATTTCTCCTTAAAGGAAAGCAAATATTAAAAATATGGAATAAGGTGTCATAGAACAACTGAAACATATGATCTGGGTCATTCATAGGTTCGTCACAGCCAAATCGACTATTTTCTACAGCCCCAATAAATTTTCTTTTGTTAATGTCTGAGAATATTCTGTAATCATTTAGTTGCTTTAACCTGAACAATGTCGTAAGTAGGAAAATGATCAATGATGTTTGTGGTTATAATTCCCGAATTAACGAGGGCATTTCTATTTACAAATATATTTTCAATCGTAGATTCTGCTATTTGATTATCATAGATGCAGATTCGAGGGGGTTTGGTAATAGTGTGACTAAGATAGAAAGAATTCATTAAGTTTAAAAATTTATGAGAGATTGCTTCAGCTTGCAAATTGATGTTGAAGTCACCCGCACCTCTGGCATTCGATTTATGGAACTAGCATAACATGTTATCTAAGTGAATTAAAAGCTATTATTAAGGTTATTATTAGTTGGGATATATATACATAAACTGGAAATCTACATAATTTCAAATGGAAGGTAAAGTTGCAGCAATAAAAAGTTTGCCGAGAAATAAATAAATATATATTTATATAAATATAATATTAAAATAAGCCAAAATCACTATTCATTTTAGTTTTTTTTTTTAAATGTACACTAATTTTATTAAAAACAAAAGATGCAAAAGTTCCCAATTCGTAAACTTTTGTCTTTAAATGCTATTTGTTTCTGACAAATGGAATTACTCAAGTAGTTTGCTTTAGCGATAATAAATTCCAAAACATTTAGAAGCTTCATAAAATGGACTCCAATAGGTAGTGAAAAAAAGTTGAATATTGAAAATATCACAAAAAAAATGAAAGGAAATCATTCTAAAGATTGCAATCTATTAAATACTTTCAGTCGATGTTCAAGATTTAATACACGTTTAAACTAGATTCACTTTCTTCAATTCGTATCTGAAATCTTATTCTGTCCGAAGTACCCCTTCTACAGCAATCAAGAACGGGGTAAGTTCGAACATTATCACAGAATTTGACTTTTGGTGGAGGCCTTATAACCCAATCTTTTTCAATTTCATCATTCCACCTTTGGTTCACAATTTTTAACTCTTCTTCAACTTTGTCAAAGCTATTTCTCTCATCACTTCCAAAGTCACTTTGCGTGAGGATATTGATAGGTTAGAAAGGGTTTAGCGACGCGCCACGAAACTAATTCCGTCACTACGCAATAAGTCTTACGAAGATAGGATTAAAGAGTTAGACTTGCATTCACTCGAAACTAGAAGATTAAGGGGGGAGAGCTTATTGAAGATTTCAAAATCGTTAATAAAATCAATAACGTAAATTTTGACGAATTGTTAATTTTCGATAATAGCAATGCTCGTAATAACGGATTTAAATTGAATGTACGACAAAAACCCCACAAGAAAAAAAAACACCGACAAAACCCCCGGCGACAAAAACCCCGGCGACCAAAACCCCACCGACAAAACCCACGAAATAGGGTAATGCGACAAAACCCCCACTCACAAAAATAAATATATAATGTGTATTTAAATTCAAGGTCAAGGTGACAGAGTCTAGGTCAGGGGTGGGCAACCTTTTTAAGTGAGCGTGCCAAAATCGTCAAAGCTTTAATGCAAAAGTTAATCTTTACCATTTTTTAGCAGAAAACATTAAGTTAAAATATAAAACTCAGCGAAGAATTTGGATATTTATTTATTTTAATTTTTTTTAAGGTGAGCCCGGGGAATCGCGTGCCGGAAAAAAGTCGTTGGCGTGCCACGTTTGGCACGCGTGCCAAGGGTTGCCCACGCCTGGTCTAGGTTATAGGTTTTGAGAAATTCCAGTTTCAGTTTCTGAATAAGCTTCACTGCAGCAGTATCTCTGAAATTTTCACCGCAAATTATATTTTCTTTCCGTTTTTACCCATCATGGAAGTCATTTGGAATAATAAAGGTGGCGAAAAGCTGTGTTATAATGGCTATATGTATACTAAAAAATCCACGTTCTAATACAAAGCGGTGGGAGTGTGCTAGAAGAGCAGCGTTTGGATGTAACGGTAAAATAACAACTAATTTAGAAATAACCGATATCATTTCAAGTATAGAGCATAATCATGAGAGAGATGAAGGATCAATAGAGGCAGCGAAAGTGCGTGCATCCCTCTATCAACAGGTCAAATCAAACAAAGGAAATACTAGTCGCGTTGTCGCGGATTCATTGGAAAGCATGACTCAAGAAGGAAGACTTGCTATGGGAAAATTAAGTACAGTAAAAAGAAATGTTCAAAGAAAGCGTCAGGAAGGACGACCTAAGGATCCAGTATCATTAAATGATTTACAAATCTCAGGTGATTGGGCTATGACTGGTAGAGAAAATACTAAGCCTTTTCTTATTCACGATAATGGCATTGAAGCCAGGTCGAGTCATTGTGTTTGCTACAGAAGAATGTATGCAACATTTAGGTAAGTCCAATATTTGGTTTATGGATGGAACGAAAATATTACGACTTAACCTAACCAATCGTCAATATATATATATATATATATATATATATATATATATATATATATATATATATATATATATATATATGCTGCAAACCCACAAGGAAAAAGAAAAAGAAAAACGATTATAAGGCTACCTAACGAAGGCTGGGGGCCCTGGTTTTGTCGCTGGGGTTTTTTTCGGTGGGTGTTTTGTCGCCGGGGGTTTTGTCGGTGGTTTTTTTTTCGTGTGGGGGTTTTGTCGGATCTCCATTTAAATTACGTGGCAAACGTTTCATTACTAATATCGCTAAAAACCTTTTAACGTTTAAAGTTATTGAAAAATGGAATAATCTTCCCGCACCTGCAGTGAACTCTACCAGCTTTAATATGTTTAAAAACCGTTTTGATAGGCATTTTATAAATATTAATGTCGTTTAAATAATAAAACAATTAGCAACAGGAGCTCTCGGGGTAATGGTCGAGGTTTGAGTCTGTTGATGTAGCTCGTAGCGTAAACTAACTCACTTTTTGTTATAATCTTCATACTTTTTTTCTCTTTTCTTATCCTCTCTTTACTTGCATGTCTGTAGTTTGCATGGTATGAGTGTTTGAGTTAAGACTGTGTTTGCATGGTTTGTAACCGTTCTTATTTTATTTCTTTTCATCTTTTACCCCTTTCCTATTCTCTTCGACTATTTTTCTGACTTTTTCGGCAGTAGCCGGCGGATGATGATGGTGAGTCTTTCTCTCTCTCTTTCTGAATGAATGTTAACTCATGATTGATAGGTTTTGCTACTATCTTAACCCCTTATTCTCTTCTTTTAACCCCCTACTCTCTTCTTTCTCTCGGGCTAACCTTAGAGAGGATCTTAGGGTCTTTGTTAGCTTTAGCTTCTGTAGATCTGTAGATCATTGCAAACAATGTTATGATTACTCTCATAATTTTTGAGACAGCTTTTTCCTTGTGGTGACAATGAACTGGATTTAACTGATGAAGGTACATTACACTGTTCCGAAACTTCTTCATTATTCATATTTGACGGATATACGAGAGATTATACAACTATCAGATAAATCGGTACATGAAGCATTTGACGTTAAATCTGGCTGATTCATGGGAAGAAGGTTATCAGTAGAGTTTTCTTGCAATATCTTTGTTTTAGATTTAACTTGTTGCAAGTTGGTAAAAATAAGGCTGCTAGTATCTGTGATAAGAATAATTACAGGCCAATAGCACTTGCCAGTGTACTTTCTAAGCTGTTAGAATATGTCATTTATAATGACAATCAGTTTGGCTTTAAAGTGAAACATGATACTGACATATGTATTTATATGCTAAAGGCAGCCGTCCTAAAGTAAAAGATGTCAAGTAGCAATGTATATTCCTGTCTTTGGAAGCATCAAAAGCAATTGATAGAGTTAACTATCACAAACTTTTCAAGAAACTCTTGTGTCGAGTGGTTCCTAATTATATACTTAGGATACTTGCACTCTGGTATACAGAGCTGACTATGTTTGTAAGATGGAAAAGCACTGTATCACCAGGTTTTAAGGTAACTAATGGTGTTAGGCAAGGAGGTATATTATCACCCTATCTTTTCTGTATATACATGGATGACCTTACCAATGAACTAAAAACTACACGTAGTGGCTGTCATTGGAAAGGAAAAATTAATAATTTAATGTATGCTGGCGACCTTGTTCTTCTGTCACCCTCTCCCCATGGGATGAGAGTACTATTAGAGATATGTGAACAATATGGTATAGAAAATGACCACCTATAATGGAGCAAAGAGTTGTATTTTCATTTTTAGGTGTAATTTACTGAAACATGTATCATGTGGGTCTTTTGAAATGAAGGGTCAGACAATACCTGTCAAAGACACATGCAAATACTTAGGTCATGTAATTACTCACGAGCTGCAAGATGAACTCGATATTGAGAGGCAACGTAAAAAGCTGTATGTACAGGGTAACATGCTAGTAAGGAAATTTGGTATGTGTTCAGAATCAGTTAAAACTTATATTTTTAGAACTTACTGTACTGCATTGTATACACCCCATCTGTGGCGGAACTATACAAAAACTGCTTGAATTAACTCTCTGTTACTTATAATAATACTTTTCGTATGCTATGTAGGGAACCAAAATGGTGCAGTGCCAGTTTACTACGCGTAACCTACCTACCAGCCAAATGTTAATCCGGAAGAATATATATAATTTCATTACTAGGGTCCAAAACAGCTCTAATGTGTTATTGTACAATGTCCGTTCTTCATACTGTGTACCTCTCACCTACATTGCAGTCCTGGTTCAGACAACTGCCGGTTTACAATACCTTAATTTTGTAATGTAGCAAAGATTATATATATATATGCATATTAAGTTGTGTTATAATAAGTGGCTATGTTATAATAAGTGTTATAAGTGTTACAAGATATCTTATGTAATAACAATATATATAAAATTGTCAGATAATTAATCAAACAGTATGCCAGTTTGCAAGGTTAAGTGGCTACGTTGGCCTTATTTTTGTATACGTCCAGCGTATACGTAAGATTGTACTTGTATGTTAGGGTTAAGTGGCTATGGATTGTGAATGATCCGCAATAAAAATGTTTTGTTTTGTTTGTTTGTTGAAGGCACATCACATTGCTCCGAAACTTTTGCAGTATTCATACCAGCATCTGATGATGACCGTGATTTACTTATAACACTATGAGGTAAATATGATTGGTCGATTTTAAGAGGTTCATTAATAAACTATACAGTAACCAAATTATGTTCAATTTTAGACTTCAGAGAACTCCCTTCGTCTTTTATGAAACCAAATTCGGATTGCGAATTAACGGGAGCTCTCTCGCCCGTAGTATTTGCATCCATTGTAGAGTGCTTATTTTTATCCAACATATCTTGCGACTTAGGTTTCAAATTCAGCTGTGAGTCTCTCATCGTTTTCGGAATGTATTCTGCAGCTTCCGGGTTTAATTTGTGTGGTTTCTTTTGAGGACTAGAGTTAGGTTGTTTGTTACAATAAAAATTAAATGGTTCAACAACGTTGGATGGATGTACCATGGGCTCAATATAAAGTGTGGCAAAACTACCATTTTGAACACCATAAGGAGGAAAACTCACTGGATTGAACAAATTCATTATTTATTTTATTACAAAGAAAGGAGAAAACGGGAATGTTTCCAGAACAAAAGTAAGACGCTATTTGAGTTTCAAAAGGAAGCCCTTGATGGCAGTTGAAATGTTGAATAAAGCCTTTATTAACAGGAGTCGTCATAGATTTACTAAAAGTATCCAGAGTGAGTGAAACCACATGCATAAGCAGATTTTCAGGATTCGATACTTCAGTTGGCATGATTCTGAAATCTGAAATAATTCTGTGTGTGTGTGTGTGTGTGTGTGTGTGTGTGTGTGTGTGTGTGTGGTGTGTGTACAGGAAAAGTCCTACGCCCCGCCCCCTGTATGATCGATCAATGGTCACGTGGCTCCTGCCTGGGCATACCTCTATCCCTGCGTGCTCAGTTGACCGCTGCAAGCCTGGATCTCAGACGTGCATTTGAAGAAATCTCACGTAGACGAAAAATAGTGATGGCTACCTTTAATATTGAGTGCTCGAGTTTTATGAAGTGGTATACGATAAAGTGTGAAGATGTGGTGGATACTGAAAAACTCCCCTCCCTCCTTTGAGACTCTTAAGGCTACATTAAACCGTGCGAAGAATGAGGAACAAGAGGTTCAAATACTCTATGGCTATTCTGGCGAGAGCATTGCAGGATTTCGTGGTACAAACGATGTAATGGACGATGTTGTAGGACTAAACTGTATAAAAGCTTACATATACCGTGAAGTGGAGGAAACAACACGTGCAGAAGAGAAGCAACGGTTATGGTTAGTGAGTCTTGTTGATGAGTGGTGTAACAAGCGGTTTTATGTCATGTTGCATCATACCGCGTACTCGTACCCTGCTGCTGAGAATGTAAATTTTGTCATAATGGATAGTTTCAAATACTTTTACCACTACATTAATATATATTATGACGAGGTTTGTAGTAAGGTTGTGGCTAAAGGTCTGCGTGAGTTTTTCATAGAATTTAGAGACGAGTATCGCTTGCTAAGCAAAAAGGAAAAATATGGGCACATGTTTCTCTCAAATAGAGCGCCGGAGTGTGAATAAAATGTGTTTAGTTCGTGAAAATCCCACTGAACGAAAATATCTGGTGTGTATTCTGGGGAGTGGAGTGATAAAACATAAAAACCGATATTACTTCATGTACCGGAAAAATTCTCTAGACGATTGCCCGGTATAATGGGATACAGGTATTCACATGATTCTTTCACGTTGGAACAACACCGTACACGATTCATCAACTTATGGTGTGACTCACTCCTCCACCAACTGGACGTGCACTCCTCACAACAGAATACGATGGAGCTTCCTTTGAGCAGCATTCTCAGTGCCGTGTACGATATGTCCGTAACGAAGTCATTGCGTGAGTTCAGACGTAAAACCAGTGCCGTTAACTATATACTGGAAACGACTCCTAGAAAACACTCGTAAACGGAATGTTGTTTATTTAAGTGTTGAGGAGATGAATAGAGTCTTCGTGATAGTTGAGAAGTGGAGTGAGGATCGTTATAAAATACTTGCAGGTGTAGGTACAAGAAGAGAACAGATTAGTGATACCCCTCATATGCCATTGTTTGTAAGTTGTGCATAAATAACGATCAGTCGTGCATTGATATACGGCTGATGTGGAAGAATGCGTCTGATAAAAATGTTCTTGTCCCTACGCGAAACCGATTCATCCTAGACAGAATATTTGAAATCGTCGGTTTCCGCAAGCTGAAGCCTATATTAGAGGCACGTGTTACGGATATGGTTTATTTTGATACGGTTATTCAATACGCATACACCGCTCTGCTCGACGGGTTTACCGAGTGTAGGACTGAATAAGGCAAGAATGGTCTGGAACTGGATGCTTATTTAAAAGGGTTAGACTCCGAAATATTATGAACTTTGGTAGAAAGGACTTGAGCGGTACAAGGCAGAGCTCACCAGCACCGTTCACCCTGAAGAACTACGAATGAGCAGCTGTCGTAACGACTTAGAAGATTATTTCAACTGCCGATATGCATTGTGAAGGAGAGTTCACGATTGAAAAGCTCAGATCGGTAAGAATAAACCCTTGATTGGAAAGGAGTGTTTATAAACTTGAATTTAGTAATGATGTTGTGGTTAACGATGCCCTCTTTGTGCGTGCTTTTGATTGTATTCTGTCCGTGTTTAAAGATAACTTGCCAACCGAATGTAAAGCGGGCACAAAAATAGTATTGAACGAATTGAAGGCCCTTTACATCAAGTATAGGCCTTCCTGAAATAATGTGAAATAATGTCGGTGAAATACTGTCAAGTCGTATTTATTGCAGAGTTCAAAGCAACAATGATATAACGGTAGAGTCGATCACGTGCGAATTTAGTATTTTAGTTAAGCGTAGTAGAACATAATGTGTATATAGATTTCTCCTGTACTATTATTTTGATGGTTATATATTATTTTTGATTATATATATATATGATGAATAAAACCACGAAGGAAAGGAAACACAAAATGGTGCTCAAGCGCTTTCGTCTAATGACATCCTCAGGAACACTGAAGTACATAAAAAGGTTAAGCCTATATAAAGTTACAGAAAGAAAAAAAGAAAAAATAAATAACATACATACACACACACACATATATATATATATATATATATATATATATACATACATATCTATATATACAAATACATACATACATACATACATACATATATATACAATAAACAGAGAAGTAAAAATAAAAATTAAAAATTAAAACCTTAAAGGATTACCAGTGAGGCGTACAGATTTGTAAGGAAAAATATCGATTTTTAGCACAAGATCAAATGGATTATAAAAATACAAATTTATACTGGAACTCTGCCCGGGTTTTAACACACTGCTGCCTATGGTCAGGTTTCGATATATATAAAAAAAATAAAATGCAAATTAAAAGTTAATCGATTTTTAGCACAAGATCAAATGGATTATAAAAATACAAATTTATACTGGAACTCTGCCCGGGTTTTAACACACTGCTGCCTATGGTCAGGTTTCGATATATATAAAAAAAATAAAATGCAAATTAAAAGTTAATCGATTTTTAGCACAAGATCAAATGGATTATAAAAATACAAATTTATACTGGAACTCTGCCCGGGTTTTAACACACTGCTGCCTATGGTCAGGTTTCGATATATATAAAAAATAAAATGCAAATTAAAAGTATTAAAGTAGAAGATAAGTTTACCAAAGATTTAATGTTTTACCCTTCTTATCTAAATCTGTTTTAAAGGAATTCAAAATAACAGGATCGAGTTGAAAAAGACCTTTGCTTATGTTGAAGTTATTTGAAAGTTGGATAATTGCAGACTCAAGAATATTTCTATTAACAATGTTGCTTCAATGGAATAAAACTGAAGCATTATTCCAATCAATACAGTGGGCTAACTCTGACAAATGGACAAAAAGGGCACTGGACAACTGTCCTGTTCTAACGGAATATTGATGCTGTTTTATACGTGTGTGCAAATCCTTTCCCGTCTGACCTATGTAAAAGGAATCACATTGTTTACAACCAATTTTATAGATAATGCCTGAATTATTGGTAGGGCTATTTTTTACTATGATATTTTTCACAATATTGTTATATGAAAATACTACATTAATATCCAAAAGTTTAAGTACATTAGCAATGCCCAAAAAGCCCGGGAAAAATGGAAGTACTAAAATATTTTTTTTGACAAAGTACGAGTGTTAATATTGACACGATAGAAAGTTCGTTTTGCCTTGTTGAGACAAGATTCCATAAACGCAGATGGATAACACAAATCACTTCCAATACCGTTGATTTTTTCCAATTCGGCATCGATGTATTCCGGACTGGCGATCCTAAGGGCGCGGAGAAACATTGATGAAAATATGGCCTTCTTAGTGGGGGTATCATGTCCCGAGTAAAAGTGTACGTAGGACAAATTGTTTGTCGTTTTCCGATAGATACTAAACTTAAAACCTGGGCTTTCCCTATGTACACGCACATCCAAAAATGGGATTGAATTGTCTTGCTCAACTTCTAAAGTAAACTTAATGGAGGGGACTTGATCATTTAACTGAAGGAGGAAGCTATCCAGGTCACGATTCATGGGCCAGATACACAAAATATCGTCGACGTACCGCAACCAAGGGATGCCAACCCCCAGGATTCTCGAAATATAGGTAATTTCGAAAAACTCCATATAAATATTGGAGAGGAGGGGCGATAAGGGGTTGCCCATAGCCATCCCAAAAACTTGTTGATAATACTCGTTATTGAAAGTGAATTTACAGTCTTTGATGCAAAGCTTAATGAGTTCCAAAACAATGTGTGAAGGTAGTGGCAGGTCATACTTATGTAATTCTTGGGAGAGAAAGTCAAGCATATCGTCAATCGGCACTTTTGTAAACAATGAACAAACATCAAAACTGATCAATTTATCGTTAGTTTCAGTACGTGCATTATTCAATTTTTCCGTAAGATCCATGGAATTTTTTACATGTGAATCAGAGATAGTTCCGAGAATGGGGGACAAGACTTTGACAAGCCATTTGGAGAGTTTATAAGTAATAGAGCCCACCGAGCTAATAATAGGGTGCATAGGGTTACCAGGTTTGTGGGTTTTAATAAAACCGTAAAGGTAGGGCAGAGCAGGTGAAGTGGACATGAAAAGCGGAATTAAGTCCTTATGATCTTTGAGAAGGCGTTTCAAGCCACTATTAAATGATTTGATGACGTCATCCTGCGGGTTCTTCCTAAGTTTAGTGTATGTGGCGGGGTCCTGGAGAAGCTTGTTCATCTTTCCGATGTAGTCCACTTTGTCCATAATAACTATGGTGTTAGCCTTGTCTGCTTTAGTAATATGGAGCTCCCCATCTTTTTTTAATTGTGAGAGGCTATTGCGAAAACGTTTAGGAAAGTTATCTTCGTAATTACCATTCGCCGCACTATAAACGAGGCCTTTAACTATGTTAAACAAATACTGATGGAGATTACACTGTTTTTCAAAACACGCGAGACTGTAACAAATTTGTAAAGCCGAAGGTTTTTTAACAATAAAAAAGGACATACCATATCCAAGGGCACTTTTTGCATCGTCACTAATGTTTTTCGAAGAAACGTTCAAAACACACTTTGAGTTTGCTTTTTTACTCCACTGACTATCTCGAATGAGACTTTTAATTTTTCGATCCAAAATGTTACGAAGTGAAGTAGTTCTCCGACGCAACTCGTTGTAAATTTCATCAAACAAAGGTTGGATCCACGGTTGGGGAATAACGGTTACAAAATTATGTTTGGCGATGTTTAAATTTTTGAAGGCGGACCACTCATTTTGTCTGGTGACTTCAATATGTTTCTTTAAAATTAATCTGCTGAAGTTGTTGAACGGATGGTCGTCAATTTGTCTGAGGCGAATCGGAAGCAGGGATTTGGGAAGAACTTGCTCCTCCAGACACTTAGTAAGAAACTTCCGTCGGATACGAATTGCATGCCCCTTCATTAATGTAGAAGAAAACACGGACGATATGCTTGACTTTCTCTCCCAAGAATTACATAAGTATGACCTGCCACTACCTTCACACATTGTTTTGCAACTCATTAAGCTTTGCATCAAAGACTGTAAATTCACTTTCAATAACGAGTATTATCAACAAGTTTTTGGGATGGCTATGGGCAACCCATTATCGCCCCTCCTCTCCAATATTTATATGGAGTTTTTCGAAATTACCTATATTCCGAGAATCCTGGGGGTTGGCATCCCTTGGTTGCGGTACGTCGACGATATTTTGTGTATCTGGCCCATGAATCGTGACCTGGATAGCTTCCTCCTTCAGTTAAATGATCAAGTCCCCTCCATTAAGTTTACTTTAGAAGTTGAGCAAGACAATTCAATCCCATTTTTGGATGTGCGTGTACATAGGGAAAGCCCAGGTTTTAAGTTTAGTATCTATCGGAAAACGACAAACAATTTGTCCTACGTACACTTTTACTCGGGACATGATACCCCCAGTAAGAAGGCCATATTTTCATCAATGTTTCTCCGCGCCCTTAGGATCGCCAGTCCGGAATACATCGATGCCGAATTGGAAAAAATCAACGGTATTGGAAGTGATTTGTGTTATCCATCTGCGTTTATGGAATCTTGTCTCAACAAGGCAAAACGAACTTTCTATCGTGTTAATATTAACACTCGTACTTTGTCAAAAAATATTTTAGTACTTCCATTTTTCCCGGGCTTTTTGGGCACTGCTAATGTACTTAAACTTTTGGATATTAATGTAGTATTTTCATATAACAATATTGTGAAAAATATCATAGTAAAAAATAGCCCTACCAATAATTCAGGCATTATCTATAAAATTGGTTGTAAACAATGTGATTCCTTTTACATAGGTCAGACGGGAAAGGATTTGCACACACGTATAAAACAGCATCAATATTCCGTTAGAACAGGACAAAGGGCATAGGTAGAAAATAAATAAATGAATGACATGAATTAATAAGTGTTTTCTATAAGGGACGATACACACGACACAATATATAAAATAATGACCGATATGATATCGTTGTTATGACACCACATATAATGGGATGGAGTTACCATACATTGAATACAAATTATCTCAGTGCGAAGATTTAGTATTCAATGTATGAAAAAAATGTGAAATGAAGAAACTAATTTATGACGTCACGGCAGTCCAGTTCCTAAAGTTATATGTTAACTCAATTCGGGTATATAAGTCATTATAATCTCTATCTCTACTATAATATAAAAGAGAGCTGTCCGTCTGTCCGTCCGTCCGTCCGTCCGTCCGTCACACTTTCAGCGTGTGTGCGTGCGTGCGCGCGTGCGTGCGTGTGTGTGTTTCAGCGTGTGTGCGTGCGTGTGTGCGTGCGTGCGTGCGTGTGTTTCAGCGTGTGTGCGTGCGTGCGTGCGTGTGTGTGTGTTTCAGCGTGTGTGCGTGCGTGCGTGTGTGTGTGTGTGTGTGTGTGTCTGTTCCAGCCATAGCTCCAAAATGAAAGCAGTTACAAACATAAAACTTCACACACATATTGATTAGGTCCCGAGGTTGTGCACCTGGGTGTTGAATGCCCGGTTAGGTCAACTGTACGCCCTTGACGATTGGTTAGGTTAAGTTAGGTTAGGTTAAGTTAGGTTAGGTTAAGCTTTAACGAAAATATCACGACTCAACCTAACCTAACCTAACTTAACCAACCTAACCTAACCTAACCATACCATTCAATTAACCTAGCTAATAGCTAATAACAGCCTTCGAACTACAAAAAATATTCCGGCCCTCTACTTGGATATGTTTTACGGTCTTTAGCTAACCGTCAGCGAAGCGACGGGTAATGTACTAGTACTTATAAGAAGGAAACTGAAGAAAATTGATTCGAGGGGATGCAATAATTACAATAAAGAAAAGTTCCTGGACACTGAACAGATATAGTATTTGACAGAGCGTAAAATCGGAACTCGCAAGTCACGGTTATAATTCTATGAATAACACTGGTCTGCAAGGTTGCTGTTCTTTTAACATTGAAGCTGCTTTATAGTAATTTTAATCTGAATCCAAAAATTATAAATTTTTGCCATCACGTAGGTGCTTTTTGCAAATAGCCATATAATTTTATATAATGTTTATATACGCCCGTAATGTCCCTGTGTATTATATACAGTATGTTATTGTTATTATCATATTATGTTATGTTACTATTATTATTATTATTATTATATGTATTTTCTGTTACTTTTTTATCTTTTCAGACTTTCGCTAATATGGCATCAAGAGGCTACTTAAATCATCCTGACATATTTTACTATATATGTGGCAGTTTTGTTGCAAAGAAACAGAGACAGAACATCACAGACTTTGTCAGGAAAATGTATTATGCCTACTTTGGAATGAAACTCGGAGACCAAGACAAGTCGTGTGCTCATCACAAAGTCTCTCGTTCTTGTGTTGAATCCTTGAGACAATGGAGTCAAGGAAAGAAAAAGTCCGTGCATTTTAGAATTCCTATGGTCTAGCGTGAACCCAAGAACCATGGAGACGACTGTTATAATATTTCTGTTCATGCAACGTATAAGGTTACAACACTAGAAATAAACAGGACATTTCTTATCCTGATCTTCCATCTGCAATGAGACCTATACCACATGAACCCAACATGCCTATTCCTTCTCCACCACAAACTCTTGATAGATTCATGTCAGACTCTGAATCTGATGCTGGTAATGTAGATGATGACACTGACTACTACCAACCAGAAAATCTCAGTCGTGAACCACAACTTTTCACAGAAAGTGAACTAAATGATCTGGTGAGAGACGTGGATCTGCCGAAAGATTCTGAAAAGTCCTGGGATCCAGACTCCAAGCCAAGAACGTGCTTTCTCCAGGTACACCCTTTTCTTGGTACAGAGACCGTGAGACGGAATTTCTTCCATATTTTTCCCAGGAAGGTCCACTGGTCTACTGCAGTAACATTGCTGGAGTAACATGTAGCATAGGAACTGCCTATCAACCAGGTGATTGGAGATTATTTATTGACTCCTCTAATACAAGCCTCAAAGGTGTTCTCTTTCACAATTGTGACCAATATGCGTCTGTTCCTATAGCTCATTCTGTTCACTTGAAAGAAACATGAAAATTTTGAACTTCTTTTTGAAAAGGTTCGGTATAATGAGCATGAATGGCTTGTATGTGGAGACCTGAATGTTTTATACATGCTGCTTGGTCAACAGTCTGGTTACACGAAAATGTCATGTTTTTGTGTAAATGGAACAGCAGAGTGAGAAGTCAGCATTGGAAGAAAAAGCTGTGACCACCCAGAGGCAGTCTGACACCTGGTTCGAAGAATATCATTCATGGAAAATTGGTTGAGCCAACCAAAATGCTGTTACCTCCACTCCACATAAAACTGGGCTTGATGAAACAGTTTGTGAAGGCATTGGATAATGACGGTGAATGCTTCAAGTATATTTGCAGCAAATTCCCAACTCTCACCCATGAGAAAGTTAAAGGTGTCTTTGTGGGACCTCAAATCAGGCAGTTAACATTGGATGATCAGTTAAAAGGAACGATGAACCAAGCTGAAAAAGAAGCATGGTTAAAATGTTATTCAGAACTTCTTGGGAAACAAAGAGGATCCGAATTTCAAAATGATTGTTGAAAACATGCTGAATAAATTTGAAAAGTTGGACTGCAACATGAGCTTTAGGTTCACTTCTTACATTCCCATTTGGACTACGTTCCCAAAAATCTTGGTAGTGTCAGCGAAGAACAAGGAGAAAGATTTCACCAGGACATCAAGACAATGGGGAAGAGATATCAAGAAAGGTGGAATGTCAACATGATGGCTGATTACTGCTAGTCACTGAAAAGAGAGACCTCTAGTGAAACGCATAAAAACTAACAAAAAAGCATAGATTTAGTCGCATGTAACTCATAAAATTCAGAAAAATGTTCAACTGAATAATTGTACCAGCTTTCTTCCTTTATTTGACGAATTAACTATTTAAATAGCCCTTTGATCAGAATTTGAAACGTTTAAAATCCAAATATCCTAATATACAAAATATAACCAAATACATGAAAATACATTTTTTTTAATTTTTCGAATCGGGAAAAATCCTGACGTGATGGAACAAAATGGATGCTAATTTTGAAATCAGCATTAAATAATTATGTAAAGTGACCTATTGAAACAAAAACAATGGAAATTTTTTTCTGATTTGTTGACCAGTGTATAATTACTATTCACAAATACGACATATAAATGTAATATATGTATCTTTTCGAAGGACAAACAAGGGATTTAATCTTATTGCAGCCAACGTGCATGTATGATATAATGGAATTATTAAATGGAGTGTTGGGGGTAAGATAATTACAATTAATTATAACTGATTCCAGAACAAATGAGAAATGGGGATATGGGAAATATTCTAATGGAAACCTAAAACAATCGAAACTGTTGATAATTTTTGGGTGTACTTCGAAAGAATGAAATTAGGGGACATTTGCTTCTTTGAACGAACTTCTAATGACACAAATATAAATATCGTTTGAACATAGGAATGGTAGCTCGCATGAGAATAACTGTCAATAATAAGTGAAAGATCTACAGCAATAATATCTTCCGTGATCACGAGTATTTTACCGTATTCTAGACATCTACCAGGCATCGATATATAATATAATTATCTACCTATTCGTTTCCTCCAAATTAATTCAGTTCATCTGATTCATACTAATACGTTAGTAACTTAAAGAGAGATGAATTTTCCCCGTAGACTTTAATGTTCCTCCTATTTTTCATGAAGCATAAAGTCTTTGTTAGCCTCTCTCTCTCTCTCTCTCTCTCTCTCTCTCTCTCTCTCAGCACTAAACTAAATTTCAAAGTTTATATCAGGTTAGTTATTATACTTTTAAATTACTTATCTAGGTTTTGGTTTTATGAATTATACAATAATATTTAAAAAGTTCTTGAATCTTTGTTACTTATCATGTTTAAGTTTATTCTTTCGAATAATGTTACAATCTAAATTTTGTCCCTTAGAACTACTTCATGTAATACATGTCAAATTCTTGTCTAATTGGTTATCATGGCAGGTAAAGTACATCTGTTGCATTTCCATTATTTTAGGTTTGTATATACAGTATACACTGTATATCAATACATGTATGTACAGCACGTAGATGAAAAAAGTAAATACATCATCCATCATTAAAGTATTATTCCTTTATGCATATTTCATGTGATGTTACTGTCACGTTACATGTAATACATGGCTTGTACAAATATAAAATTTTATGTCATATGCAGGCTTCATTTTCTCATTATTTAACTGTAATAAACATTTCATTTAATACTCGTAAATGAGTAAATCAATATGAAACTGAGCCAAAGTTTCCAATTTATCTTTTTTAAAATTATGTTCTAAATTCTTTACTTGGAAAGGAAAAGAAGTATATATTAAAAGAGAAGTAAAAATGATAAAAAATAGCATGACATACCCCTTTATCTTCCAACTTGGCTGATATACAGGGTGTTTCTAAAGTAACCATCTATTTTGTTGAAATAGGGGGATTTTAAACAATTGTTATATTGGCATAATGGTATGTGCATTGTTATACAAAATTCATGTATTTATAATATTTCAATTGCTTTACACGATTTTTTGTTAATTATTTTATTTATTTTCAGACCCATATCATTGATGATGAATGTGCAAGAACGGGTTTATGTAGTAACATGCAGGATAAAAGGCATGAAGTGCAATGAAATTAGAGAAAAGTTTGAGAGAAGGTTTCGGTAAACAGGCCCTAGAGACCAGGCTATTCGCGAATTAGAAACAAATTTATGAGGACTGGATCTGTGCATGACGAGCGTAGATCTGGACGGCCAAGAAGATCTCACGAAAGAATCGAATCTGTTCAAGAAGCATTCGAAGAGGATCCACAATTATCGATTCGGAGGGCATCCTACAGATTAGAAATTCCACAAACAACGGTTTACAGAATTCTACGTTATGATTTAAAGAAAAAGCCATACCACATTCAAGTGTTCCACAACTTACAAGAAGACGATTATCCACGAAGAGCAACAATGTGTGCCGAGCTTACAAATATATATATATATAATTATATATATTCATGTTTTAAAGGTGTTTTTTTTATAATTCATATTATTTCGCAAAATAGATGGTTACTTTAGAAACACCCTGTAGAGTGAAACTTTATCTTTTATCTACTGTATTCTCGTACCATGTTTCCACATCATACGAAATTTTTAATACTAAAGATTGTAACTCATTTCCATAAAACAGTATCATAAATCTAATTATATTGTAGATTTTTACCGTGTAAAGTCTGTCTTAATATAAAAAGTAAAGATTCCTTTTGTTTTTGTTTTCATATTGTTTTCAAGAAAAATTCTCATAAACTTGTTCAGATTAAAGTTCTTTATTAAAGAAAAAAGTTATTAAGGAGAGGAAATTAGCTCGTAAAACGCAGACTTCCATAATGGTAGGTCGTATATCTTAATCACAAAGAAAGACATAACGTTTATTCCAAACTTGGTTTTACTTCGATACACGAAATTATTATATATGTTTACATATCGGACTAAAGTATGAAATACTATTTCGAGAGGCTTAAATTAATGTAATTTATCTTACCGTAAGATATCAATTTTTTTTTAGTTTGACATAAATAATACCAATGCGAAGGGGCCAAGGAAAATGAATGTTATATTAATATATATATATATATATATATATATATATATATATATATATAAGCAAACAACCACAGGGAAAAGGAAAAAGAAACAAGAAATCCGAGCGCTTTCGTGATATATTCATATCTTCAGAGACAAGAAAGAAATTTCTTTCTTGTCCCTGAAGATGTGAATATATCACGAAAGCGCTCGGACTTCGTGTTTCTTTTTCCTTTTCCCTGTGGTTGTTTGCTTATTAATAAGATCACGTGTTATTCTGTGATTTTACTGCATATATATATATATATACTGTATATATGGGAATGAACTCAGAATGATTCCCTGAGGTTTTTCATGATACACACAGACCGTGCATGGAAAAAGGAACTCTTCTGGGAAAATTAAATCCACTATAGTCCGAATAAGTAATGGTAAATGAGAAACACTTTAGTTTTTCTTTTTCGTGATGTTAGCCCGACGTGGGCAACGGGTCACTCGCAAAGAGGTCCCAAAAATATAGCTTCCCTCACCAGCTATCTGCAAAACAGCTAGGATCCAGCTTTGGGACATGGTCTAGGGTTTAAAGCAGCCTAGTCCCGCTACATTTAGAACCTCAATATAAGCAAAAGACTCGCTGCCTTCACGTCAGATTGAATACGTCAAAGAAAAAGGGGTAACTATTATATTTTTAGCCAAAAACCAAAACTTAAACCTCAACTGGCAGAATTGAGCGTCCACTTTTCAAGGCACATAACATGTCCGTTTCATGATGAGAATGAACTCAGAATGGTTCCCTGAGGTTTTTTATGATACACACAGACCGTGCATGGAACAAGGAACTCTTCTAGGAAAATTAAATCCACATAGTCCGAATAAGTAATGGTGAATGACAAACACCATAGTTTGTTCTTTTTCATGATGTTCCTAGTAATTTAGTTTTTTGCACCCATTCAGCTGCCTGTGAAGCTTCTCTGAATCCCTTCTGGCTGACTAATGTCTTCTTTTTTTATATGGAAATATTAGGACCTAGCAGTATTCCAACTTGGGTATGATCAGTGTTTTCAATAGCGGAATCATTATATTTCTATCCCTTCGTTTAAAGGTTCTCAGTATCTGTCCAGTTATTCTTCTTGCTGTGTTTACTGCTATCTTATTTTGTGTTTCAAATTTTGCATCGCCAGTCATTACAAAAACTCTTTCTTGCTTTTGCTAGAAATTTTTAACATTAAGATGTTATGTTATATTATATTATAATACATTGTTACCATGCAAGGTCACTGGTTCGTTATCCGTTTACGTCAGTGCTAAATCTAAGGATTTTTTAGTGGGTGGGTGATTTCACAAACTCGTCATTGTGATGTTGCATTAAAATACACCTTTTCTGTATTGTTTGTACAATACAGAAAACTTTCCAACCTAACAAGTTTATAGTCCAAAATTTTAAGACTACACAAGTGTCCACATAGGTACAAACGTCGGTACTGAATATCTTTGTAACCAGTAACAGCACTCCCAGTAGGCGATTGCAGAATTGGCTCAGCATTTAATTTGAAACAATTTTAAAATCTTGTCTTCTTGACATCATCAGACTGCATGTAAATTTTGAGAAGTGAAATACATATTACATATTGATGAAAACAATATCTGCAAAATTAAAACAGCTGTTCAGTAAAACAATGGGTATCGTATAAGAAAATGCAATCAATTAGTAAACTGTATTTGTAAGACTAAGGAAGTTTTTTCAACATATATACCTACATTTTGATTTATAATTATATTCATATTGCCTCCACAGTGACAAGTGAATAATAAGTCATTCAATGAAAAATAGTGGCAGTTAAAAATAAGCACAAAAATACAAAAAATTGCGAAATTATTCATTACATAGATGCACATAACGTATGTAATACATCATTAATTTATCATCTGTCAGTAATTATTACAGTTAGCTATTGCTGAACGCGAATTCATATTTCACAATTTCAAAAAAAAACGAGATACAGTGTAATCATTAGCGGTAAATTTTACAAGAAGACAATCTTTCAGTAAAGAGAAACATATTCCTAATTTTCTTGCCTCATTTAATACGATTTTAAGTTACACGGTGGTTTTCAAGAGTGCTCGTGTTACGCGAGAGCTCCCTAGTATGTGAGCTCAATTAGATATTTCGCCATTACTACGGAAAAACCTTTTTACAGGTGGATTGTTTTTATGGGTTGATGTTTGTGGCTCTTTGTATCGTCGACGCTTAGCCTGAAGAAATTTTGCTACTGCTGGACGTGGATCAAAATGACCTGCACCAACACCATTTAATGCAATAAGCAATCTGTTGTTGGCACCCTACAATGACATCGCAAGCCTTCTGTCACTACGGAAAATATTATGATGTGATACCACTCTTTCTACTGCCATTGAATGTGGAGCTGCAGTGAGAACGAGATTCACGAGTGCTCTGAGTGGAGAGTCAGGATTTTGGTCACAGCTTCAGAAATACGTTTGAATTTCGTGTTGATGTCTTCATGTTCGTTCAACCTCGGATTGTTGATAAAAATATCAATACAATCGTCAGTAAGTTTCATAGAGTCAAAATGTCTGTTCATTTTCCGAAGAAGAATGTTAGCCTTTCTGGCCATAACTTCAGGAGAGGAGATGTCGAATTAAAAACCTCTGAAATTTCTTTCAACGACGCATTTTTCCTTCGTCCATTCTCTTTTGCAAGAAATTCTTAATTGACTCAAGTGTCTCATGCCTAATAGCACTGAAAGAGGGATTAGATAAAGTGACGAACTGATTAGAAATTGCTCTTCTTGCTCTCCTTCTAACTGCACCTATATCTTCTCTTGCCTCCTTATGTTGATCGCCATCCGTTGTCGGTTTGCTTGTTCCTGCACCTTCGTCTACATCTCCCAATTTCTCCTCCCAACCACCGATATATGGTTTGTCCACCATCGTCGTGATACGCTCGATGTATCGAGTTTGGATTGCCGGAATATTGAACAGTATTAGGTCTGTTTTTTGGAATTCCTTTTGTAGACAGGCAAGGTGATGAAGAATGTCAGCCATTAAACCAGTCAGTCTATATTGCTGACCTCCTGCCTCCCACATACGCAAAAAACCAGACGCCTGTTGCTTAGTGATTCTATCGTCAGTGGTGGAGATGCTTTCCCAGAAAGCAACACATGCTGGCAGATTGTTAAATAGACTGACGCACATTGCTTGGACATGTTGGGCAAATCGTACTTCTGGTGGATTTAATAAACTGTTTGAATGTCAACCCTAGTTTTTTCATTCAATTTTCACACGCTTGGTACGGACAGAAGACACATGAAAATATTTAACAGTATCTTTCACCTGGGAATACCATCGCTTCAATTCAGGAACAGTTGTGAACCAGGAACCAGCCGTTGTAGTTCATCATTCAGTTTCTTCCACAACCCAGAATTGATACCGGTGTTGGCTGCTTCACCATCAGTTGTAAGGGATAACAGCTTTCGAAAACAGGTGCATTGAAGTTAATTTCATTCATGTTGTCGCTCTCGGTGTCGTCGTCATCGCTTGAATCTTGGCCTTCTGGCGCCAGATTATTATACTGAAATGATACATCGCCAGGCCTCTCTAAGCTTCTACCGAGAGCCTCCAGTAAACCATTAGCTCCTCCTTCAACAGGCTCCACAGCTGCAAGAAAACGTGTAGTAATAACGCCATTTTCACCAATCTTGCAGTCACAAACTTAATGCCTAGTTGTTGACGATCACATGATCCATCAATTTGTATTCCTAAAGCATCGCATTGATTTATTTCATCAATGAGATTCTCCTTAAATACATCACCAATGCATGACAACATTTCATAGTAAATATTTGTCGTGCGATAGTGCATATCTGAACCTGTGGGTCTAAATGGTTCCATGTTGCAATCCCAGTCTTGGGAAAACTTCTGTACAAGTTGGTCGGAAAAGTAATTGGTGAGACACCTTGATGGCCAGGAATATCCTGATACGGTTTCACACTGAGTGTCATTGTAGCAGTCCATTGCTAGGCGAAGTAGTTGTGAAACTTCCTGGATTCTATATCTCTTGAAGAGATTCAGCCAAGGATGTTTGTCGCTCTGCTTTTGAAACTGATCATGTAATTTGCTTGCCTCTAGTGCAGCAGCATGTGGTTTACCCTGAAGATGCTCACTTAAGCGCTGTGCTCCAAGCTTACCTTCTGTTCGTGCTCCCGTACTGGATGCATAAGGTACACTTCTGTTCAATGAAACCTTCTCAGCATCATCTATGAAACTGCAACAAACATTACACTTAACAAACAATCGAGTTTGTCTTTTATCCTTGTTTTTAATTCTTGTAAGAACCGAATTCGATGAATACATGTTCAACAATCTGTTAATATTAATAGGTAAGCCCATATAGTACGATGTGGAACCAGTAGAAGTGGAAGATGAATTGGCCACATCCACATCTTGACCAATACTTGAAGCTGAGGTCTCTGGGTATGGACATTGAGAAGAGGCTGTATTTGAACAGTCAGATGGCATAATTGAAGAACCTGTCAACCCTGTATCACTGGCCGTTGTAGATGTCAATGGTCGTTCATTAGCTGTAATTCCAATAGACTAAGGTTCTTTACTATGTGTTTTATTGTTCGACTTGAAAAAACTAGATAAGTCCACTGAACCAAGAGAATCATCTTTTTTTAATTTTTTACGACTAGACATTTTAGTATTCAAATACAATCTGTAATAGACAACCAATATTATTGATGTATGAATTTAATTTAGCATAATAAAGTGAATTGGTTACTAAAACAGTAAAAATATTTTTAGTAGAAATAAAATAAATAACAATAAAGTAAATTTATAGCTAATTGAAAGAGCAATGAATATCAATAAAAAATCTGATTGGTTTCAATAATCTGATATGCCTATATAAACTATAAATATAAACTATAAATATAACCTATATAAACTATAAATATAACCTATATAAACTATATAAACTATAAATATAACCTATATAAACTATATAAACTATAAATATAACCTATATAACCTATAAATATAACCTATATAAACTATATGAACTATAAATATAACCTATATAAACCCCCACTATTATTTAATAACAAATATTAATAGTGTATTAGTCTTGTGTATTAGTAATTGTGTATTATTAATAGTGTAAGGGGTTCCAAAAAACCTTAGCCCCCCCCCCATTTGCAGCTTACATGTTTACTTATATCGAAATAGTTTTTAGTGATTATAAAAATATATAAAATTCTTTACTTTATTGCAGGTATTAAAATTACTCTAGCTGATAAAGTAATAATATAATGGCTTCTCAATTAATTGGTGATTCGGATAGGCAACGTGTGATAGATCGCATACGAGCAATAACATTTCGGGAAGCTCGTGATGCTGAAGCCGCCTTTATAACACGTTCATGGGTTGCCAAAAAGTTGCGAAGAAGTGAGGACTTTGTCAAAAGAAATTGGGATAAAATTTTGGGTGAATGTGAAATGGATACAACCAAATCTGGGCGCCCAAATTTGCCACTCTCTCAGGAAACAAAGGACATCATTGAAAGCGGTACGCGTAAGCGGAAAAACAGCTGTGCTAAACTTTCTAGAGAGATCGAAGTGTTGAGAGGAAAGATCGTTAGTGGTGAGATCATTCGACGCATTCAAAAGTGCATTCATGCCGCCGGAGAACATTTTGAGCACTTGGCGTAGTTAATTAAATTTTATATGCAAACAACTCGCTATAACATTTTGATCACTTAGATTACTAATTTACCTTTCATTGGCAATTGCTATAACAATATATTGTTTGGTTTTTTTTAAATTATAAAATATATGATGCTATAAAGAGTATGTAGTTTTTTTTGGGACACCCTGTGTGTATATATATATATATATATATATATATATATATATATATATATATATATATACTCAAAAGAATCATCTCTTCCGATCACGAACATATCGAGTTAAAACTTTATGTATGATGCGGAACTGGGGCTCGTTTTCTCCTAGACACGATACGCTTTGTACAAAGGAATTTAACTTTAAATTCCCCATATTTCTGAATTGTCTGTAAATATCTGGTCTCTCCATTCACCAGTTATTTGATTTTTATCTGTAAAGTACGTATGTATATATAATATATATATATAGGGTGGGAAAAAGAAAGGAGACCTGGAACTTTGGTTGTAAAATCCAAAGTTATGGTCAGTTGAGGGGTGTGAAAAAAATATTGAAATCTAAGTAAATTTCTTATACGGTGAGCGGATTTCAAAGAAAACTAATGAAAATTACGGATTTATTGAACATTTCTTTATGCCACTGCAAATTCTCTATTTACACTATTACTGCATTATCGGATTGGCAAGAAAAAAAGGGAGACCTTTTAAATCCTTCATATCTCTGCAAATACGGTACATAGAACCATAAAATTTTAGTATGTTATTACTATATAATTTTATGGTTTGTATGCACACTCCTGATTAAACCTTCTAAGCCAGATTAAGCCAACTGGCTGATTAAGACTTCTAAGCCAACAGACCCTGTCAAGAGCGCCAGTATGCGACGAGATATGCCAGCGAAAAGATCTTCTCTCCTCCTCTCTCCTCTCTCTTAGTCTACCTTCCTAGATCAGGTTAGGGTACCCCTTTTGGGGAACGTCATTCTCCCGGACCAAACCCCTCTCCCCCTTCTTGCAGCTTAGGGCTAAACACCCTCCCCCTTGCTTGCATACCCCCTCTCTCATGGGTGCCAATACCCCTCCTCCATTTGCAACAATTGATCAACATTTCGTTGCAATTTACACTCTACCATTTTGCGGTCACACTACTTCATTTTCTAATAATATTTGACATAATTTGGACGTATAATAAATATAGTAATCATTGTTTACTATAAATATATAGCACTGTTGTTAATTCCTTTTAAATTATAGAACAACGGATCATATAAATTGTATAAATTATATAGATTACTTCAGTATCAGAGGTGTCAATTGTCAAATTGTAATTAACTGTAATAACTTAATTTGATGTACATAATGTACTCAGGGCACAGCCCTGACATTATGTCGCCATCCAAGAATGTATACTTTGCAAAATTATTGTCTTTTTGTAAATTATTTTTAATTGTTTTTTAATCTTTCAAAATTTCGCTAGCTGATTAAATTCTGTTTAGCGCCAAGATTCTTTGGTTTTCAGCTAAAGGGAGACTTGTCCTTCAAAGTTGCATTCCCTAAAATTAAATTGATTTACTTTTTCTTTGTAAAATTATTTCCTTCCTTCCTGAGCTATTGTTACAAAAGGTCGAACCTTTACCCCTTCAATTTCTGCTTCCGTCTTCTAACTAATTTGTTAGAATTTTATAACGAAATAGTGCGCGAATACGATAGGCATAGAGCAGCTGACGTTATTTATTTAGATTTTAAAAAGGCGTTCGATACAGTTCCGCATAGGAGACTAATTGCGAAGGTTAAAGCGCACGGTATACGCGGTCAGGTAGCTAACTGGTTAGAAGAATGGCTTCGTGCTAGGAGACAGAGGGTCGTAGTTAATGGTAGTGAATCAGGGTGGTTAGATGTAGGTAGCGGTGTCCCACAGGGTTCAGTGTTAGGCCCATTGCTATTCGTAATTTACATTAACGACATAGATGTAGGATTGACTAGTAACGTGTCAAAATTCGCGGACGATACTAAAATAGGCGGTAAGGTTGTTAACGAGGACGATAGAAATAGGATTCAAGACGATGTAAATAGGATTATGGAGTGGACAGATAAGTGGCAGATGCAATTTAACGTAGACAAATGTAAAGTTTTGCATATAGGTTCTCGCAACAATAATTACGCGTATACGATGGATGATAGGGAGTTAGCGAGCGTTGACGAGGAAGTAGATTTAGGCGTACGCGTATCTAAGGATTTAAAGGTTAGGAACCAGTGCCGGGAGTCTTGCGCAAAAGCTAATAGGATGTTAGGTTTCATAGCGCGTAATTTCGAATTTAAATCGAAGGATATTATATTGCCCCTTTACAAGTCCCTAGTCAGGCCTCATTTAGAATATGCAGTTCAGTTTTGGTGCCCGTACTTGCGTGAGGATATTGATAGATTAGAAAGGGTTCAGCGTCGTGCCACGAAACTTATTCCGTCATTGCGCAATAAGCCTTATGAAGATAGGATTAATGAGTTAGACCTGTATTCACTCGAAACTAGGAGATTAAGGGGGGAGCTTATTGAAGTTTTCAAAATCGTTAATAACATCGATAACGTAAATTTTGACAAATTGTTCACTTTTGATAATAGTAATACTCGCAATAACGGATTTAAGTTGCGTGGCAGGCGTTTTATTACTAATATCGCTAAAAACTTCTTTACGTTTAAAGTAATTGATAAATGGAATAATCTTCCCGCGTCAGTCGTTCATTCTACCAGCGTTAATATGTTTAAGAACTGTCTTGACAGACATTTTAAAGGTATTAACGTTGTTTAATTTAAAAAACACAACAAAGTTAGCAACAGAAGCTCTGGTGGTGGTGCTCGAGGATGAGTCTGTTGACGATGAATGCCAGCTTGTGACATGCCAGCGTGTGATGCCAGCAATAAAATTATTAAAAAAATAAAAAATAAAAATTAGACTAACACGAATGTAGATGTAGCTCATACCGTAAACTAATCCACTTTTTGTTTAACTTTACCTACTTTTTTTTTTCCTCTTATCCACTTCTTACTTTGCATGTCTCTAACTCTTTTCTTGCATGTTTGTAGTTTGCATGGTATGACAGTGAGTTAAGACTGTGTTTGCATGGTTTGTAAGCGTTCTTTTTTACTTCTTTTCATCTTTCACCCCTCTCCTGTTCTCTCCGACTATTTTTCTGACTTGTCGGCAGTGGCCGGCGGATGATGATGGTGAGACACTTTTCCTCTTTTTCTGAATGAATGTTAACCCATGAGTGATAGGTGTTGCTCTTACTTAACCCCTTATTCTCTTCTCTTCTCTTAACCCGCTACTCTTTCCTTTCTCTCGGGCTAACCTTAGAGTGGATCTTAGGGTCTTTGTTAGCCTTAGCTTCTGTAGATCTGTAGATCTCTTATAATTCCTGACTATTAGCGGTAATCGTAAGAGTCTGTAAATTCATCTCACTCCTTCAGTGCTTCTTTTTGTAGAAACTTCGTCCAATAAAAACATTTTGAGTGAAAGAAGACTCCAATTAAGAACTTAAGTGTTTCCATCCACCCTTTCGGTAATTTGGTTGAAAACTATTTACTAGGATGCTCTACGGCTAAGTCAAAGCTTAATGAAAAGGATAACCTTCGTCAGATCGCCCAACAGTGCATCCAGTATAAAAGTCGCGAGCGGAAAGTGGCCCGTACTCGCGCAACATATATACAGGGTGTACATAAAGTCAGGATCTATTTTTGTGAAGCACTTGGAAATTATATGGAATTCAATCATAAAATGATAAAGTGGTAACATTTATTAAATAATTAAGAGTAGGATTCGACGTGACGCCATCAGTATCCCTGCACAGCTCAAATCATTCCGCAGCATTTCTAAACACATTCTGGAGCATTTGCGGGGTTATGTTATCTGCAGCAGTTCGTATACGTGTACGTAAGTTTCAAGACTCGTAATCTTCGTCTGATAGACGTGCGATTTGATAAGACCCATGCAAAGAAATCTAAAGGGGTTAAATCTGGTGATCTCGCTGGCCAATGTCTGTTGAGCCACCATCATGTTGATAGACGACGGTACTAACAATCCTATCCACGTCGTCTATCAACATGATGGTGCTTCTTGTCACTATGCCAAAATTGTTCAGGATTATCTAAATGGACGTTTTCCAAATCGCTGGATCGGACGCGGAAGCAACAGACCTGGCCAGCGAGATCACCAGATTTAACCCTTTAGATTTCTTTGCATGGGGCTTTATCAAATCGCACGTCTATCAGACGAAGATTACGAGTCTTGAAAACTTACGTACATGTATACGAACTGCTGCAGATAACATAACCCGCAAATGCTCCAGAATGTGTTCAGAAATGCTGCGGAACGATTTGAGCTGTGCAGGGATACTGATGGGCGTCACGTCGAATCCTACTCTTAATTCTTTAATAAATGTTACCACTTTATCATTTTATGATTGCATTCCATATAATTTCCAAGTGCTTCACAAAAATAGATCCTGACTCTATGTACACCCTGTATATTTAGGATGAATTTCACAATTAAACATGAAATGAATGAATGATGTAACCCACAAAGAAAAAGAAAAGTGATTCCCTGACGAAGTGTCCTTCTGAATACACGAAAGGCCTTGGAATAATTTTCCTTTTCCTTGTGGGTTTACATCATATATATACAGGGTGTCCCATAAGTCCGGCATCATAGGAAAAATAATAAAAAAAGGCAAAACAAAAAGCTTTTATTACAGAACGTGCTCAATATGTCCACCATTGTTTTCAATACACAAATTCAGACGTGATACCGTCAGCAAGCACACGGTGAATGATGTCAGGAGTAATGGTGGTACATGCCCCAATAATGCGCTGCCGCAGATGTTCAACACTCCTAATTTTCTCTGCGTATACCAGCGTTTTCAAGTGGCCCCAGAGATAAAAATCTAGTGGCGTGAGATCCGGGCTTCTAGCTGGCCATTCTACAGGCCATCGACGTCCTATCCAATGACCAGGGAATTGTTGGTATAGGTTTTCCCTTACTTGGGTGCTGTAATGTGCAGGAGCGCCTTCTTGCTGGAACCATGTTGGGAAATTTCCTTCTTCGTTCAAGACACTGGGAAATGCTTCTTCCTTGAGCATACGTAGGTAGGTGCCTCCAGTGACATGTTCATCGAAAAAGAGGGGGCCTATGATGCGATCCTTCCAAATGCCACACCATACCATCACCCGAGATGCACCTTGTTCCTTTGAAGAGGTATACCAGTGAGGGTTGTTTTGAGACCAGTAGCGGGTGTTCTGTCAATTTACCTCACCATTTCCATAAAAAACAGCCTCGTCACTGAACACAATGGTGGACGGGAAATTGGCATCCCGAGCATAGACATTATGGCCTGTAGAAAGAGAAAAATATGAATTATGGTTTGTAGAAATAGAAAAATATGAATTTCTCCTATGGTGCCGGACTTATGGAACACCCTGTATTATATATATATATATATATATATATATATATCTATATATATATATATATATATATGATACAAACAGACTTTCCATGGAACAAGGAACTCTTTGCGAGTGACCACGTCGGGCTAACATATGAAAAAGAAAAATCTATAGTGTTTCTCAATTATCATCACTTATTTGGATTATAGTGGATTTAATTTTCCCAGAAGAGCCCTTTATTCCAGGCACGGTCTGTGTGTATCAGAAAAAAACCTCTGGGGACCATTCTGAGTTCTATCCCGTATATATATATATATAATTATATATATATATATATATATATATATTATATATATATATATATATATATAATATATATATATATATATATATATATATATATATATATATATATATATACAGTATATATATAATAGGATTCCATAAAGATAGTAGTTGAATTAATGTAAACTACATCATCAGCCAAAATGGCGTAATCTCCTTTGAGGGAACAGGATAGAGCATCCGATATGAAGCAAAAATGGGTTCGCTGACAAGGTTACAGGAATGAGTGGTGTCTTTCATTATTTCTGAACAGGATCTAACTGTTTTATTTAAAATTCTTCCTTTACATATAATTTATATAATATATATATTATTTGAAAAGTTGTGATAAGTTGTTTGAAAAGCGATATTGAGAATAAAATTCATAATTATTGCACGAACAATCCTTATAACCTTGGTTAACAGTGGTTTTGCTTCCGCCTGAATTGTTCATTCTGACGAAGGTCAAGTTTGTCACTCCACCTTAGACCTACAGTTTAACGTGGAATCCGAACCACGCCCGGCCAGCAGCCCAGCGTCTTAACCTAGGCTACCCAGGTTATCCATTTATCTACCATCCGATTTTTTTGTCTGGAAGGATGAACAACTGGGTTTTGCTAGTCCAAGAAATCTACTGAAACAATGGGACAAAATTGCAACAGAATTTTTTCTAGCATTTTCATACAAGTAAAACAATATTTTATATTATACTAAAAGTCTACCAAAGTCTACCAAAGTCTTTGCATGAAAAATATGACAATTTCTTTGTCGTATTTTTTTCAAATATTTCATAAAAATGCTAAAAATTAAATTTATCAATTTACAATACGTCATGTTTTCAACGGGCTTAATTTTATGTAAAAATAATTCCAAGTGTAATACATCTCTTTATTCCTGCCAAATAAGTAGTTTTGTACACAAACATGCAAAATAAGGTGTACTTTTTCATAAAAATGCACTTATTTAGTAGTAGTTGTGGTAGTAGTGTGGTGTGGTGCGTAGTTAATTATGTGTTTCTTTTGTTTCAGATTCTTCCTGGCTCAGTGTGGCAGTGATAGCACAAGTTCTCATTTCTTGACTATAGTGTGTAGAACTGCAATATTCGAAAGATGGATGTCTGTGTTTTCTGCAATGACGTTTTAAGTGATGGACGTGATACAGTAACTTTGCGTGCTAAGAGTAGTGATGGCAGAAACAATGGAAGTAAAAAAAAGAGATAATATAACTGTAAAACTGGAGAAAGTGCGTACAGAATGCGATAAAAATTACACCAATCCTAAGTATATCTCCCTGAAAAAGTCAGTGGTTGCACCAGAACCATCTACTTCCCGCACTCTTCGTTCAAATAAGTCTCAGTTCCAGTTCGGTAAAGAGTGTCTGTTTTGTGTGCAGAATGTAGATAGTAAGGGATGCAGCACAGTTTTCCCGGTGCACACTAAGGATTTTCAAGACATGATATTAGAAACGTGCCAGAAGCACAAAGATGACCGGTCTGATACTGTCAAGATCTCCATGCAGCAGATTCGGTATACCATCAGGACTGTAGTGTGAACTTTCGTACTGGTAAAGGAATACCCCAGGCTCATGCAGAGGAGAGTGCAGGTTCTTCAAAAGGGAAAAAGAGAGGTCGCCCATGAGATGTTTACAGGGAGACAGTTTTTTGCTCAAGTAATTAGTTATATTGAAAATAATGATGAAGAGCAGTTAATCATTAATGACATGGTAAAGTAGGTGGAGGAACTGCTCAAAGGTATAAATATTGCACCGTACAGTGCAAAACACATGAAAAGGCGACCAATTGAACATTTTGGCTACAAAATAATAACCGCAGAAATCGATGGTAAACCAAATGTTGTGACATTCAGAGGTACTGCAGCAGCAATTCTTCATGATTTCTACATTCTCCCCATAAAGGAAGGCCCTGAATCGGAGGAAATTCTCTCATTCAAACGCGGCTCAACTGATAAAAAATGATGTGGAACTCATAAGCACAGGATATCAAAACTATTCAAGCTCTGATGACATGAAATCTCCTGATAGAGGAATTGAGTTTCTTGCACATACATTGAAGATTCTGTTGCAGAACATGTTTGTTGGAAAAGACACTAATATCAAAGTTGCCTCCATAGGAGAAGCCGTAATGCAGTCATTTCGGCCTCGAGTTATTGTAGCTCCATTGCAGATAGGTCTTGCTGTCCAGACGCATCATCAGTTTGGATCACGACTCCTTATTGACTCATACATGAACACGGATTTTGTTCTGCTTATTCAGAAGTGAAGAAATTTGAACGCAGTGCTGCAGTACATCAAGGGACCGAAATTCCGGGATTCATACCAATGCAACATGTTGCAGACAATGTATCATAGTTCACATCATGACCATTGAATGTTCTCCGATGTGCGGTGAATGTAAGGATGTCAGTTGTATGAATTACACTCAGCTGGATCTGCAAGTGGATGATGCGTTGTGAATTGGAAGTAGTCACTTTGTCCTTCAAAGATGAATTGTGTTCTTGTTTTCTACTTTGTCACTGGAACTATAGGTATATCAGACTCTCAATATAAACTTGATGAAACCCAGATTTTTTAAAAATTAAGGTTCATGTCGTTTATTATTTTGTGCCTTATTTACTTCTGAGGAAACGTGTGTTTTTATGTGTATGTATGTGTGTGTGTGTGTGTGTCTGTGTCTGCATTGTGTTTACTTTGCGAGTGGATGCGATACATATATCTGACACGTTATAACAAAATAAATTACTATTTTAACCCTTTAAGCCCTGAATTTTTTGTAGGGTTAAGTTATGAATGCTTGTATTTGAAACGTTAGCAATTTGTACCTTCACTCCTTAAAGGGTTAAGTAGTTTTGTGTTTTGTTTTCATTCCAAAAGCACTAAAATACCCATATACTATCTGTATAGGTAATTGTTTCTAGAAACTAAAATTCTCCTCCCCCTTGCACTGTAGCATAATTTTTGCATTTGAAAGTGTCCATACACATGACAAATGAACTATCTAAGATGGCTAAAGTCTAAAATAATAACATACGACACAAAAAACTCGAAAAAATTCCGTTCGTTATCAACTCCGAAACAAACTCTCAAATTTGACCTGACCTAGCTCTATGACCTTGTTTGACCTTAACTTCAAACTTTCATAAACGATGTGTTAATTATTTCTGTGAAGGTATACTGAATTTCAAAATCCTAGGTGTAAGCTTTAACTTTTATCTACGAAAAACTGCCGAGGGGAGAGCAAATTGATCCTTCCCCCCTCCCGGCAGGCCGAGGGTTAAAACACGCAAAAATAAACTTTTCATGGTCCGATTTTGGTAGGCTTCTTTATATGAAGTTTAGAAGTTTCTCACTGTCAAGAAAGTTAATAAACTTTGTCTCAATTTTCTCTACGTTCAGCAAAAATTATCGTAGATTGCTTGGACTATTATGCGGGACTGGTTTATTCATATCTGTAGGGGAATTCAGGCGGGCGTGGTCTCATCTCGACCGGTGTATAAATAGCCGTCGAGCTGTTCTTGCATTCGCTACTTATAATTTTTCAGCTGTTACAGCGAGTGTATTACCAATTATTCTGACTAACAAATTCCACCACATCCAGCATTGAATTCGGCGCCCTGTAAATTATGTTTTAGTGTTTTAATGGTTGTTTACTGGAATTTAATGCAATGATGGTTTTATTATTATTTTTCACGAGTGTATCACGTCGTTCACTTTTAAACTATTTTATTCATGCAAGAAAAACCTTACTAATAATTACCTTTCTTCATATATATATATATATATATATATATATATATATATATATATATATATATATACATACATATATATATACTGTACATACATATATATATTATTCAGTTCTTTATGGTATTCGATTTATGTAGTCACATAGTGGAGGTGATGAGAGCAACGACCACCCTTCTGGTCACACAACCGACTCTTTGCGAGTGACTTGTTGCCCACGTCGGGCTAACACATGAAAAGAAAAACTAGTGTTTCTCATTTACCATTACTTATTCGAACTATACTGTATTTAATTTTCCCAGAAGAGTTCCTTGCTCCATGCACGGTCTGTGTGAATTATATATATATATATATATATATATATATATATATATATATGATACACACAAACAGTGCATGGAGCAAGGAACTCTTCTGGGATAATTAAATCCACTATAGTCCGAATAAGTAATGGTAAATGACAAATACCATAGTTTTGAAAACACCATAGTTTTGAAAAACTATGGTATTTGTCATTTACCATTACTTATTCGGACTATAGTGGATTTAATTATCCCAGAAGAGTTCCTTGTTCCATGCACTATCTGTTTGTATCATAAAAAACTCATGGGACCATTCTGAGTTCATTCCCATATATATATATATATATATATATATATATATATATATATATATATATATATGTGTGTATATATATATATATAATTATAATATATATATATAATATATATATAATTCTGAGTATTATGTAGGTTTTAAAAAATAACAGAATATCAGAAATTCATTTATTGCAAGAAGACGCAAATACATTTTAAAATGGTGCATTTTATATTTCAAACATACACAGAAATAATGTGTAAGACTTACAGTTTTACAAATATATTTTAAAAGGTTACATTAAAAATTCAATCATGCAAAGAATATAAGAGTACACTCTTAACAGTTAATAACTCTGAACAAAGTTTAGAAGTTACATAATAAAAAATAAAAATCTTCATTCTTGCTAAACTACACACTGATTTTTTTAGTTGCAACTGGAAATAAATAATTTATCTAGTTCGTACAAACTGCTCATTAGGGCTTAATTAAATTTACTGAAAATCTCCAAAAAATCTTCATAAGAATACCCTCTTGGCATGTACAGTAGAAAGAGCAGACAATATTTTCCGCATACATTACTAAAAAGGCATTAGTGCTTGTAAGTGTTCCATATGATGACAGGTACATGCAATTGTTTTATGAATCTCGCGATACTTGAAACATCAAATTTGCATTTTCCAAGCGATCTATAGTAGTAACATACTTGCTCTCTCCCGTTAAAATACATACCAGTCCAATGTATTCCCGGGCTTGATAAGAAATCTGTGTTAAGTATAAATTCGAATGAATCATTTTTCTTGGGCATCGTCAGTATTTCATCTTTTGCGTATGTGCCTATGAAAATGTCTTGCATAAAGTAATCCTCTTTCATAGTCCTTTATATTGTGAGTTCATCCATTAGAAATCCATTATCACCGATCTAAACTGGTCAATTTCAATCAAACTTTTTTAACTCCAGCTAGAGTAATACACTAAAGGGATTATCTAATAGTTTACTAAATTCTAGTTTTATTGATAGATGCCCCTGTTTTTGAGGACTTAGGTGTGAGTGCGCTTCCAAAAAGCTGTCGGGTAAAATATCGAAAGCATAGACATTAATTCTCTTTATATAGTCTTCACTGATGCGCTAATCCCTACATTGTTTCAATCGTTTGTACCAAGAAATAAGTTAAGGTATGCTCGTGAGCACAATGAAATTTTATAATCAGTAGAATAATCCATTTCTAGACCTCTTCTGATAGACGACTTATTCACCAGTAATGTTATATTCTTCAGGTTAAAATGGTCAAACTTGAATGAGAATTTTTTATATTTCCCTGAAACAGTGTTATGACTCACCATAAACACAAGTACTCACTGGGGCAAATTTCCCAACATCACGTTGTCAAGTTGTTTCGATGAAAAACCAGACGTGACAGCGAGTATTTTCATTTGTGTACATTTTGTGGGATATTTAACCGTCGATTGTACAGCATCCTACTCGTATCATCAATCGCCTTGAAGATAGGCCCAACATTCTGGATTTATTTCTTACCTTTCATCCTTTTTCTGACTCTGTCAAACTTTTATTTCCGTTGGGCTCATCCGACCACAATTTTATATCTGTCTTCTGTCCTATCGCTCGAATTCAGCCTTTGGATTCTCCGAAAAGGAGGCGCCTTTGGCACTTCGGCGCCGCTGATTGGGAGGCCCTTAGGCAGTACTTCTGTGATTTCCCACGGAATGATTACTGCTTCCGTGGCAGGGGCCCTTCTGAGTGTGCTGGACGTTGCACGGAGGTGATTCTCTCGGGCATGGAAGCGTACATTCCATATTCTACTCCTACTACTAATGCAAAAAAAAAACCTGGTTTTAACTTTACTTGTTCTAATGCTCTCCGCAACAGAGAGGAGGCTTTTTAGAAGGTACCTTCGCTATCCAACTTCTGACTCTCATTCAGCTAAAAAAAGCTGTGCTTCGACTTGCCAAAAGTTTCCTCATCCGACAAAAATGTGAAAATCTATCTAATTCTAATTCTTCTCAATCTTATTGGCATCTAGCAAAAAACCACTTCAACAACTTTACTTTCTCTTCTTTCCGTCCTCTTTTCCATTCCCACGGCTCAGTTGCAGTTTCTTCTCCTCATAAAGTTTAACTCTTCGCTTTCAATTCAACCCTGGACGATTCCGGTGCTGTTCCTCCATCTCTATTCCCTCTGATTTTATTATGTCTGAAATTAGAATCTCTTCTAAAGATTCTTCTGCCCTATCTGGACTCAAATCTAGGAAGGCGTACTGTCCTGATAGTGTGCCTCCTGTTGTTCTTAAGAACTGTGCTTCTGTGCTGATTCCCTGCCTAGGCAAACTCTTTCGTCTTTGTCTCTCATCTGGTACTTTTCCTTCCTGTTGGAAGTTCGCTTTCGTTCAGCCTGTCCCAAAGAGAGTGACCTCTCAACCTCCAACTATTGTCCAATTGCTTTGATTTTTTACTTTTCCAACATTTTGATTCTATCCTTAATAGGAAGATTCTTAAATACCTTGCTTCTCGCAATCTTCTTTCAGATCGTTAGTATGGATTCCGCAACGAACGCTATACTGCCGATCTTCTTGCATATCTCTGACTCTTGGTCATCTTCCTTTCGGAATTTCGGTGAAACTTTTGGTATTGCGCTGGACATATCAAAAGCTTTTGATAAAGTCTAGCACAAATCTTTAATTTCGAAATTGCCGTCCTTGGGTTTCTATCCTTCTATCTAGACCTTCATCTTTAATTTCCTTTCTGACCGATCTATAGCTGCAGTTGTAGTTGGCCACTTTTCTTCTACTAAACTTATTAACAGTGGTGTTCCTCAGGGTTCTGTCTTGTCACCTACTCTTTTCCTTTTATCTGTTAATTATCTTTTAATTCGCACTTCCTGTACTATTCACTCCTATGCCGAAGATTCCACTCTTCATTTCTCCACCCGCTTCCCAAAGCGTCCCTCAGAGCAGTCACTTCTTCATTCGCGTGGAACGGCTATGGGACACCTGACCTCTGGTCTTTCTGCTATATCTGATTGGGGCAGACAAAACCTTGTGGCTTTCAATGCTTGAAAAACTCAGTTCCTTCATCTATCTACTCATCACAATCCTCCACACGACTATCCCCTTACCTTCAACAGCACACAACTCAATTCTTCCTCTTCTCTTAATATTCTTGGCATTTCCTTTTCTTGTGCGTAAAATAACGACGCATGGTCTTCAATGGTTCGCTGTACACTTTCGGCTAAAGACGTCTTATGTACTGAGTTGCTACTAAAATAACTAATGCTAAGTTTAACCAACATGCTTTGAAAAGAACGACCTATAAACTCTTCCTAAATTTGTACAGAAATAGGGTGGGATTCTATTTTCTTTAACATAAAAGACTCTAGTTTTAACAAATGCGTCTGGGGTTTTATTTTTAAGAGGTATTTTAAGAACCTGGAGAAGAGATCAATTATAAACAGAATATACATGTAAGACTGTAGCCATCATTATACGTCAAGTACCTTTGCATATCAGTTAAATCTACCTACTATATAGTGTCCAATGATGATGCTTTTATTTTAACATTTTAAACCTTCATCCATGCTTATGAAATGTATAAGTATCCTGCTCATGCAAAAAAATTTCAACATCTTTTTTCTTTAACCCTTCTTCAATATAGGTACCGCTGCATAGCCTCTCAACCTCGAAGTAAGAAGCGGGGCTAAAAATAACGTAATAATGAGTCTATAATACGTCAACAATTTATGTACTTTAGAAGCACGTGGATAGGGCCAAGTGCTGACGAATTTCTTCTTTTTTAAAGGTCCTAATCGAGACGTACCAGTTGGAGTGGTGCTCTGGTGGTGTTTGAGTTTCTTGTTCCAGAGTTTTCATTCTGTTTTGGTTATCAATCAATGTTTTTGGAATATTCATTTGCTGTAACTTTGTTTTAATATGATCCTAACATAGTGGGAGCGGTCTCTCCCACTTTCTCACCAAATCATGGATGATTTCAATAATGTTAGAACATTACCTTGCACTGTTGAATCTTCAACAATAACTTCAACTGTGTTAGGCCAAGTAGTATGCCCGCAAACAAGACGAGTGCAGAGCAATTGCAGTGTTGATCAAATGAGTGCCAGTGCCACCCACCCAACCCCTTTTGTTGCAAAGTGCCAACACACCTCCCCCAGTGCGCCAAAAAAAAAGGAAGAAAAGGTGGGAATTCCCCCAGCAAGATGGGGGAGTCCACCTAACCTCTTTGGGAGAGAAGGTAGGACGGCTTCACCCCCCAAAGGGGTATACCTAACCTAAGAGAGAGAGAGCAGAAGACAGAGCATCCATTGCCTGCGAGAGACAGACGCATAATAAGATATCTTCACAGCATTACTTGGCTGAGAACACGAAATTCGCCAGTTGGCTTAATCCGCCAGTACGCTTAGAAGACTTAGAAGGCAGATATATATATATATATATATATATATATATATATATATATAAAATAAAAGTTATATATATATATATATATAACTTTTCAGCTGCCAGATTGCGCTTTCCAGATATTCTTGACAGTTGGCTTAGAAATCCATCAGTCGGCTTAGAAGGCGTAAATGCACTAGCGTAGTTATAGGGGGGCGGAGGGGGCGGTCCGCCCCGGGCGGCACTTTTTGAGGGGCGGCACTTTTGGTCTACTGCAATGAAAAAAAAAGGTTTTTTTTTATGTCGGGACAGTAGAAGGATACAAGACGCCAGACACAATTTTATTTTTCCACGAAAACACTGCTTCCTTCGTTAATTTCCGACAATGGTAAGGATTGTGTTCCCTTGAAGATGGCCTTATTGACCATCATACCTATTTAAGCGCTTAGTTGTGCTTAATTAATAATAGCATTGGTATAAATGCATTTATTTCATTAAAAACAGAAATAACCCATAAAGTTCTGTAAATACGTTATAATCTATAAATATACGTTTAATATTTACAAATAATCAATATCAAAACTAATATGCTGGTATTAGTTGTAAAGTATAATCTTGGTAACTCGGTTCCAAATATTGTAATACTGCTGCAGATTTTTCTCACAATTGCTGTTAGTGATGCTAGCTGTGAGAGGAGTTTTTCTAAACTAAAACTGATAAAGAATTACCTAAGATCTATTATGAGCACCTTGCGGTTGAGAAATCTTGCCATACTGTCTATAGAACAACAATTGACAGACGAAATAGACTTCGACAATGTCATCGAAGATTTTGCTAACAGAAAAGCAAGAAAAATAACTGTGTAGAATGTTGTAGTTAATTTTTTCACTTCAGAAGTAAACATGTTGTCCTAATATTTTTCACAGGTTTTTTTCTATACGTCGTTTTCACTTTTTGTTTAAGTATGCTTGTTATGTGTATTGTGTTGTGTTTCAGGGGGGCGGCAAACTCAAGGACGCCCCGGGCGGCACAAACTCTAGCTACGCCACTGCGTAAATGGCAGATATATATATATATATACACAGTATATATATATATGTATATATATATATATATATATACACAGTGGGGGGGGAATAAGTATTCGTACACCTGCAAAATTGTTTTTCAATAAACTTTCAATCAAACGAATTACTTCAAAGTTGAACAAAAGATGGCTATTGGCATACAATTAATATGTATTAAACGAACGAACCAAAATTACGAATAAATAACTCGACAAATTAAATTTACGAAATTAGGTGGGGAAAAAAGTATTCGTACACTTAGGAAAAGTTACATAAATATAAGTTCTTTAAAGGACAAATACTGTAGAGGTCTCTAGCATCTACATGAGTCTTCTGGAATGTTCCAACACTGTTTGCGACACGTTATGATGACGTCATTTCCTGCAGCTCTCATTCATTGTTCAGTCTTAATGCATGAAGGTTGTCGCCATGGCGAAGACGAAGGAACTCTCTGTTGAACAGAAAAATGAGATAATCAGGCTCCACAATGAAGGGATGAGCTACAGAGACATTTCAAAGAGGTTAAATATCCCATTCAGTACAATAGGCTCCGTTATTTTGAAATGGAAGAAGACGGGTACTACTCACAACCTTCCTCGAACTGGTGCTCCTCGAAAAATTTCTCCCCGAGCTGGGAGAAGGATGGCAAGAAAAGTTAAAGAAAACCCTATGACGACTCGCAAGGAGATTCAAGAAGAATTAATGGCTGCAGGAACTTCGGTCACAAAACGGACTATCAGTAATGAACTACACAGGATTAACCTGAAGTCTCGCCGTCCAAGGAAAACACCCCTACTAAAGAAAATGCATAGAGATGCTCGTTTGAAGTTTGCCCGTAAGCATTTAGAAAAGCCTAAAGAGTTCTGGAATACCGTACTTTGGTCAGATGAAACGAAAATAGAGTTATTTCGAAGGAACACGGCTTGTCATGTGTGGAGGAAAGATGGATGCGCTCTTAATCCAAAGAACACCATCCCTACTGTAAAGTTCGGAGGCGGAAGCATCATGGTATGGGGGTGCTTTTCATCTATGGTATTGGAGCAATTCACGTCATAGAGGGAACAATGAATGGAGCGCTGTATCGCGATATTTTAGAAGAATATTTGTTCGCCTCTGTCCAACAGTTGGAGCTTGGAGATGAATGGTGCTTCCAACAAGATAACGATCCGAAGCATACTGCCAAACTTACTCGGGAGTGGTTCGTTCAGAACAATGTGAGGGTGCTGCAGTGGCCTAGCCAGTCGCCTGATTTGAATCAGATTGAGAACTTGTGGCGAATAAAAAAAGCAGATTCATTTGAGGAACCCGAGGAACATCGCCGATTTGAAGGTTATTTGCAAAGAAGAGTGGGCTAAACTTCCGACAGAAAGTTGCAAAGCACTAGTAGGAACCTACGGAAAACGTCTACAAGCAGTTATTGCCAACAATGGTTACGCAACTAAATATTACGTTATGAAAATTAATTTGTACGAATACTTTTTTCCCCACCTAATTTCGTAAATTTAATTTGTCGAGTTATTTATTCGTAATTTTGGTTCGTTCGTTTAATACATATTAATTGTATGCCAATAGCCATCTTTTGTTCAACTTTGAAGTAATTCGTTTGATTGAAAGTTTATTGAAAAACAATTTTGCAGGTGTACGAATACTTATTTCCCCCACTGTATATATCGTTTGAGCTGCCAGATTGCGCTCTACAGATATTTTTGACGGTTGGCTTAGAAACCCGTCAGTTGGCTTAGATGGCGTAATCAGCCATTATATATATATAATATATATATATATATATATATATATATATATATATTCCCATCTCCCCAGTTATTCCTTATTAATATCAGTTATATATGCACAACCAAAAGAAGTAAATAAAACACCATTACATCATTTTGTTTATTTAGACGACTTAAGGGAAAATAATTCATGAAATATATAGGAAATAAATATATATTCAAAAATAATATACAGCAAAAATACAAACATTAAACGAAGGATATATATATATTCTTAAATAATAATATTAGTACAAGATAAAACTATATATCCATTTAACATATGTACGAGCAAATACGCCCTTATATAAATATAGATAAACACCAAAACTTTTATAAAAAATAATAATAGTAGAGGATAAAACTATATAACCATTATATATATATATATATATATATATATATAAATATAAACAGCAAAACTTATATAAAATCAAAATACACACTGTGTTCTACCGCCATTAACTAAAATACTAAACTCGCAAGTGATCGAGTCTACAGTTACATCATTGTTGCTTTGTACTATACAATAAATACGATTTAGCATTATGTCACCACTCAAGGTGTGCGGGTGCCTATACTCGATGTAAAGGGCCTTCATATCGTTCAATACTATTTTTGTGCCCACCTTACAAATGGTTGGCAAGTTATCTTTAAACACGGACAGAATACAATAAAAAGCACGCAAAAAGAGGGCATCGTTAGCCACAACATCATTAATAAATTCAAGTTTATAAACACTCCTTTCCAGTCGAAGGTTTTTTCTTGCCGATCCGAGCTTTTCAATCGTGAACATTTCTTCACACTGCATATCGGCAGTTGAAATAATCTTCTAAATCGTAACAGCTCATTATATAAAGATACAACTCTTCAGGGTGAACAGTGTAGACGAGCTCTGCCCTGTACCCCTCAATTCCTTTGTACCAAAGTTTATGATATTTCGAAGAGTCTAAACCTTTTAAATAAGCATCCAGCTCTAGACCATTCTCGCCATGTTCATTCCTACATTCGATAAACCCGTTGAGCAGAGCGGTGTACGAATTTTCAAGAACCGATCAAAATAAGCCATATCCGTAAAACGTGCTTCTGATATACGTAGATTTTAGTTTGCGAAAACCAACGATTTCAAACATTCTGTCGAGGATGAAGCGGTTTCGCGTGTGGACAAGAACGTTATTATCAGATGCATTCTTCCACATCAGTCGTATATCAATGAATGGCTGATCGTTATTTATACACAACGTACAAACAATGGAATATGAGGGGGTATCACTAATCTGTTCTCTTCTTGGAAGTACACCAGCATATATTTTATAACAATCCTCACCCCACTTCTCAACTATCACGAAGACTCTATTCATCTCCTCAACACTTAAAAAACAACATTATGTTTACCAGAGTTTGCTTGTCTACAAGTCGTTTCAAGTACATGTTAATAGCACCGGTCTTAAGTCTGAATACACGCAATGACTTCGTCACGGACACGTCGGAAACGGCATTGAGAATGCTGCTCAAAGGAAACTCCATCGTTTTCTATTGTGAGATTGCACAATCAGTCGGGTCAAGCTCTGAGATGACTATGAGCAGCCAGTGCGTTGTTTGGCTCGGGGACAGATGTGGAGGAATGTCATACGAAGCTTTAATATTTCGTGTACGGGTTTGTTCTAGCATGAAAGAATCATGCGAGTACTTGTACCCATTATAAGAGGCAATTTCCGATACATGAGGCAATATCGGTTTTAATGTTTTATCGGAATGCGCACTAGACGTTCATTTCCACAAACTAAACACATTAACAATCCGGCGCACTATTTCAGAGAAACATGTGCCCGTATTTATCGTTTTTGTTTAACAGTCGATACTCGTCTCTAAATTCTACTAAAAACTCACACAGGCCTTTAACCATAACCTCACTACGAACCTCGTCATGATATATGTGAATGTAGTGGTAAAAGTACTTTAGCTTGTCCATGATGAGAAGGTTTGCATTCTCAGCCGCAGGGTACGCGTATTCGGTATGATGCAGCATGATATAATACTGCCTGTCACACCACTCATCAACAAGACTCCCGTTGATTCTCTTCTGCACTCGTTGTTTCTTTCACCTCACGATGTTCTCAAAATTTGTGCATAAAGTAATATGGTGCTATTCGACGTACCAATCAGTGTTCAACGAGTACAAAGATGATATTTTGTTTTACAAAAGCGTATATAACGTTAATTCCTTAAAGGGAAATGAGCGATGTGTCGCTAAATACACAATATCTAGTCTTATTCGCGCAACGTAGAGATGTATTACAAATTGAGGTATTAGCTAATGAAATGTTCCCGAATCAGCGTAAGGAGTTTTTGGAAGTTTATAAAGAAGCTACAAGTCAGCGTTACGGATATTTGCTTTGTGACCTTCACCCGCGGAACACGTTTAGGGTGCTTCTAAGAACGAATATATTCCCAAACGAACCTGAAACGGTGTATATTTCAGAATGACAAATAGGCTAAAGAAATACCGTGAATTAATAATAACACTAGGCAACAAATTTCAACTTTTTTTTTGTTACAGACACGTGAACTACTGATTCCTACTAAAGCGCTGATGCTCATTTCAGATCTGATATCAAAATTTCTCTATCACGTACAGATTTTGTGTAACCGAAAACCCCTATTTTTCATTTTTTTTCTCACCCGCTTCTATTACGAAAGCCGTCTAAGCTACTTTTCCGTGCCACGTTTTATGTTAAGCATACTTAACTAAGCGCGTTAGTATTTTGTTGTTACTACTGAAAGGCAAATTCCTGTTCTTAAGTGAAACTTTGGTGTGTCCTCTTCCTTTGTCGCTTGTAGGATGACGAGCTCTCCTTCTGCAGGAACCAACAATAATCTCCCATCATATTTGGGTTGAAATTACCTTGGTATCTGTTTTCCATAACTGAGATCTGTTGGTGGAAGCGCTCACCATGCTCGTCACTTACAGCCCCAAGGTTGGCCGGGAAGAAGTCAAGATGAGAATGTAAAAAATGAATTTTCAAAGACATTCTGCATCCCATTATTTCATAAGATTTAAGCATGTTTTCTACGAGTTTACGGTGGTTTTCAGCTTTGTGTTTCCAAGAAAATTTTTGACAACTTCAACGAAAGATGTCCATGCTCCTAGTTCATTCTCATTTAGGTTAGATGGAAACGATGAGTCGTGGATGACACTGCGGATCTGTGGTCCAGTGAAAACTCCAGCTTCTAGCTTAGCATCTGTCAATATTCCTTTGAATTTATCTTTAAATATTGGAAACCACTACCTTGATGATCCAAACCCTTCACGAAATTTTTCATAAGGCCAAGTTTAATGTGAAGTGGTGGAAGATGTACTTTCTGAGGGTCAATAAGTGCTGGGTGTTTCACATTGTATTTACCAACAACATGTTCAGTTCTAGATGGCCAATCATGTTTTTTGTAGTGGTTCTTGTCATCTCTGCTGTTCCATAGACACAAAAAGCACATATGCTTTGTGTAGCCCAACTGTAACCCAAGAAGTAATGATACAACTTTAAGGTCGCACAAATATTCCATGTGTGGTCCTTATATTTGATGAGTCTTAGCAGCAGTTTCATCGATTCATAAGTCTCATTAAGGCCAGTGGCATGTGCTACAGGTATTGAAGGTTTTTCATTGCCGTTGTGCAGTAATACAGCTTTAAGGCTAGCTTTACTAGAGTCAATGAACAGTCTCCATTCTTTTGGATCATAGCGACAGCCAATCCCTTGCATCAGACCACTGATATCGTGGCAGAAACAAACGTTTTCTTCCTGTAAGTAAAATGATGAAAACTGCAAATGGCGATGGCGGAAATGGGAAACTTTGGTGTTTGGTTGGAGAAGATTAAATTCTTGAAGTCTTGAACCAAGCAACTCTGCCTTTTCTTTTGGTAATTTCAAATCGCGCACTAAGTCATTTAACTCCGCTTGACTTAACAAATGTGGGGAAATATTTGCATCTGGAACATATATGCCATCTTTCCCTGTTTCTATATCACTAGCAGAATCTTCAGATGAACTGCTGTCTGTTATCGTTGCTGGTGGAACTGGTGGTGGATTTGTTTCATCATGTGGTACTGGTTTCATTGCTGATTCGCAGTTTGGGTACATGATCTTTGATTTGTTTTTCTTTGTGAAACCAGCAATCTTTGTCAAACAAAAATAACAATCATTGAAGTGATTTTTCGGCTCACGCCAAACCATGGGGACTGAGAACGGCATAGCTTTTCTTTTACCATTCATCCAAGCTATTAACATTGCATTGCACTGTGCACAGCAAATATGTGGTGCCCAGTCCTCTGTTGGTCTCCTAACTTACAGTCAAAATAACACTTGTAGGCAAGTTTAATCTTTGTTGTTATGTTTCTACGTTGTGGCTTAGGTGTATATTGTCCACAGACAAAGCAGAAGTTGTCTGGGTGATTTACACAAGCACGTCTATTTGATGCCATTTTGAATTACCATACAATATCTGAAAAAACGTAGAAAGTAATTATTACGATGTGCAAAATAAAAAGAAATACACACCGTAGTACAAAACAAATGCTATAAAAACACACAAGTCACCACAACCTGTCACTTGCTCATCAGCAGAGAGCTTCAACAACCGTTCTGCTTGACTGTCACGTAGCGACTGACCGTTGGGCCGTTGCCCGTTACTATGCTCTTGACTCAGTGTTGCCAACTCGGGATAAATTTTATTTATCAAAATTGTTCGAATTTGTATATAGTTGGCAAAAAAAATTGCTTTAACCTTGAAAAGCAAGTTTCATATTACTGGCATTAAGCCGATTAAAACCAAAATCTGGACGTGGTAGAAAATTTTACTAAAAGTGATTTGCATTTTACACAAAATCTAGACGTGATAGAAAAAATCTAATTATAGATTTGAAGTCAGCATACCGAAATTAGCTAGGAGCACCTATTTGGTCTTCTGTAACAAAATCTTTGTTGCCTAGTGTAATCTATCAACGATTGCCCCGGGTATTGCAGCAGATGTTTCTTAAAAATATCGACTCGGACTCTTTAAAATGCATCTGTGAAATCTGCCTTAATGTTATAAAATGTAATGTACAATAAAATCCCCTCAGAAGGCTCGCCTACGTTGTTACAAGAACATAATACGTACGCTCGCTCGTAAAAGTCAAACTGTGGGGAAGAAAAAGCGAATTATTGTACAAAGTGGGGATCATTCCTCCTCATCTTATTTTCAGTTTTGAGACCTTTACTAACTAATTTAATAAAATGAAGAAAGTGGTAGTGATTCCGCACGAGGTGTATGCTTCACTGCAAAATTCAAAGAGTCCAGACACGGTTCTAGAAACCCGTGAAAGCAGGCTTAAAAGAATGGAAAGCGAATTGATAGACCTATTAAACAGTGAAAAGTCACCTGATAAGAAAAGGATCTTGCACCAAGAGGCTCTGCAGAAATTTCTTCATGAGTACGAAGATTATAAGAATCCTACAGAGCTCCCCGTGGTTATTAGGCATAACGCGAGCAACGATGAGCATGGCGACATAGGACCTGTGTCCGACGTTAGAGATGAACAACCAAAGAATAATGGAAAGCAACACATCAAACATGTATTAAAAAAGAGTCCCATATACATTGAGGAAGAAAGGCTTAAGTCTTTATAATCTATTGAGTGAGGACCCCGTCTTACAGTGGACCGATACAGGCGGGGTCATTGTTGAAGGAACAAGGGTACAGGGCTCGAATATCGTCGACATTGTCCATGATTTGGTGGGAAAGTGGGACAGGCCCTCACCATCAACCAGCATGGAAACATATTAAAATAAGACTACAACAAATAAATGCCCCCAAAACATTGATAGGAAATCTGAATAGGTTAAATGACTTGGAGCAAGTCTCGCATGTGCCACAACTGAGTACGCCATCACCCCCAACAGTGGCATCTCTGAAGAGGAGAAAGAAGAGACCAAACAAGAACGACCAACCCTATCCACGTGTCTCTAAAATACGCAAATGGCTAACATATTAAGACAACACTATTATGACATTTCTAACCCAGCCACCTACGCCGGTGTTGATAGACTGTACAGAGGTGTTTACGATGATGAAGTAGGGAAAAAAGAAGTTGAGAGGGTTTTGCGGGAGCAGGATGCTTATACACTTCATAAGCCAGAGAGAAAAAGGTTTAAAACAGCGAGGACAACAGCGGATTCGATTGATTCTATTTGGCAAGCGGATTTAACAGACATGCAAAGATATTCATTGTATAATGATGGTTACCGTTACATCCTATTCACAATAGTGGTATTCTCTAGATATCTGTAGTTAATTCTTCTAAAAAATAAGTCGCCTGAAACAGTTGCTAAATCAACCAAAACGCTGATGTTGAAAGAAAACAGGGTTCCTGGCTATTTTTTTACGGATATGGGGAAATAATTTATAGGCCGAGTTTTTCAGAACATGTTGGCAGAGTTTAATATCAGTTACTACACTAGCAATTCCATACATAAGGCCTCTTTAGCTGAAAGAGTTCAACATACCATAAAGAAACGCATGCATCGTTATTTTACACATAAAAACGCATACAGATATATAAACATTCTGGAATCATTGGCCTCGTCATACAACCGTTCACACCATCGCATGACTGGGACAACACTTAACGAGATTTTAGAAAGAGGTACGTACATGTTTCAAAATCAATGATTATGTCTGGCTATCGCGTTCGGGAAATAAATTCGCGGAGTTTAAGGAAGGATAGACAAGTGAGATTTTTATAGTTAGGGCTATGAGAGCTAAAGTCGAGGTAATGATGTATTACGATGAAAATTTGAATGGGAAAGAAATCGCATGAGGCTTTTACCGCGAGGAGATGCAGAAAGTGATATTTAATTTAAGAAAAATGTGTTTAAATTAAAAAAATTTTAGGTAGCAGAGGTTCATGAAAGAAAAATGTACATGGTGAAATGGCTAAGGTACGCAGAAAGCTTCAAAACCTATATAAATGCTGATCGAATAATGAAGCTTAAATAGTATGCAACATGGCG